>JAJHSJ010000012.1:47327790-47427790 GCA_021015155.1 Magnolia officinalis
CTCCTACTTCTAGTTGATGAGCGGGTCTTCACCGGCTCAGTAGATGGGGCGTTGGACCACTGAGTAGTGGATTCAACTTTATTCTTTTGGGCATACTATTCTTTTTGGTAATTTTGTTGGGTAATGCTTGTGCGACCCGTTATACATTCTTTTGGACTTGTATATATACTTGATCTCTTTTATTTCAGTAGACTTGTGTGTTTGTGCTTCATGTTCCAGGAAATTCCAGGCTGCGCATTTAAACATGATTTAAGCACATATTAATGAAAACCAGTTATAAGTGACCCCGGGAACTCGGGATTCGAGTGTATGCACGACCCCCTATTTTCAGGGCATTACAGTCGTTATGCTCCATTACAAAAAAAAATCATACTGAAAATCCTCCTTGTAGGATCCCAGGATTGGAATCTGCCATCTGAATGCCGGGAGCCAAGAATGGGGCACTACGGAGCTGTCGGCACCGAATTCGGCAATTGAAATTTTGTGAGCCCATTTTTCGAGTTTGGGATGTGACAGTCTATGTGGACCATGTACTGATCGACAGGATCACAGGGATTATATGGATTAGTTCGACATTCACTTTTTGATATTTTGTATATTTTGAAACAAAACATGTATATATTCAGCCTGGTAATATACTCATACTCTGGAGGTTGTGAAATATGTATATACTTTATATATCTATCTTAGTCTTCCGCTTGCTTAATTACATTAACTCTGGAGTATGATATGCTGATTTGGTATAATCCCTCTCATGTTTAATGCACTAATATGGACAATATTTAAAAATCATTATCTATGTTGCATAAGTGATGCGTTGAGTCTCGACCCTTAAAATCCAGGGCGTTACAGGTGTCGACAGCCTCCGTAGTACCCCATTCTTGGCTTCCAGTTCCCATACGCCAGATTCTGATACTGGATCCTACAAGGGGGATTTTCCAACGTACATTTATCTCATAAGAAGCATAACCACAAGTTTACCCAAATTACAAAGGCAACATCATCATCACATATCCACTAATATAATCAGTTGAATACAGTACTGAAAGGGAAATACATATATCGAAAATGAAAGCTCCAGAAGACAGCTCCACGCTCCAAGCTCAACGCTGCTGCGACCTAACGCCACCTGCACGCATCTATTGTGCATAAGCTTATAGAAAGCTTAGAGGGTGGTGTAAGTGTGTGCGCAAGATTAGTGCCTAGTATGCAATATCAGAGCAATGCGAAAACATGCTGGTAAGTCCATAAATATCATCAGCTGTATTCAGGCTACGCGATGCAAAAACATAGCAACCGAAAATACCATACGCGGCAGATGTAATGCAATATGCAGTGCGAATGAAATGACCAAGCTGGAGTGTGAAGTCGGGATGATAGTACGTAGTATCGTAGGCTATGGGCAAAGGACTTCTATCCAAACCAGTCTCATACCTAAATTTAGATAGATGGACTCAATGTGGTAAACTCTTGATCTAAGGTTGGTCGCGCACCCCAACCGTAATCTTGACCATTGCGAAGGTACACATCAATTAGTTGCGCACCACCAGCCCGAGTGGATAGTGAATGAATGAATGGGTAAAATGCTGAGTATGCAACGCCTGCTCAATAAGTCCACATATCAGTATAGCTTATCTCTGGGATATCACTGGGGTCTAGTACACTCCACAATGGCCGCCGCCTCTATAGCCGTACAATAGCGAGTGAAAAAGACCTCACTATTCGCCTAGCCAGTAGTCTGCCAATACCTACCCGGCTCGTTGATAGCAAACCCATTTGGGAGCTGGTCAAACTCAGCCTAGCTTTTAGCCCCCTCACTCGGACAGATAAGGCCACACCCCCTTCCAATCGACCATAACACAGTGAGAGATGCCGCCTACTGGTATTCGGCACCTAGGCACTCATGTATCCAATCGGTCTAGACGTTGGTGTCTCCTCCGGTACCAGAGGATTCTAGGACTCTCACCCAAGGACATCTTATGTGCCCATAGTGTTAGAACCAATTATTTTCGGTATCCCGTCTGGCCATCCACGATGAACCTGTGGAGGCCACAACCCTAATATCGCTTGGGCGCCAAGTGATCATGTCACACAAATGCGAGATGCATGAGTCATATAGTCCAATTATGCATTAATCCTGCGCGTACCGTGTGCTCATGTGGGATGACTCCACCTATCAGGGAGTCCCATAAACAACCTGCCTTATGGTATATGCAATGGTCAATCACATCTCCTAACAAACATGCGGATGATGCGTATGGGCATGTATTATAATGCTATGCTGTCACATACTCATAATTGGTATCGATAACCGGCACTGATAATCAATATCGATAATCGGTGTCGATAATCGGCCTATATACAAGGAGGGGTCCATAAATGAACAGTCGATCTAAACCAAAATATAAAGATCGGCCCTCGGCCGTGGATATGCCAAATCCAGTAGCATGGAGCCATCCGTCTATAGTGATGATGGACTATGTAACATCAATGGGGTCCAATGATTTGGGTTGACCTAGAATAATGAGAATGGGCGGCCTAAGGGAAGGTCACAATGTGGACATTTAACCATCATCGCCCATCAATGTGGACATTTAACCAACATTGCTCCCAAGGAGTGGCCCACATAGAGCTTAACGTATAGTAGGCCCATGGCCTCATACAAGGGCCTCATACACAACATAATCGGCCACATCACATGGGCCGCATCAATGGGCCACGCCAATGGGCCTCATATATATCAAGGTAGGCCACGACAACGGGCCTCATATACATTAAGTGGGCCGCATCAATGAGCCGCAATACATGGGTCCCGAATACATCACAATGGGCCTCTCATAAGGGTCCAATATGCATCACATCAAGGTGGGCCTTAATGGATGGGCCATAAATACATCACATTGGGCCTCAACGAATGGGCCATAAATATATCATGGTCGGGCTTGTAGGGTGGTCCAATCGATGGACGACCTGGATTAAATACACATCATAGTGGGCCTGCGAGGTGGCCCATTTAAAGGGCGGCCTGGATAAAACACATCCAACATGGTGGGCCCACGCAGATGGATAGTTGGGATATGACACATATCTCAAGATCGGAACCACAGGACTGCTGACGTCCATGCAGATGGATGGTTGGATCAAAACATATATCATAGTGGTCCCACCGTCAGGACACACGTGCAGAGGGTGGGTCCCACTTGAAATTGCTGACGTAATTCAGCAGCTATATAGCTGCACAGTACACCAGCCAATTTACATCCAGATGGACGGTGAGTATAGAACACATACATCACAGCTGGCGTCCCACCGTCCCAATCCAGCGAACGGTGTGGATATAAAATAAATACATCAAGGTGGGTCCCACCCCCAACGTGCCACACGTGTGGGGTGGGCCCACGCCCTAAATAGATGGACGGGGGAGGATATAAAACACATACATTAAGGTGGTCTCCACCGTCCTGATAATGGATGGTGTGGATAACACATATATCATGGCTGGGCCCACACGTGGCAGGTGGGTGCCACGCCTACATTACAACGGACCCACCGTCCAGCCTATCTGGACGACAGGGATGAAACGTATATATCAAAGAGGGCCCCACGTGTAGGGTGTACACGTCACCAAGGTGGGCCCCACATCCAGCTCAAAACGGACGGACAAACTGGATATAAAATACATATATCAGAGGTGGGCCTCACCCCACATGTGCTACACTTGTGGGTGGGTCCCACCTGTCAGAAAAATGGACGGACGGTGTAGGATATAATACATACCTTAGGATTAGACCCATAGACTCGTGTAGAATCCACACTTGGATGGACGGTTTGTATATAACAATACCTCATGATGGAGGCCTACAGACACTGTTGACGTCAATACGGTCATCTATATAGCTGTGTGCGGTACACTATCCAATCCGTTTCCAGGCAACACGTGGGAATCACCAGCTCGAGATAGAGCTGATATTTGTATTCTCCCTTCATCCAGACCGCTGGACGGCCAGTCTAGGCCGTTGGACGAACGTCGTGGACGCTGTACATACATCACGGTGTGGTCCATGGATGGGTGGGCTGTCCCACTCCCAATCAAGCCGTTATTAGTGTTTTACCATCTGTCTAGGCCTACCCGAAAAGTGGCAGCAAGGCAGACCCTTAGCGGATAGTGGTGCGTCCAACTAGGTGGACGGCATGGATAAAATACATACATCATAGGTGTCACGCCCCAAACTCAGAAACCGGGCTAAAAAAATTCCCGATCGCCGAATCTGGCGCTGATAGCCTCCATAGTACCCCATTCTTGGCTCCCGGTACCCATACACCAGGTTCCGATCCTGGGATCCAACAAGGAGGATTTTAAACATGATTTTGATTTAATATAAGCATAACCATAAGCATAACCCACGAACAGTAACCACAAGAACGCCATCACAAAATCCACTATTGTAACGTCCCAGAAAAATTCGTACAAAGACTCGAGTACCACCTCAGGCAGAAATCACTCAGGACGAAATCCATTATAAATTAGACAAAATTAACTAAGTGTTAAACTAAATTAGCTGTGAAATTCGCTTGAACCACTTTAAATACGATCTGCAAGACCCAAAACTTGTAAAATCATTGACGCTAGGTTACCCTAAAATCTAGGATCAATCTCATTACCCAGTTGCTCTCGAGAGCATATCGAAACTCCGTATCAGATCCGGACCGTACATCGAAAGTCCGATGACCACGAGACTAAGCGCTTAGGACCGCCTTGCTGGGCTTGACAACCATCTCGGAAATCAAATCCAGATAGTGTCCCGGGGCTATTCGCTTAAGCCCGGAGTGAAGTGTGTGAGAAACGTGGATATTTTAGAAATAAAAATCTAAATTTAAGTAATCTGAGACTTATCACTTACGGGCCGAATATAAGGATTCAGACCGTCAAAATATGACCCAAATACACCCTCAGATCAGGAGAAATTTCCCATACATGACAGTGTACTTGTGGCCCTGATCGGTGATCGTGGATCGTTGAATTGAAACTGGTCCGCCACGGGCGATCTGTAAATCCGATCGGACTGAAAACTTAACTCAACCTAGATCGATGGTCAGGGAGCTTAAGTCCGACCTTTGGCTCAAGGGGGGGCTCCGGAAGTGCTCCGTTGAGCTGAAACAGACTCCCTTTGGCTATAACCTAAGTATACCTAGGCCCTGGGGCCATTTCCATCAGTTTTGGGCCTATATAAGCCCCTTAAACCCTCTCTCTCTCTCTCTTCACATACGAATTTCCAACCTTAAGGAGAAAAGAGAGAAGGAAAGTGAGAGTAAGTGTGAGAGAGAGTTGGTGTTCAATCCAGGGCTTCTTTCCTGCCATTCCACGTACTCGACTATCGTATCTGAATCGTTCTTCCGGCGATTCCGATCCCGTTCTTAGGTAAGAAAACCTAACCTTAACCAGTTCTAGAGTTCCAAATAGCGTAAGTGATGAAATAGCTAATCTATTTCATGATATAGGTTGCCGTTCCGCCGTTGACAAAGATTAAGTGTCTAAAATGACTCCTTTACGCGTCTACCGGCGTAAGGTGCGGACTTTAAACGTATAGGTTATGGTTTTCAAGGCGTTCAATGTCAGTTAATGATATAGTACTGACGTGGATGCTATTGTACATGTATAAAGTGTTGTCCATTTCATTTTCAGATATACGTTAACTATGTTGAATATACTGTATTCCTTGTATTTGTAGAAAATACCGTATACGTATGAAATACGGATTTGTGCTTGCCATGATTAATTACTGTCTATGTATGCTAGATGCATGTGTATTAACTTCTGGGTGAACGGATTCACCTAATACCTGTTATATTAACATACGTCGTGTATGTACAAGTTGTAGCCTAAGTGTTTGTGAAAATGTCTAAGTGAGTATAAACTGTGAATATGTATTCATTACTGCTCCATTATCTCATATGCTAGTTTGTTGAGATTGATTGTGTTTGGGGCTATTATATAGTCCAGGCAATCGGTAATAGGCCTCGTATTAGTGGCTGACGTTGTTTCGCCGCATGAGATGCGCCTGACGAATCCGAGTCGTATATCGGTTAACGACAGTGGTTAGGCCACACGGAGTGCTTGCGCACTTCATGTCGATCAATTTGATGTGCGCTCGTGCTAGTCGAGCTCGTCAAGTAACCCGATTGACCCGATGTATGTTCACCATGTTTGGACGCTACTGCTTGAACCTAAGGTACCAAACTCACCAGTGAAAACCCCGTTAACCTTGGTACCTCGATCCGCTAAGACTCATGAGCCGGACCTGGTGGTATGGGACACCGTGGTCTAGCTGTCGGCCTACGCTGGAGCGATGAGCCTCCCCGTAGTGACCAGTGAGCAACCCAAACTCGTGAGTTGAATACGGTGGTATGGGACACTGTATTCGAGCTGTCGGCCTCCATTGGTACAACCTGGCTGTGGTCCCCAGTCGGGTTGGCGACGAGCCTTCGAAAATAGACTGCTAGTTGGTAGGGCGTTGGTGGAGTGACCTTGAGTACAAAATAGGCCTACCCCAGCACGGCCTGGCTGTGGTCCCCAGTCGGGTTGGCGACGAGCCTTTGAAAATAGACTGCCAGTTGGTAGGGTGTTGGTGGTAATGACTTGAACTTGCCTATCGTATGTGATTAACTAGGATTGATGACCCTAGATGGATCATTGTTTGGGAATTGCTATAAGGGAGGTACCTTAGTTTTCCAATCTTACTGTATGAAAAGGACTAATAAGAACTTGGTAATCATATGCATGCACCGCATTACACGTGCGTTCAGGCATAACAGGTCAAGCACTGAGGCAGTGTTGTTTATGCGCGAACGTGAGATGAAGTCGCTGAGTGAGCGTAGGCGAGGGCATGCATCATACATTCATACCATTCTTGCATTAACAAGAGTACTTAGGGATGTGCGATTTACTGCTTTATCATTACTGCATGATTGAATTGATAACATGCTAACTTTTGTTTTATTGTTCCACTGAGTTGATCACTCAATCCCAGGTTACGGGACGGTGTTGTACTCACCATTCAGACTCTGTCTTAGCTGCAGGTCATGGCGATGCTTATGAGGCAGGGCCAGACTTTTACGACGAGGAGGAGCTCTTGTAACGCCCTGAAAATAGGGGGTCGAGCATAAACTCAACTCCCGAGTTCTGACGCATCACTTATGTAACAAAATGAATGATGATTGAATGTTGTCTGTAATAGAGCATTGAACATGAGTGAGATTAAGCCAAAACAAAATATCATACTCCAGAGACAGTTAAATTGCAAGCGGAAGACTGTGATAGATATATAAAATATATAAAAATAGTGGTGAGTCTCCAGAGTGTGATAATGTTACCAGGTTAAAGAATTACAAGTACAATTTCAAATTATACCAAAGGTGTAGTGATATCTAGTCAACATCCCTGTAATCCCGTCGATCAAGACACGGCTCACGTGAAGCCGTCAGCATAGCATACACGAACAAGCATCATTGTTATCATAAAGGTCCGGCACCGCCTCAAGAGTAGCGTCACCATCTGCAATCAGACAAAGTCTGGTGGGTGTTCGGAATACCGTCCCGTAACGTGGGAGTGAGTAGCTAACTCAGTGGAACAATAAAGCATAGGTTAACATGTTATCGACTCAGTCAAGCAGTAATGATAAAGCACTATAATCAAACACTCCTAACTACTCTTATTAATGCAAGTATGAATGCAGTCATGATGGATGCCCTCACCGACATACTCCCTCATGCGACACCATCTTCGTTCGCAGCATGCTTGCTTTCCTCAGTGCTCCACATCTTCCAGGCACATGCAATGCATGAAGAGCATGATTACCGAGTTGTTATTAGTCCATTTCAAACAGTAGGATTGGGAAACTACGGTACCTCCCTTGTATCATTCCCAAACATGATCCATTCTAGGGTCGTCAATCCTAGACAATTTCATATGATAGTGTGTTTCTATGTCGCTGCAAAGGCTGCCAGGGCTGTTACACGGAATGGTTGCACCATTCCCCTATCACCTTTTTAACGATTCATCACTATACAGATACAAGCCTAGTTTCATACTCTATACACTACGGCAAAACTCGTCGCCTCACCGCAATTCAGAGTATCCTCGAGGTCACTACAAAGGGCTGCCAGGGCTGTTACATGGAATCGTTGCACCACTCCCCCATCACCTTATCAATGTAGGCCGACAGCACGAATATAGTGTCCCATACCACCATAAGCGGCTCACGAGTCTGGTTGCTCACTGGTCACTACGGGGAGGCACGTGGCCCCAGCGTAGGCCGACAGCTCGACCACGGTGTCCCATACCACCATGCCTGGCTCATGAGTCTTAGCGGATCGAGGTACCATGGTTAAAAGGGATTTCACTGGTAAGTTTGGTATCCTAGGTTCAAGCAGTAGCGTCCAAACATGGTGATCATACATAAGACAGATCGGGTTGCTTGACGAGCTCGGCTAGCTCGAGCGCACAACAAGTTGAACGATATGAAGCGCAAAAGCACTTCGTGTGACCAACCACTATCTTGAACCGGAGTACGACTCGGGTTAGTCGAACACATCACACGTGGCAACTGAATCTCAGCCACGAATTCAATCCCGTTACCGATTGCCTGGACTATAATCATAGCTCCAATCACATTCAATTGCAGATAGTTAAAGCAGTAATGGATCAAGGTTCAAATCATACAATCAAAGTCTGATATTATCCGTTTAGGGCTGCCAGGGCTGTTGCACGGAATCGTTACACCACTCTCCCATCACCCATGACGGATTATACAACGTAAACATGAATTTAAACATATGCATTACATAGATAAAATCATACAATCAGTTGAGCATGTTATGAAGCACAACACAAGCATGAGTTTGTACATATTCAATTCCTAATCACACAGATATCTAAAGAAATCATACACATAGTCAAAAGAAGTTGAGAATCATATCTCAACATCCTTAAACATTACAATTTACTAACTACTACTCATTCAGACATTTCAACAAACACTTTAAATACATACATCAACATACGCGACATATGTTGAACACATAGGCATTAGGCCAAATCCTTTCACTAGGGAGTTGCCCCAGTCATAACACGCGTACACCCACGACGGATAGTCATGGCAAGCAGGAAACCAAGTTCCATATTCATTCAGTCATTTCCATAAACACTTGGGCCACACATTTTAACATATATAGTGTGTTTTGGGTGTGGCGTGATTTAGGGCAAATCCTTTCGTCAAAGGGGTATCGCCAATACAACAATCATAAATCCATGACAATTAGTCATGATGAGCACGAATGAGAATTCTATACTCATTTGGTCATTTTCACAAACACTTAGAATACACTATTTTAACATACATAGTGTATATTAGCAAAAACATGTATTAGGGCGAGTCCTTTCGCTAAACAAGTATTTTATCCATATATAATATATTCATACAGCAAATAATCATGTCAAACACAATTCCAAAATTTATACGTATACGGTACTTTCTACAAATACCTAAAGTATGTGAAATTCCATATTCCTCATCTTTAATCGAAACAGAAATCAGACAGCACTTTATACATGTGCAATTGCATGCAGATCATGAATCTATCATTATCTGACATTGAAAGCGTTGAAAACCATAACCTATACATCTAAAGTCCGCACCTTTTGTCATAAAATCGTAACGGAGTCGATAGAATTGCTAAGCTTCTATATACGGCAGTTTGGCAACCAATGGAATGAAATACGTTAGCTATTTTATAACCTACAACTATCAAAACCCCAAATCAGATTAGGGTTAGGGTTTCTTACCTAGAAACGAAGTCGAAATCGTCGGGAAAGCGATTAGAATGGAGCGGTGGAGCTCGTGGAGCGGCAGGAAAGCATGGCAGGGAGATTCTCCCACATCTCCCACACTTTCTCTCTCTCTCTCTCTCTTCTCTCTTCTCTCTTTAGGGTTTCTCTCAAATTCGTATGACTGCAATGAGAGAGGGTTTAAGGTCCTTATATAGCCTAAAAACTCACCGAAATAGACTCCAGGTCAAAGTATACTTATGTTATAATCAAAGCGGACCTGTTTCAGCTCAACGGAGGACTTCTGGCAGGCCTCCTTGAGCCAAAGGTCAGACTTAAGCTTACCGACACCGGATCTACGTTTAGTTAAGTTTTCGTATCGGTCGGGATTCTAGATCACGCGTGGCGGACCAGTTTCAGTTCAACGGTCAGCGGATCTCGATCGGAGATTCCGAGTACATGGATATGTGTATGAAATTTCTCCTGATCTGAGGGTGTAATTTGGTCTGATTCTGACGGTCTGGTTGCTTAAAACTGATCCGCAAGCAACACGTGCCAGATTACTATTCAAGATATTTATTTTGTAAAGAAACAAGTGTTTTCACACTCTCTCGCTCCGGACTCAAGCGAACAGCCGTGGGATACTATGTGGATTTGATTTCTGAGATGGTTGTCAAGCCCAGCAAGGCGGTCCTAATTCCTTAACTTAGTATTATTCGGACTTCTGACGTGCGGTCCAGATTTGATACGGAGTTTCGAGATGCTCCCGAGAGCAGCCGGGTAATGAGATTGATCCTATATTTTAGGGTAACCAAGCGTCAATGATTCTACAAGTTTTGGGTCTTGCAGATCGTATTTAAAGTGATTGGTACTAATTTTACGGGTACTCTAGTTTCACACTAGCTAATTCTCGCCTAATTTTTAAAGGATTTAGTCTTGGGTGATTTCGGTCTGAGGTGATACCTGAGCCTTTGTAGTTTGTATATAAAGTTATCAAAGTTATACTACTTAGCTAGTTTAAGATAGTGTCTAGGATGAAAGTACTTAGAAAAATTGAGAGAACAAGGTGGTGAAGGGTGGGATTTGTGAAGGAAATGAGTTCAAAAGCGATTATAGACTTTGGGATTGAGTTCTGACAGGTTAATAAGGTGTTAGGATCGACCCATTGCCTAAGGACGTTTAATCTCAGGTTGGCAAAAATTCGGGATATTACAGCTCTCCTATATGCAACTCTCTGGTGCGTCAATGTAGACCTGGAGTTGCGCTGACGGGGCTACAAGATTTTGGATAGAGAACATTACACTTTCTCATTTTGTACATTGTGGAATTATACTTGTAATTCTTTAACCTGGTAACATGTTCACACTCTGGAGACTTACACAGTTTACATATATTATATATATCTATCACAGCCTTCCGCTTGTGTAATTTAACTGTCTCTGGAGTATGATATGCTGTTTTTGTCTAATCCCATTCATGTTTCAATGCACTCATCATAATCATCATTATTTATGTTGCATAAGTGATGCGTTGGAACTCGGGAGCTGAGCTTTGCTCGACCCCCAATTTTTCGGGAGTTACAAGTTAGTATCAGAGCATGATTTGGATTAAACCGGACTTGGGTTATGGTCACACAATGTACACTGATGCAAATTCAACTTAGGTGGGTGCGAGAAAATGTAGAAACAGTCATAGGAGTCCCGGTTTTGCCAATTGGCGAAGTTTACCGAAAACGATCGCTAAGATCGAGTTCGTACACCTCCGTGATCGCATGAGTCGATCCCAAATCACCCCTAGACCGTCACTTGACGGGTTTAGACCATAATTTACCTCATTCCAGCAAATGAAAATCGGTACTTACGAATGTACATCAGAAAGTACCTGAAATGATCCGAAACGGCTCAAAACGGAGTCGGTGGCCAAACGGGGCACTTCCAGGGGGACCCAGGGTGGGACCCATATCTTTTTAGAGTCCAGGGGGGGAGGACCTCACCCTAATGGCGAGCCCTCGCCAGATAGTCCAGAGAACGGCGAGGACCTCACCGGTTTGGTGAGGCCTCGTCGCTAAATGGGCTCGGCCGGGCATGCCGGCCCGGGCCGATGGTTGCTGGGGGTTGTGGGCCCATGGACGCCGGGGGTTTCGATTAAACCACCACTCCAAGCTCTCCTTCACAAACCACCACTCCAAGCTCTCCTTTTCTCCAAAACTTTCTGATTTCTCTCTCAAACCTCCCCTCCATTCACCCATTTCATCATTTTCTGTCAAACCACACATACCTTCACCATTTCAGTAATACCCACCCTCCTACCCTCTCCATTCTCTCTCATTTGAGCTCTTAAATCCCCCATTTAAGTCTCAAATTCGTGTAAACCCACCGACCTATCCTATTTCTTCATTTTTCCTCTTCATTCCCTTCCATTAGAGCCTTTACACTCTCCTTTAAGGCTCAAATCCGTGGAGACCTAAAGATTCTAACCCTTTTTTCCCTTTTCTTCACTTTTCTATGGCCCTATTCGAGGTTATTACGGCCATTTTCTCAATTTCCACCATTCTTTCTCTCATGGGAAAGAGAAAGGGTGTCGTGGATGAAGCCGGGCCTAGTCGCCCCACTAGTGTAAGGAGACTGAGAGGCGCCATCGCAAGCACGGGCGTTGAGCGTGAGATACAGACTAAGCGGGACCTCGATCCCCAAGCTCCTCTCCTAAGAATTCTACTGGCAGAGTTGTCCCATGGAAGATATGCAGACCGTAGGGTCCTTTTTGAAACTCAAGTGGATGGGTGGCTCTTTGAGGAGTATCTGCTATTGGAGCGCCTGAGTGAGGGCGGTTGGGGCTCTGTGTTTGAGAGAAAATATCGTGCGAATATGGGTACTGTCCGAGCTTTCTATGCCCATATTCGAGAGCCTACGCTGGATCCATTGCAGTTCAAGATTCCCTCGGGAAGAGGTCGGGAGGCCACAATTGACGCTGGCCTGATAGCTCGACTCATGGGAATACCGCTTGGCCAAGTCCACGCGAGCGAGAAGAATCTGAATAGTGCACGTGAAAGGGATTGCCATACGCGTTTCCTTTGTGGTTGACTGGTTCAATGACAGCCAAACAATCGCTTCCTGGTGTCAAACATGACGAATGATTTCCGCCTACTCCACCATATCTGCACGTTTAACGTCTACCCCAGGTGGAGCAATCGCAGTGAGTGCACGCGCCTGATGGTAGACTTTTTATACCAAGCGAGGCAGGGAGAGAAGTTGTACATGCCTACGTTCGTGTTGCGACAGATAGTTCTTACCACACGCTCTAATAGAAGGACTGATTCGCTCCCCTTCGGCCAGCTTATATGCAAGATTGCACGCGAGTTCGGCTACAGTCTTGGCGCAAAACTCCCAGTGCCACGACGAAACTACTCTCAATCAGATGAAAATCGGGCCACGGCAGCGGTAAGCCTGACTTGATGAGAGTGAGGATGAGATGGCTAGTGAGGAGTATGAAAACGAGGTGGAAAGCAGGGAAGAGATAGAGGAGGAACAGAAAGAAGAAGAGGAGGCTCAGGATACAGAGGAGAGCTCTCCTCCTACGCCACCGGAGCAGAACACTAATCGGGCGGCTAGGGATGCCCGTTTAGATCGACTTGAAGAGGGTCAGGCTGTCCTACGACAGGATCTTATGGATCTTCGAGGCCTCGTAAAGCACAAGTTCAAGAAGGTGACTCGCACTTTGAAGTCTATCCTGTGCTACTTGAAGGATAAGGGTGCCCCTCCTCTGTCGCTAGGCTCGGATGCCTAGTCATCCATGTCGTCGCCCTGTGGCTTGTTTTGTGGCTGTGATAGAATCTTTGTGTTTTCATGTTGATAGGCCTAGTAGTGTAGTAGTTGGTAGCATGTTTTAAATGTTTGAAGTCTTGATTGTATTAGCTCACATGCATCTTCTGTCATGATTCATGTAACACTGTGTTTCATGTATTATGACAATTTTGGTAAATGAAATGCATGAAGTTGCTTTAATCTGTGTATGAATGCTGCGTAAAAGTGTTTGTGAGTATGCTGAATCTGACCTGGGTTGCACCCTATGTTGAATATTGGGTATGCCACCTAAGGCTGCACGGGTTGCAGCGTGTCTCACTTTTGGCGATCCGATTGACGGGGTATCTTCCATAAGTGATTGTCAGATGGACCCTAGTTTGGGCCTGACCCACACTGCCGTGCCGGATTCTCATCCGGCCACTGGCCCTGCCACTGGGCCGACACATATGACACCGCCTGTGGTGCCACCTGTTACACCATCGGTTCCTGAGCAGAACCGTGCGTCTTCTTCGACGCAGCATGTGCCTCAGTCAGCCCCACCTACGGATAGGTTGGAGCAGTTGATGACGATGATGCACCAGCAGCACCAGCAGCTCTTAGCTACTATTGCAGGGGCCCTAGCTCAGGGTAGAAGTGCACCTCCACCTTCACCATCTGTACGCCCTGCTGAGACTGTAGGGCCTTCTGTTCAGGATGAGGGTGTGCTTCCCCCTGCACCTGCTGCATACCCTACGGAGAATCTGGGTACGAGTAGTCTCCTCGAGCGATTTCAGCGCTTGAGGCCTCCTACCTTTACGGGTTCTCACAGACCCGAGGAGGATGAGTACTGGATAGATCTCATCTCTAAGATGTTGAAGCCGCTACACTGCATGAGGTAGAACAAGTTGAGCTAGCCACCTATATGTTCGAGAAGGAGGCTAGTTTATGGTGGGATAACGTCCAACAAACGGTTCCCACAGGACACGTGTGGACTTGGGGTGCATTTGAGACACACTTCCACGAGAAATATTTCCCCCTCACGTACCGCCATGAGAAGGAGGGAGAGTTCCTTCGCCTCCGACAGGGGGGCATGACAGTGGCAGAGTACGAGAACAGGTTCACGGAGCTAGCCAGATACGCTCCTTTGATACTAACTGATGAACCGATGAAAATGCGGCATTTTTCAGATGGGTTGCGGCCTGATATCCGCACTAAGACATGTTGTGCTAGCATTCCCAATTATGCCGAGCTAGTCAACGCGTCTCTGCGAGCCGAACAAGATGAAGACAGAGTTTCTCAAACATGTATACCAATGGGCCCGAGGCCTCAGACGGAATCACAGGACTGACTAGTCCTAGGTAAGAGGCCACATGTAGACTTGCCTCCCAGGCCCATGGCTCTTCCGACCTAGCAAAGGCGAGTGAAGCGTTGGTGTACATATTGCGGTAAGGGCGGACAGACTGACCCCTTCTATTTCACCAAGATGAAAGACAACGGTGTTATGCCACCTCAGAAGATCGACCGTTGGTCACCACGTGATATAACGACTCCACCCCCACGATCTGCACCACCAGTGTAGCCACTTTACCGACCACCTGTACCCCGAAATGGGTCACCCCAATGACCTATGGTGGCGCAACCAAACCATCCTCAACAAGCCGTGTGCATGCACTTGCAGCTGAAGCACCTGAGTCTACAACTGCAGCGCCTTTGACCTTTAAGGTCTCTGCCCGCAGTCAAGGTACGCTTGTATTCCTATTGGTAGACATTGGGTCCGTGTCATGCTCCACAGTCAAGCGTTTGGGAAGCAGAGCGGTGTGTATTAACTTGATACTCTACCTGCTCATAGGCACGACGGATGCTGGTGGACTAATAGCCCACCGGCCCATGGTCGAAGGAAATTGATCCCGGTTATACGTAAGGTTAGGTCACTAAATAGGAGCTGGATCTTCCTTAGAAGATCAGTAATGAAGTCGAGGAGCTGGATCTTCCTTAGAGGTCAGTAATGAAGTTGTTGAAGGAAAGAAAGTAGGGTGCAAGTATTAAACCAATTTGTATGAAAGAATAACAATGGATTACTATAAGGATTATAAAAATAACATGGTAACTAGAGATGACAAATATGTTGTAAATAATAGAAGGGTCGAAACGGAAAATTTCTACAACTTCGAGTTGTCAATAGGCTGGTCATACCTTTTCATATTAAAGTTTTGTATGTGGTGTCTATTTAGGAATTATTTATAATCATACTAAGAAGTATCCTGCAATTAGATTTGATTATACGCAAAGATATATATATATATATATATATATATATATATATATATATATATATAGTTGTTTTTGTACAATTAAATTAGAACCCTCGGGTAGGATTGAGTTTCATAGTTTAATACTCCGTAAACTCATGTTAGAGGCGAACTACAGTAAATATTATAAGTTTCTTATTTCCCGTGTAAATTCAAGGTTCATACTGCGTCGAGGAGATGTCCCTCTTCTTTCCTTTCCCGCGGCCTTATGTTGCTACCATTCCAAACTTCTGCAATATTTTAGGACTCTTGACTCTTCCCTAGCTCCCGAAGTTAATGAAACCAAAATGCAAATCTGCTCATAACCCCCTAGCCATACGATTGAAATGGTGACATACAACTATAATATTAGGAGATCGAAAACCCTTCTAGTATAGTCTTTTGACTATGAGCACCAGAAAAGAACTTATTATCCACCAAGTTAAACATAAGTTAAACAAGAACTCTCGTTGAACAAGATCCAAAGGACAACCTTATAGACATGAGGCTTGAACCTCCTAGTGAATTATAATACTCCTTAAATACTTGGATGATCCGATTTCGGAATTTCAGAACCACATCCGTACTAGGCATTCGCGGCTTAACTCAATTCTTAATCCTGGGTGATTACCAAAGAACTCACTGCTTGACCGAGTAGAAGACCAGGATCCATCAGGATTAGGAAGGGATAAAATGTGTTGTCTGCCCTGGTCAGGCGGGCAATCGACGTATCGGGTTTGAGCCTACCACAACTGACTTCCGTATTAGCCCAATCATAAATGATAGAACATACCACCCTTAGGTAAACTTTAACATCAGACACTTAGCACGATAGTATTGACTTGGACATTTATCTTCAAACCTCAAAGGTATAAAGTTTTAAGGGGGGTAGACCGATATGAGCTAGGCTAGTGTAGCCGTTATATACCCTAACACGTATATAAACCTGAAACCAACAGAACTAACCTGAAAACCTTTACTTATTACCCTTAGACAATTTCGGGGACGAAATTTTTCTTTAAGGGGGTATATTGTAACGTCCCAGAAAAATCCGTACAAAGACCAGAGTACCACCTCAGGCAGAAATCACTCAGGACGAAATCCATTAGAAATTAGACGAAATTAACTAAGTGTTAAACTATATTAGTTGTGAAATTCGCTTGAACCACTTTAAATATGATCTGCAAGACCCAAAACTTGTAAAATTATTGACGCTAGGTTACCCTAAAATCTAAGATTAATCTCATTAACCAGTTGCTCTCGGGAGCACATTGAAACTCCGTATCGGATCTGGACCGCACATCAAAAGTCCGATGACCATGAGACTAAGCGCTTAGGACCGCCTTGCTGGGCTTGACAACCATCTCGGAAATCAAATCCAGATAGTGTCCCGGGGCTATTCGCTTGAGCCTGGAGTAAAGTGTGTGAGAAACGTGGATATTTTAGAAATAAAAATCTAAATTTAAGTAATCTGAGACTTGTCGATTGCAGGCTGAATATAAG
The DNA here is from genome assembly GCA_021015155.1 of Magnolia officinalis. Lineage (NCBI taxonomy): Eukaryota > Viridiplantae > Streptophyta > Magnoliopsida > Magnoliales > Magnoliaceae > Magnolia > Magnolia officinalis. The sequence continues at coordinate 47,345,184 of JAJHSJ010000012.1, forward strand.
GATTCAGACCGTCAAAATATGACCCAAATACACCCTCAGATCAGGAGAAATTTTCCATACATGGCAGTGTACTTTGGTCTTGATCAGTGATCGTGGACCGTTGAATTGAAACTGGTTCGCCCCGGGCGATCTGTAAATCCGATCGGACTGAAAACTTAACTCAACCTAGATCGATGGTCAGGGAGCTTAAGTCCGACCTTTAGCTCAAGGGGGCTCCGAAAGTGCTCCGTTGAGCTGAAACAGACTCCCTTTGGCTATAACCTAAGTATACCTTGGCCCTGGGGCCATTTCCATCAGTTTTGGGACTATATAAGCCCCTTAAACCCTCTCTCTCTCTCTCTCTTCACATACGAATTTCCAACCCTAAAGAGAAAAGAGAGAAGGAAAGTGAGAGAAAGTGTGAGAGAGAGTTGGTGTTCAATCCAGGGCTTCTTCCCTGCCATTCCACGTAATCGACTATCGTATCTGAATCGTTCTTCCGGCGATTCCGATCCCGTTCTTAGGTAAGAAAACCTAACCCTAACCCGTTCTAGAGATCCAAATAGCATAAGTGATGAAATAACTAATCTATTTCATGATATAGGTTTCCGTTCCGCCGTTGACAAAGTCTGTGTCTAAAATGACTCCGTTACGCGTCTACCGACGTAAGGTGCAGACTTTAAATGTATAGGTTATGATTTTCAAGGCTTTCAATGTCAGTTAATGATATATTACTGGCATGGATGCTATTGCACATGTACAAAGTGTTGTCTGTTTCATTTTTCAGATATACGTTAACTATGTTGAATATACTGTATTCCTCGTATTTGTAGAAAATACCGTATACGTATGAAATACAGATTTGTGCTTGCCATGATTAATTACTATCTATGTATCCTAGATGCATGTGTATCAACTTCTGGGTGTACGGATTCACCTAATACCTGTTATATTAACATACGTCGTGTATGTACAAGTTATAGCCTAAATGTTTGTGAAAATGTCTAAGTGAGTAGAAACTATGCATTAGTGTACGCCGTGACTAACCATCGTGGATATGTGATTGTTGTATAGGCGGCAATCCTTTGACGAAAGGACTTGCCCTAATACGTATTCTAACTACTACATACCATGTATGATGTTATGTGCAGACTAAGTGTATGTAAAAATGTCTGTATGAGTAAGTGCTTATAAATTCTTCTCTAATTAGGCATTGAGATAGGATTCTCAACTACCCTAATGATGTGTATGATTTCCTCCATGTATGCTATGATTAGATATCTGTGTGATTATGAATTGAATATGTATAAACTCATGCTTATGTTGTACTTCATGACATGCTCAACTGATTGTATGATTTGAAATATGTATCCATTACTGCTCGATTATCTCATATGCTAGTTTGTTGAGATTGATTGTGTTTGGGGCTATTATATAGTCCAGGCAATCGGTAATAGGTCTCGTATTAGTGGCTGACGTTATTTCGCCTCATGAGATGCGCCTGACGAATCCGAGTCGTATATCGGTTGATAACAGTGGTTAGGCCACATGGAGTGCTTGCGCACTTCATGTCGATCAATTCGATGTGTGCTCGTGCTAGTCGAGCTCGTCAAGTAACCAGATTGACCTAATGTATGTTCACCATGTTTGGACGCTACTGCTTGAACCTAAGGTACCAAACTCACCAGTGAAAACCCCGTTAACCTTGGTACCTCGATCCGCTAAGACTCATGAGCCGGATATGGTTGTATGGAACACCGTGGTCGAGCTGTCGGCCTACGCTGGGGGGACGAGCCTCCCCGTAGTGACCTGTGAGCAACCCAAACTCGTGAACCGAATACGGTGGTATGTGACACTGTATTCGAGCTGTCGGCCTCCATTGGTGCATCCTGGCTATGGTCACCAGTCGGGTTGGCGACGAGCCTTCAAAAATAGACTGCCAGTTGGTAGTGCATTAGTGGAGTGACCTTGAGTACAAAATAGGCCTACCCCGGCACGGCCTGGCTATGGTCCCCAGTCGGGTTGACGACGAGCCTTCGAAAATAGACTGCCAGTTGGTAGGGTGTTGGTGGTAGTGACCTGAACTTGCCTATCGTATGTGATTAACTAGGATTGACGATCCTAGATGGATCATTGTTTGAGAATTGCTATAAGAGAGGTACCTTAGTTTCCCAATCCTGCTGTATGAAATGGATTAATAAGAACTTAGTAATCATATGCATGCATTGTATTACGCGTGCGTTCAGGCGTAGCAGGTCAAGCACTGAGGCAGTGTTGTTCATGCGTGAACGTGAGATGAAGTCGCTGAGGGAGCGTAGGCGAGGGCATGCATCATACATTCATACCATTCTTGCATTAACAATAGTACTTAGGGATGTGTGATTTACTGCTTTATCATTACTGCTTGATTGAACTGATTATATGCTAACCTTTGCTTTATTGTTCCACTGAGTTGATCACTCAATCCCACGTTACGGGACGGTGTTGTACACACCAACCAAACTCTGTCTTAGCTGCAGGTGATGGCGATGCTTATGAGGCAGGGCCAGACTTTTACGACGAGGAGGAGCTCTCCTATATGCAACTCTCTAGTGGGTCTATGTAGACCTGGAGTTGCGCTGACGGGGCTACAGGGTTTTGGATAGAGAACATTACACTTTCTCATTTTGTACATTGTGGAACTACACTTGTAATTCATTAACCTAGTAACATATTCACACTCTGGAGACTTACACCAGTTTACATATATTATATATATATCTATCACAGTCTTCCGCTTGCGTAATTTAACTGTCTCTGGAGTATGATATGCTGTTTTGGTCTAATCCCATTCATGTTTCAATGCACTTATCATAATCATCATGATCTATGTTGCATAAGTGATGTGTTGGAACTCGGGAGCTGAGATTTGCTCGACCCCCGATTTTCAGGGCGTTACAACTATGATAAAAAACTTTAAGGTACAATGCGAATAAAGGAAAATACAAAAAATAATAACGGAAGCTCCTGAAGACCAACTGTACGCTCCTAACGTGGCGAAGCTACGGCTGTGACCTTACGTCACTTGCACGCATCAATCGTGCATAAGCTTATAGAAAGCTTAGAGGGTGGTGTGTGTGTGCGTAATGTGAACGTGCTCAGAATGCAATGTCAGAGTAATGTGGAATCATGCTGATGGGTACATGAATGCAATCAGTTGTACCAAGGCCATGCGGTGCAAGATATGAATGCTATCGGCCATATCAAGACCATGCGATGCGAGGTGCAACTCAAGCATGCCAATCTTCATCCAAATCCACATATCAATGCAGCTCATCACTAGAGCATCAAATATCAGTACAGTTCTCATTCTGGATAATTATCAGGGTTTAGTACACTCCAAATGGCACTGCCCCTTTCCCAGGCGCGCAGTCCAAGTGAGTGTAAGAAACCTCACTATCCGCCTAGCCAATAGTCTGTCAATACCTATCCGACACGTTGATAGCGGACCCATTCACGAGCTGGTCAAACTCAGCCTAGTAATGCTCCCTACGCTCCGGCGGGTAATGCTACACCCCTTTCTAACCGACCACGACACAGTGGGAGACGCGGCTGCCTGATATTCGGCCTTCGTGTGCTCATATATCCACTCGGTCTCGACGTTGGAGTCACCCTCTTGTACTATCGGGTTTATGAATTTTTACCTAGGGACATCTATGACGCCCTGATGCTAGAAACAGTATTTTCGGTATCCAATCCGGTCACCCACAATGTGTCTGTGGAGACTATGGCCCTGATGTCGCTAGGGCATACAATAATCACAATCACACAAATGCAAAGTGCATGATGTTGGGGGTCAAATATTGCATATTAGACCCCAGTTATTACCTGATTTTATGAGCGTGATACCGTTTAACGCCCTATTTTAATCATATTTGTGATGTACGGTACATTTGCAAGCGTGAACTGAAGAAGATATTAAAGCATGGATTTGATGCTCAGATTTCACCAAGGCATTAGACGGGACTCCTTGGGACCAAGATTGACGGATTTACATGCCAGGGATCCGAGGAAATCAAGCCGTTCACATTAAAGAGGCCCAAAAATGGTCCAGAATGCAAGATCACAGGGTTCCCGCCATCCGATTGGCTTGAAACTTCATACATTTGCTGGGGGCCATAAATAAACCGTACATATAAAATTTCATCCATTGGATGTCTCGGGAAGTGGCCCAACGGCCAGATCAGCCCCTTAATTCATTAAGTGGGGCCCACCTGCTATCTGGATATGCCTCAACTTCGGATTCAACACCTTAAATGGGGATACCAATTAAATGAATGGATTATATTTCTCAAGAACATTGCAGTGGACCCCACCTGAGTCAGGGTGCGCATGGTGCACAAGTGCACCAGATGTGCACGGCAGCTGTAGCACATTCTAAAACGGACTGGTCTCGTAACAAAATAAAAAACAACAACTGCCGTTTTAATTCTTACGCAGATAGTGCGCGGAAGCCTTTTTTCGGATCGCTGTGGGCCACCATCATGACCCACGTGGGCAATCCAAACTGTCCATCATGCAGAGGGTACACCATGGATTAAAACCCTGTAAGAATCACATGATGGGGTGCACGTGTAAACACACAGCTCTCAGCCAAAAAACAGAAATTTTCATTTTTTGCTGCGCGGAAACGTGAAACAGGGGCACTTTTTGAGCTGCTGTGGGCCACCATCATGGCCTGTACGGATGATCCAAGCTGTCCAACTTGTAGAGGGCCTCGAAAGGATCAAACCCAAGATAATATTTTGTGCCCATGCACACACACATGTGCGATACAGAGGCCACAAACAAACTACCTTGCGACGTTCAAAAAGATCTCAGCGTGATTGCTTCTCTGGGCCACGTCAATGGACATCCAAAATCGACTACTGACCGAAATTTCGTCTTGAATTCGGTGGACGGAGTAGATCTTGCACCTGACGTCAATAATGGGCCCCACCAATGTTGAAGCGTAAAGCCTGTTACGCAGGCTCGGTTTCAGAGTTAGAAACTGACGTTTTTTCGACCGGTTGCACAATCAGATCATTGATCAGATGGCTGATCCAAGCCGTCCATTATGTTGGCCATCGAAAACAGTCCCAAGGGACGTTATTCTTTTGGAAAGGATCACAGAAACAGAGCGTTAGGAGGCTCCGAATTTTGCTGCATAAAAGCCTTCGCAGGTAGTTTCTAAACAGGACACAACCGCATTCTTCACACGACCGCCTCTCCTTGCGAAAATTCCAGCCCATCCACCGTCTTAACTGCTGCCTATAAGAGAGAGGGAGAACGTGAAGGGGGGGGGGCTCATTCAATCCACGACTAAGAGATATTAGTTTAGGATTTTTGTTTTCTTTCTTTTTACTATTTTATTTGAATTTTGGAGTGTTTTAGCTTCATCATGATTTGCTAAACCTCTTAGCTAGGGCTAAGAGGTGAAGCTTGTGATGTGATGGGGTTGATCCTACGACTTTGATTCATGCCATGAACTATGTTGATTCTAGTTTTGAATAATAGGAATATTTCTAGTTTTTAATGGTTTATGTGACTTATATTACGGTAGATCTGCAATGGCTTGAGTATTTCCTTTTCCTTATTTTGATTGTGAATTTAGGAAACCTTGTTGTTTACCATTGCCCCTTGGACATGGTTGGATGATGGAATCCTTCCTAACGTTCATACATCTTCTGATTGGTTGTAGACTGGTTTGAGTTCTGTTGTTTACCTTGTCTCATGGGCATGGATTTGTGATGGAATCATAACTAATTCTTATACCTTTCATCTCTTTGAAAACTAGATCAAAGGAAGTTCAGATCGAGCTTTAGTGACATATCTTCCAACTGGATGAAGATGGGACTCGAGTCCAGTTGAGTTCATGAATCAAGTGTAGATCTCCCTGATCTCTACAAGTGGATCCTCTGAATCCCTAGTTTCCTACCTTTAAATTTCACAAGTTTTATATTAGTATTCTCATCATTATTCTCTCATACTCATTTGATTTAGATTTCATCTTATTCTAGTTCTAGTTCTAGTTACTTTTAGATTACGTATAGGTTTCAATCCCTGTGGATTCGACCTCGGTCTCACCGAGTTTATTACTACATCACAACCCTATACTTGGGGAGTGAACACATGAGTCATGCAGTCCAATCATGCATCAATCCTACGCATACCGTGCGCTCATGTGGGATAACTCTGCCTATCAGGAAGTCCCATAAACCACCTTCACTAAGGCATATGCAATGGCCAGTCACATCACATAACAACACATACAGATGATGCGTATGGGCATGTATCATAATGCTATGCTGTCACAATCTCATAATCGACAATGGTAGCCGGTATCGACAATCGGCACCGATAATCGACATTGATAATCAACCTCGGCGCAAGGCGGGGCCATAGATGAACGGCCGATGATGGATCAAATAAAATTAATGGGGTGCAAGTGTCTGGGTTAACCCGTGAGAGAATAATGAGGAAGGGCCTAACCAGGCCTAAGGGAAGGTCACAATGTGGACGTTCAACCATCATTGCCCATCAATGTGGTCATTTAACCAACATTACTCCCAAGGAATGGCACTCATAGGGCCAAGCGGATAGGGGCCCACGGCCTAGCACAAGGGCCTAATATACATCATCATGGGCCTCAATTACATCAAACGGGCCAAATCATGTGGGCCGAATCAATCGGCCAAATCAAATGGGGCGAATCAATGGGCCAAATCAAATGGGCCAATACAAATGGGCCAAGTCAATGGGTCGAATCAAATGGGCCAAGTCAATTGGGCCGATCAAATAGACCGATACAAATGGGCCGAGTCAATGGGCCGAATCAAATGGGCCAAGTCAATTTGGGCCGAACCAAATGGGCCAAGTCAATTGGGCCCCCAAATACATCAAATCGGCCTCATCAAGTGGGCCCCTAATACATTAAATGGGCCATACCAATGGGCCGTACCAACTACACCCTCCATCCATTGTTAGGGATCATTTTAGAGCATTATTTTAAAAAAATCATATCTAAAGGATCATCTGGACCATACCACAATTAATAGTGGTGATAAAGATTTCCACCGTTAAATTCCAGTGGGCCCCACCATAGGGTTTATTTCCCATCCAGTCTGTTCATAAGGTCACAAAGACCTAGATTTAGAGGAAAAACAAATATCATATTGGTTCAAAACTTCTGTAATCCCAAAAGGGGTTTCAATGGTGGACGTTTAATCCACTGTTTGCTGTAGTGTGGTCCATCTGATAACTGGATTTGTCTTATTTTTAGTCTCAAGCCTTGAGACAGTCTTGCCAAATGGATGGACGGTTTGTATGAACCAATACATCAGGGTGGGGTCCATGAACGTGGCCCACCTTGAGCGGCTTGCCAAAAGGGTGGACGGTAGAGATACAACACATGTATCATGGTGGGGATCCACCGTCCCTACCAGGGATGGTGTGAATGAAACCATACATCACGGTAGGGTCCACAATACTTGGTGACGTCACTGTGTCCCAGGTGGATTCCCACCGTACAGATGGACGGTAGGGATGCAACACATACAGTGGGGTCCACAGAGCCTGGTGAAGTCAAACCGCAGTTGAACAACTTGTGTGAGATGCTCCAACCAACCCAATCATATACAAGTGGGTCACACGTGGTGGGCCACCCACTACTGCCCCAATATTATATAATATTATGTATATATAAAATATAATATAATATATTATAATACTAAATTTAAAAAAATTTGCAGCATCCAGCATGTTGAACGCAATCCATAGTGGGATCCCACCGTCCCTGATGGACAGTGTGGATAAAACATATAGATCAGGCTCATGGCATCGTCCAGTCCCACCTGGACAGTGCTGATCTTCAAGTATTTAAAGGGTGGGTCCCACGTGTGAGTGGCCCACCATAGTATTAGTTAATGTAATATATATATATATATATATATATATATATATATATATATATATATATATATAATATATATTATATATTCAATATAATATATTATATTATAGAATATTATATTATATCATTCAAGCACCTAACGTCCAGAGAGTCTGGACGCTGGATGGAGGCTGGTTACATGCACTGATGTGGGCCCATCTCCACACGTGCAACACGTGTGGAGTGGTCCCCACTCCTTACTATCATATGATAGAGACGTACATCATGGAGGGGTCCACACGTGTGGCCCACATCATATTCGGACCAAACTGATACTTGTGTTTTCCTTCATTTAGGCCCGTCCAAACGAACTGCCATGTGGGCCACTCAGTGGACGACATAGATAGAATTCATACTTCATGGTGGGCCACACACACACACATTGTCATCCACAAGAAAGAGAGAGAGAAACGAGAAGGGGAGGGACCCCGCTACTATTGGGCCCTCCATATACAATGTGTACATCATGTGGGTCCCACATCAAGTAGGCCCTAAAATTTAAAATCAACTGTGGATTACCCACCTATCAGCCTTCTTCTTTAGCTCCTTAGACTCCTATGCTCCTTGCCTTTTATTTTAATGGAGGTTGATGAAGAATGAATGGTTGAGATGGGAGATGAGAGGGTGGGCCACACTTGGCTTTGGGAGAGAGCTTGGGGAGTTGGACATTGGATTTTTTTTGTTGCTTGGGAGTGAAGAGAGAGAATGAGAGAGAGGGAAGTGATGGGATGAAAAGAGGTGGAGTTATGGGTGGAGTGATGGAGTTGTAAGAAAGGGATGGATGGAGAGCGAGAGAGTTGACTTTGGGAATGGGAAAGGGATGGGTTATTTGTACTTATGGTATGGTGTGTACTTGATTGATTGATTGATTGGATAGGTCATAGAGATTCTCTCAGAATTCGCACGCGCGGCGTTTCTTCGGAATGAATGCGGGCCCACATCTCTTGGCTTTGGTATCAGATCGGTGCGCGAGTCGCGGCGTTGGAACCACGCCGACGGCGCGGTCGTTAAGGTACAAGTTTTAGGTCAAGTCGACTTCGGTATGTAGGACTTAGTTTAGGATCACGCGCAAAGTTAGATACAGGTCGAGGGTTGTCGGAATTCGACCGGAACGATCGCGGAAGCCTACGAAATGATAGGGACTAGGGTACGGGCCTTAAGTAGGTGGGCCATACAATCAGGGGAGAGAGAGAGAGAGAGAGAGAGAGAGAGAGAGAGAGAAACAGTGTAGTTGAGGGGCCCCGCCACTATGGCCTCTCTTAGATCACAACACATACATCAAAGTGGGTCCCATCATAAGTGGATCCTAAATCAAAATCACGATTTAAAGCTTCCAACACCCACCGATTGCAAATCTTCTAGCTCCTTAATCTCCCGAGCTCTTAAGCTTCCTCGTTGATGGAGGACGATGAGAGTTGATGGGTCGGATGGTGAGGATCTTGGGGTAGGAAGTGGGCCACACATAAAACTCTTCTCTCCTTAGGAAGCTTGGATGTTTCCCTCCTTTTGGGTTGCTTGGAAAGAGTGAGAAATGAGAGAGAGGAGTGATGGGTGATGGGTGTAAGGAAGGGATGGGTGAGAGAGAGAGAGAGAGAGAGAGAGAGAGAGTTGACTTTGGGGATGGGATAACGTACTTGTCTTGATGGGTTGTGTACTTTGATCGATTAATTGATGTTTGGTAGAGATTCTCTCAAATTTGCAATGCGGCGTTCCTTCAAGATAAATGCTGGCCCACATCTCTTGGCTTGGGTATCGCATCAGTGCGTAAGTCGCGGCGTTGGAATCGTGGCGCTGACGCGGTCGCAAGGGTATAAGTCTCTGGATGACCCGACTCAGATCGACAAGATGTGACTCAGGGTCGTGCACAAATGCTATCTACACGTCGCGGGTCGCCGAAATTCGATCGGGAGGACCGCGAGAGTCTATGGAACTGTACAGTCTAGGATACAGGTCTTACACTACGTGGGGCCAAATGTGATGTATGGGTCTTATCCACACCATCAAGCACCTTGGATGGTGGGACCCACCCCAATATATGTGTCTTATTTTCATGCCATCCATCTGCAGGGCCCACCTTACATGTGTGTACTAGCATCGTCCAGTAGGGCCTAGATGGTGGACCTTGGCATGATGCATGTGTTGTATCAACACCGTCCAGACCATGGGGCCCACAGTGATATATGTGCTTTGTTCACCCTGACTGTCCATGGGATCGCATAATGTATCTGTTTTATCCATACCATCCAGTCCAATTGGACATGGACCCCATCTGCGTGGCCTATCATGAATTACGTATTATTTCAGCACTGTCCATCCTTGGATGATGGTACGTGGGCTCACCATATTGTATGTGTTTTATCCAAGCTGTCCATTTGGTGGGGCTGATCTGAATTTTGCAGGCCCACCATGATATATTTGCAGCCCAATGTGATGTATTTGTGCCCCATTTGGTGAGGCCCATTGTGATGTATATATTGCTCATATGATGACGCCCAATGACGTATATGTGGCCTATGAGTGAGGCCCATCGTGATGTACATATGACCCATATGATGAGGCTCATTGAGAAGTATATTAGGCCCTTGTGTGAGGCCCATTGTGATGTATATTGGGCTCTTGTGTGAGGCCCATTATGTTGTATGTGAGGCCCTCCCTTATGTGAGGCCATGGGCCCCACTACATGTTCGACCCTATGAGGGCCATTCTTTGGGAGCAATGTTGGTTAAATGTACACATTGATGGGCAATGATGGTTAACTGTCCACATTGTGACTTTCCCTTAGGTCGTTGTTAAGACCATTCTCATCCTTCTCTAAGTGGGTTGACCTTAATCATTGGGCCTCATTGATATTTGCATGATCCATCTATTCTCATTGGGTTATCCCAAAATGTTGGGCCCCCATTGGTTGTTAGTAGGATTATTTCTCTGATCTTGGAGTCCATTTAGGACTTATTTGGGTCCCCTAGGGCATCTAGCGGGCTATATGATAGTTGTAACGCCCTGAAAATCGGGGGTCGAGCATAAACTCAACTCCCGAGTTCCAACGCATCACTTATGTAACAAAATGAATGATGATTGAATGTTGTCTGCATTAGTGCATTGAACATGAGTGAGATTAAGCCAAAACAACATATCATACTCCAGAGACAGTTAAATTTTAAGCGGAAGACTGTGATAGATAGATAAAATATATAAACTATGGTGAGTCTCCAGAGTGTGATAAAGTTACCAGGTTAATGAATTACAAGTACAATTCAAATCATACCAAATGTGTAGTGTCATCTAGTCAACATCCTTATAATCCCGTCGATCAAGACACGGCTCGCATGAAGCCGTCAGCACATAGCATACACAAATAAGCATCATTGTCGTAATAAAGGTTCGGCTCCGCCGCAAGAGTAGCGTCGCCATCTGTAATCAGACAAAGTCTGGTGGGTGTTCGGAACACCGTCCCGTAACGTGGGAGTGAGTAGCTAACTTAGTGGAACAATAAAGCATAGGTTAACATGTTATCGACTCAGTCAAGCAGTAATGATAAAGCAGTATAATCAAACACTCCTATCTACTCTTATTAATGCAAGTATGAATGCAGTCATGATGGATGCCCTCACCGACATACTCTCTCATGCGACACCATCTTACATTCGCGGCATGCTTGCTTTCCTCAGTGCTCCACATCTTCCAGGCACATGCAATGCATGATGAGCATGATTACCGAGTTGTTATTAGTCCATTTCAAACAGCAGGATTGGGAAACTAAGGTACCTCCCTTATATCATTCCCAAACATGATCCATTCTAGGGTCGTCAGTCTACACAATCTCAAACGATGGTGTGTTTCTAGGTCACTGCAAGGGCTGCCAGGGCTGTTACACAGAATCGTTGCACCACTCCCCCATCACCTTATCAATACAGGCCTAGTTTATACTCTGTTACTACGGGAAGACTCATCGCCTCACTGCAGATTTAGAGTATCTCGAGGTCACTACACCGGGTACGGTCAGGGCTGCTAGGGATGTTATATGGAATCGTTGCACCACTCCCCCATCACCCATCAAGCAGTGTAGGCCGACAACTCGAATATAGTATCCCATACCACCATAATCGGCTCACGAGTCTGGTTGCTCACTGGTCACTACGGGGAGGCACGTGGCCCCAGCGTAGGCCGACAGCTCGACTACGGTGTCCCATACCACCATGCCCAGCTCATGAGTCTTAGCGGATCGAGGTACCATAGTTGAAAGGGATTTCACTGGTAAGTTTGGTACCCTAGGTTCAAGTAGTAGCGTCCAAACATGGTGAACATACTTAAGACAAATCGGGTTGCTTGTCGAGCTCGGCTAGCTCGAGCGCACAACAAGTTGAACGATATGAAGCGCATAAGCACTTCGTGTGGCCAACCACTATTGCCAACTGAAGTACGACTCGGGTTCGTCGAACACATCACACGTGGCAAATGAAACTCAGCCACGAATTCGATCCCGTTACCGACTGCCTGGACTATACAATAGCCCTAATCACAATCAGTTTCAGATATTTAAAGCTGTAATGGATCAAAATTCAAATCATACAATCAAAGACTGATATTATCCATTTAGGGCTGTCAGGGCTGTTGCATGCACTCGTTGCACCACTCCCCCATCACCCATGACAGATCATACAACGTAAACATGAATTTAAACATATGCATTACATAGATAAAATCATACAATCAGTTGAGCATGTTATGAAGCACAACACAAGCATGAGTTTGTACATATTCAATTCCTAATCACACAGCTATCCAAGGAAATCATACACATAGTTAAAGGAGTTGAGAATCATAACTCAACACCCTTATACATTACAATTTACTAACTACTACTCATTCAGACATTTCAACAAACACTTTAGACTACATACATCAACATACATGACATATGTTGATCACATAGGTATTAGGCCAAATCCTTTCACTAGGGAGTTACCCCAATCATAACACGCATACACCGCACCACCAGCCCGAGTGGATAGTGAATAAATGAATGAATGAATATGCAACTCCTACTCAATAAGTCCATAAAACAATACCGTACATCTCTAGGATCATCACCGGAATCTAGTACACTCTACGTCAGTTGCTGCCTCATCAAGCTCACAACTGGGTAAGTGGAAGAGACGTCACTATCAGCCTGCCAACATCGAGCCCTGCTCGTTGACAGCGGACCCATTCTTCGAGCTGGTCAGACTCAACCTAGCTATGCCTACTCCCTCAGGCGGGTAAGGCCACACCCCTGGCCAACCGACTACAATAAAGTGGGAGACGCGGCCTACTGGTATACAGCCCTCATGCGCTCATATATATCCACTCGGTCTCGAAGTTGGGGGGTCCTCTGGTACCATGAAAGTTTTGGAATTTTCACCCAGGGCAATTTATGGTAGCCCGATGTTAGTAACAGATTTTCGGTGTCTCATCTGGTCATCCACAATATGCCTGTGGAGGCTATGGCCCTGATGTCGCTAGGGCATACGGTAATCATAATCACATAATGCAATATGCATGAGTCATAAGTCCAATCATGCATCAATCTTGTGCATACCGTGCGCTCATGTGGGATAACTCTATCTATCAGGGAGTCCCATAAACCATTTGTACTATGACACATGCAATGGTCAATCACATCTCATAACAAACATGCAGATGATGCGTACGGGCATGTATCGTTATGTTATGTTATCACATACTCATAATCGGTATTAATAACCGGCACCGATAATCATCATCGATAGTCGGCCTCGATAATCGGCATCGACAATCGACCTCGACAATGTGGACATTTAATTAACATTTCCCCCAAGGGATGACCCACATAGAGCCTAACATACAGTGGACCCATGGCCTCACACAAGGGCCTAATATACAACACCATGGGTCTCACTCATGAGCTTAATACACATCATGATGAGCCTCTCACATGGGCCTAATATACATCACAATGGGCTTCATCGCTTAGCCCTCAAATGCATCACAATGGGCCTCATCACATAAGCCTCATATACATCGCATTGGGCCTTAAACACAGGCTGAATACACATCACAATGAGCCTCAAATACGGGCCACATACATATCACAATGGGCCTCAAATACAGGCCGCATATACATCACATTGGGCCTCGACAATCGGAATCAGCCTATACAATCGGCCTCAACAATCGGAATCGGTCTCGATAATCATAATCAGCCTCGATGATTAGGATCAACCTTGATGATCATAATCGGCCTCAACAATCAGGATCGGCCTCGATAATCATAATCAGCCTCGTCAATCAGAATCAGCCTCGACAATCGAAATCGATCTTAGTTAACGGAATCGGCCTCGACAACCGGAATCAGCCTCAACAATTGGCCTCGACAATCGAAATCGGCCTCGATAATCGGAATCAGCCTGAACAATCAGCCTCAACAATTGGAATCGACCTCGACTATCAAAATTGGCCTCAACAATCAGCCACGACAATCAGAATCGGTCGAACAAGGCCTATAGGAAGGTCACAATGTGGACATCTAACCATCATTGCCCATCAATGTGGACATTTAACCAACATTACTCCCAAGGAGTGGCCCACAAGAGTCAAATGTATCGTGGGCCCACGACCTCACACAAGGGCCTAATATACATCATCATGGGTCTCACTCAAGGCCCCAAATATATCAAATGGGCCATATCAAATGGACCGAATCAAATGGGCCGTATCAAATGGGCCAAATCAAATGGGCCAAATCATATAGGCCGTATCAAATGGGTCGAATCAAATGGTCCGAATCAAATGGGCCGAATCAAATGGTCCGAATCAAATGGGCCGAATCATATGGGCCGAATCAAATGGGTCGTATCAAATGGGACGAAAATATGTTACAATGGGCCTCTTCACACGGGTCGTAAATATATCACAATGGGCTGCTCAATGGTCCGTACCAATGGGCCTCATATACAATAAGTTGGGCCACATCATGTGGGCCTAAAATACATTAAATCGGGCCGCATCATGTAGGCCTCAAATACATCAAATCGGGTCACATCATGTGGGCCATAAATACATCAAATCAGGCCGCATCATGTGGGCCTCAAATACATCAAATCGGGCCACATCATGTGGGGCATAAATACATCAAATCGCACAGGATCATGTGGGCCTCAAATATATCAAATCGGGCCACATCATGGGGGCCATAAATACATCAAATCAGGCCGCATCATGTGGGCTTCAAATATATCAAATCGGGCCACATCATGTGTGCCATAAATACATCAAATCGGGCCGATCATGTGGGCCTCAAATATATCAAATCGGGCCACATCATGTGGGCCATAATACATCAAATTAGGCCACATCACGTGGGCCTCAAATATATCATAAAGGGTCTCTCAAATGGGCCCAACATACATCATATCAAGGTGAGGCCCACACATCAATTAAAGGTCATTTTAGTGCATTACCAAAAATAAATCCCATAGAAAGATCATCTGGGTCATACCATAATAACAGTGGAGATAATGATTTTCATCGGTTAAATTCGTGGGGCCCACCATTTTATTTTCCGTCCAACCATATCATACGAACCTGAGTTGAATGGAAAAATAAATATCATACTGATCCAAAACTTCTGTGACCCAAAAAGGGTTTCAATGGTGGACGTTCAATCTCCACTGTTTCTGCAGTGTGGTCCACCTGACATACCGATCTGCCTCATTTTTTTTTTACTCAGGCCTGAAGACAAGTTAACTAATTGGATGGGCAGTTTAGATGCAACATATATATCCAGGTGGCCTCACACCACCCGTCCAAATGGATGGTGTGAATATACAATATATATACCAAGGTGGGTCCCACCCCACACGTGTGACACGTGTGGGTGGGTCGCACGCCAAGACAGATGAGCGACATCGCTTAAGCACATACATCAAGTGCCATCCCACCATCCCAAATCAAATGGGCGGTGGGGATAGAAAATACATTCATCAAGGTGGGCCCATCCCACACGTGCAGCACGTGTTTGTGGGTCCCACCCACTAGGAAAATGGTTGGACGGCATGGTTACATCAGTGCAGCGTGGTGCATCCAGCACCGTCCCACGCTGGCCAGTGTTGACAGCACACACGTGCCACAGTAGGTAAGCCCCACATGCATGGACGGTGTGGATTAAATCCATACATTCAAAGTGGAATCCCACCGTCCCATCTGGACGGTGTGGATATGCGGTACATGAGGTGGGCCTCATCCCCTGGATGCACAGCGTAGATAAAACACTCCATCACGGTAGGGCCCAGGCGATTTGGACGATCTGGATGAAACATAGATATCAGCTGGGTCCACACGTGTGGCCCACCTGCTCCAAATAAAGTTGGTGTGATATACACCGTCCAATCATCTCCACGATGGGAGGTTGAGATCCTCACGGTCTAATCCAACGTCCAGCACACTGGACGGTGTGGATTTCCACATACATCAGGTGGGTCCCACGTGGGGCCCACCATACATACATACATACATACATACATATATATATATATATATATATATATATATATATATATATATATATATATATATATATATATATATATATAAAGGTGGGTCACACCACATAAAACGTGATGGGGCCATAGATCTTACTGACGTGGATACCTCAGCCAATCCACTTCCAGGTGGGTCCACATGTGTGGGGCCCACCAAGATAAAGATGATATTTGGGATTTCTCTTCGTCCCGGCCTATTAGACGGTGCCAGCAATGCTCGACCATCCAACCAACCGCAGGACACCAGCAGTTGGGTGCACACATGAGGCCGGCATGGATATAGAATACACGCATCACGGTGGGCACACACACACACATCAGGTGGGCCATCATGCAAGGAAAGGAGAGAACGAGATAGAGAGAGAGAGAGAGAGAGAGAGAGAGGGAGGGACCCCGCCACTATGGGCCCTCCCTATATAATGCATACTTCGAGATGGGTCCCACCACAAGTGGGCCATCAAATGATCAAATCCACACAAACAAAACCCAAAAAAAAAAACACCCACCTCGAATTCCTTCCTTCCTCCTTCCACCTATAGGCTTTAGAGCTTCAAGGGGGTCGATCTAATGGTTTTGGCCTAAACCCACCCCTCTCTCATTCCACACGAATTCCTAACCCTAGAAGAGAAAAGAGAGAGAAAAGAGGAGGAAAGAGAGAGAAAGTAAGAGAGAGAGTTGGCGTTTGCCTCTGGGATTCTTCCCTGACGCTCCACGTGCTTAACCACCACGTTTGTGTCACTAATACGGTGATTCTGACTCCGTACTTGTATAAGAAATCCTAACCCTAACCTGATTTAGAGCTTCAAATAGAACAGAAGGTGGAATAGCTAATCTATTCCCTGTTATAGGTTGTCGTCGTGTCGTAGACAAAGACTCGGTATACAAAATGAGTCCGTTACTCATTTACCGGCAAAAGGTGCAAACTATAAACATTTAAGTTATGATTTTCAAGGCTTTTAATGTCAGTTAATGGTTGATGACTGACTTGATTGCTAGCACATGCTTAAATACGATGTTTCCCGTGTTTTATACATACATATGAACTATGTTGAATATAGTGTATTCCATGTGTTTGTTGATATGACTGAATGAATATGGAATTTGAATTTGTGCTTGCCATGATTATTAACTATGGATATATGCTTGTTGTGTATATGGCAACTCTTTTGTAAAAAGGGCTTGCCAGGATGTATGTTATAACTAGTTTTATTACATGTGTGTAATATGTGTAGTCTAAGTGTTTGATAAAATGCCTCAATGAGGAAATACTTATTGATATGCATGTAATGAGGGTGTTGAGATAGGATTCTCAATTCCCTTAACTATGGTTATGATCTTCCTTTCTGTATCCTATATCACCACTACGTATTTATGTTCGAAATGCCTATGTGTGTTAACATGTATACTATGTGTTTGTTGAAATGCTCGAATAAGACTTATATTTAAGTTAGTTGCTACTTGTTGTTTTGGACTAGCACATATGTATTCCTATTGTATTGAAGTGTGATTGGGACTACTGCATAGTCCAGGCAATCGAAAAAGGTTTTTCGAGTAGTGGCTGAGGTCATTTCACCACTCAGGACGTGTTCGATGAATCCGAGTCGTACCTCCGTTGTCAACAGTGGTTAGGCCATACGGAGTGCTTACGCACTTCATGTTGATTAACTCGATGTGCGCTCGTACCAGTCGAGCTCGTCAAGTAACCCGATTGACCCGATGTATGTTCACCATGTATGGACGCTACTGCTTGAATCTAAGGTACCAACTTACCAGTGAAAACCCCATTAACCTTGGTACCTCGATCCGCTTAGACTCATGAGCCTGACAAGGTGGTATGGACACCGTGGTTGAGCTGTCGGCCTATGCTGGGGCGACGAGCCTCCCCGTAGTGTCCAATGAGCAACCCAAACTCATGAGCCGAATACGGCGGTATGGGACACTGTATTCGAACTGTCGGCCTACACTGATCAGGTGATGAGCCATTTGTAGTGACCTCAAGCATACTCTGAGACTGCGTTGAGGCGACGAGTCTTTCCATAGCAACTAGAGTATAAACTAGGCCTACACTGATCAGGTGACGAACCCTTTGTAGTGACCTAAAATCGCAATATCATATGATATTTGCTACGACTTGAAAGTGCACCTGCTAGTGCCCTGGTTTGTCAAGTTACGTGAATAGTAGGTTAGACTATCTACAGAGCTCGATAGGAAGATCAATTCAAGCGTCTGCCTTATCCGGATGTGTGAAAGCTCGCCATAAGTAAATCATAGCCTCAGATCCCATGTCCCAAAACACTAGGTGATTAAAACCCTTAAAACAAGATAGACATCTTAGGGTTTTTAAGGTGAGAAAACTTTTTGCAAATAGGAAAATCTATAAGTTTTTCTCACTTGTCGATTTTATCGATGCACCCTCGATATGATTGACCTGCACTGTTGATGTCCTCGATACCTTAACGATATTATCGATAAGAGGACTAAAAATGTCCAGCAACTAAATATTCATCTGGACGGATTTATCGATGTATCGATACACCTATCGATATCATGAGGAATTTTATACCAAGTGAAATATGATTTTTGAAGATGTATATCCCACCTATAAGCATGCCAAATTTCAGCCCCAATTTACCTCATTTAGGTCCCCAAAAGGGTGGGCCAATATGGGTACTTGCTGAGTTTTCTGTTGTAATTCCAACAAGGATGTAATTTGGAAAATTAAAATTATAAAATAGTTTCTGATTAGGTGAGCCACTTTGGTGGACCCCACCTTGTACTATATATATGTGGGAAGGTTTAAATTCAATTTTCCTAATTTTTGGACATCCAGGACCCACCCCATTGGGTGCTCAATCATGGTCTATCCAGAATTCTGCACTTAGCAGAATTTCTGGACAGATTGTATTCCTAAATTTAATTAAAATACTTCTGATCATCCAAAAATTATGAAATTTTGTAGCGTATGTCCCACCCATGTAAGGACCATCCTGCAAATTTTCAGGGCCAACGGGCCCCTGTACCATCCATGGTGCGGCCTGGAGTGGCCCACCAGGCTGGAACACGCAGGCTGGGGTGTCCAGGCCACCTTGTGGGCCCACTTCGATGTATTTTGTGTCCCACCGTTCATTCAAGTGGGGTCCATGTGGGGTATGATCATCCCCCCCCCCCCTAGTGGCATACATTTGGGGTCTTGGGACCCATAAAGACATATGTGGGCCACCAGGGGATTTATACTTGCCCCTTTATGATTTTTGTTGGGCCCCAACAAGCCTAGATTATGGGTAGGCTAAAATTTCAGCAAAAGGCCCAAACTGGCTGCCCCTAATGGTTTGTTTTGGGGTAGCATGGCCCACCAGATTAATGGCAGATTATACACTTGAGATTGCCTTCTTCTAAGATGTCCTTGGGCCTCATTTATGTATGGTTGGAGGCCCACCTCCATTAGACCTTATTTGGACCTATATGAATAGTATTGATTGGCCTTGGTAGGCCCACTCGTCTCGGATCTTCTAAGTTGACCTCCTTTGGGCCTTTGGGCCTACGTTTTCACCATACCATTATGATGGGTAGATGGGCTAAAATACACAAGTGGTTGGGCCCTTGATTGCCCACTAAATTAACTTCATACTTGGGCTAAGAGGTAAGGCCCTAATTCACTTGTCTCAAACATAAGAATTTTCCCATATGATTAGGTTACTGGGCTGTCCATTAGGCCCACCACAATATGTGAATTTGTGACTTTTATGGTTGGGCCCACCATATTGCCTATGTATTGGGCCATGTGTATTGCCCACTAGGCCCAAGGGTTGTTTAGACCTTGGGCCTTAATTCGCCTAAGTAGTAGCGGACTACCTTTTGGGACCCAGTTGAGGTTAGATGTCCTCCTTGGTGGCCCTAAGGTAGGCTCATAGGGTTGTTATAGGTAGTTGAAGGCCCACCTTGGACCCTTGATAGGAACGCTTATTCCCTTAGGAGTATGTATGGCCCTTCTTAGCTTGTGGGTTACCCCAAAGTATTGGGCCCCTATTAGAGGACTTCTCCTTAGAGTACATGTCTATGTATCTAGACCTTGTCCCTCCTTGGGAAGGAGGAATATGTTCCACGTCATCATCGCCGAGTAGCGCACTTACACCATTATGACCCATATGCATCATCTGCGTGAATGGATTGCATTGTGTGTGGTCATTGGGTTGATATGATAGAGGGATGGATTTTCTCCCCTTGTGCACATCGAGTGCTTGAAGCTAGTGCATGATCTATATGCGTGACTCATGTATTGGCATCGCATTTCATGAGGATACCGCCCTTCCTTCATCAAGGCCTTGCCTCTACAGGGACATTCATGGATGGCCGTATGTGTGGACACTAGAAATGTTACTTGAGCATATAGGGTGCATAGGATGCCCATGGGTGAAATTCTCAAAACTTCCATGGTACCAAGGATCTGCCCCAACGCCATGATCGAGTGGAAACTATGAGCGCACGAGGGCCTTATACCGTTAGGCCGCGACTCCCACTGTCATATAGTCGGTTGGGTAGGGGTGTGGCCTTACCCGTCTGGTGTAAGAAGGCATTGTTAGGCTAAGTCTGACCAACTCGTAAATGGGTCCCTGCCATCGAGCCTTATTGGTGATTTGCTGTCCACAGGCGGGTAGTGAGGTCTCTTACGCTTGTTTGACTGTGTGGGTCTGGAGAGCGGCAGTCATCCAATAGTGTACTGGACCCCGGTGATTTCCTTATGATGGAAATGTATTTGATATGTGGATTAGATATGAGAACTGGCATCACTTCGCATTGCATTCGCATCAGCTGTATAAGCCCTTTATGCATCACTTTGGTATGACACCCAGTACTCATTGCATTGTATTCATGACAAGCCTCGGTACGGCTAGTAATATTGTCATTGGTCATGCTCCCTTCCTATATCTCCTATTATTCTTCTACGTACCATTGTCACACACTTTCACCACCCTCTAAGCTTTCTATAAGCTTATGCATGATTGATGCGTGTAGGAGATACTACGTCAGCGTCGTAGCGGCAGAGCTTGGATTAGAGTTGAGCCGAGGACCCCCGGTGTTGTAGATCTTCTTCCTTCTTCTTTTACTATCAAATGTATTTCCTTTCTGCTATGTATTTGTAAAAGTTCAAATTTATAGTGGATTTTGTAATTTGTCCCTTTGTTATTTTTGAGATATACTTGTTGTGATCTTGGGTATGCTCGCATTTGGAATGAATATACGGTTATGAAAATCCTCCTTGTAGGATCCCAGGATCGGAACCTGCCTCAAGAGCTGAGAATGGGGTGCTAAGGAGGTTGTTGCAGCCAGAACCGGCTATCGGGTTCCTTGTGAGTCTGGTTACCGAGTCTGGGGCATGACAATGGGGTCTATAAAAGTGGCCCACCATTCTAAAATCAAGTTGATATATATGTTTTCCCTATATGCAGGACTGTTGGACGGTCCAGAAACTTGGACCGTCCAGCCCTCTTGGGCCCGCCACATGGGCGTCCTATCGGGGATGGATGGAGTAAGTTTCATCATACATCAAGGTGGAGTCCATGCCTCAGAGAAACACCCCACATTAGGAAGAAAATGAGCTACAAACAAGGCTAAACTCCATACAACAATTAACAATAAGGGCCCAGAAAAATCTGGACAACAATATGTTGCTGGACATTCCAGCCCACAAGTTACTGGACAAGGAGAAATACTTCAAATAAAACATGGTGTGGCCTACCTTAGTGGGCCCCACAAACCCTAAACCAGGACTCCAGTATCAGATCTCTTTGCATGTGTTCACTCCCCAAGTATAGGGTTGTGATGTAGTAATAAACTCGGTAAGACCGAGGTCGAATCCACAGGGACTGGTCGTCACAATTCAAATTCACAATTCTCCTTAACTAATTCAACAAATAATGGAGCAATTTACTAACACAATTCTATGGAAAATAACTATTGAGAATAAGGAAGAAAATTCAATCAGAGAGAGCACTAGGACTTTCGAATCCACCCCTAATTATCCTAACCATTGTTTTGTCTGTTAATTCACCTTAAATTAGATTGATCAACTTATCTAGAGAAAGCACAATCTGTGTCCTTAATCGGGCATACAGATTGTCTAATTCCTTCAAGCAATGCCATGAATAACATATCCCATGTCCAAATCGGGCATATGGAATATGCAGTTCAGTAAAGCACCCTGTTTCTTCCTCTACAGGAACCTGTTCATGATCAGATACAAGCACCCAGAATAAGCATCCAGACCACATCCATCCATAGACTCAAAAGTTCATAGATGGAGAAGAATAGAATTTAAGACAATTAAGCACACTAGGGAAAGAAACAAATCAATTTAATTAAAGTAAAATTAACATAAAACAATGGGTGTTCAAATTAGGGGTTTCATCTCAGCCCTAGCTGAGAGATTAGTTACCCATAAAGTCCATTAAACAAATGGAAAAATAAAGATAAAAAACCATAAAAGGAAAATCAAACCAATTTCTCTCTCTCTTCTTTCTTCTCTTTTCTTCTCTTTCTTCTCTCCCTTGCTGTAAATCTGGAACTCCTCCAATTTCTGAATGCTTTTCCATGTATAAAAACTCCTCTTTTATAGTTGTTGGAAGGCTGGAGTAAGTGGCAGAGTTGTAGCAGGACACGGAATGGAAATTTTCACAGCCATGATCGGTGGGCCCCACAAAGGTATTTTCTGGAGAATCCACCCCGTCCATTGGATTCAGGACGAAATTTCAGTCAAGAATGGGGGGTTTTGAACATCCATTGACGCGGCCCAGAGAAGAAAATACAGAAAGATCTGATTTGAACGTTGCAGGGCAGCCCTTTTGTGGCCTCTGTATCATGCACACGTGTACGCATGGGAGTGGAATATCAGCATGGGTTTGTAGTGCTCGCAGCCGTCTACAAGATGGACGGATTGGATCGGCCGGACAGGCGACGTGTGGGGCCCACAACGCTTCGCAAAAACGGCCAGCGGCCGGTCCTCGCTGACACAGACGCAGAGACGCTGCGTAAATGGTGGGGCCCACTGTGATATTTTTCTGGGAAATCCACTCCGTCCACCGAAATTCTATCGAAATTTCGGTCGAAACTCCATGGTTTTTCTTCATTCTTGTGTGGCCCACAGAATATTCCTGTTCCACCGTTCAACCTGCGTTTGAAAGGTTAAAGAACCAAAATTCTCTGTCTTCTAAAATACCTCCACCTAGGCTATGGTAAGGTCCACCTTAGGAACAAATGGACGATCTGGATTAGGCATTTGATGGACGTGTGGGGCCCACAACCGAAATCGGCGGACGCACCTGCGGGCGCTGGACGCAGCAGCCGCTGCTGGGAGAGAAGCCGCGGGTCAGCGGCTGGTTTGACCGTTGCGGCAGTTCGGTGTAGCGCCAGCGCACATGAGTGCATGGTGCACATGCACCACACATGGGGCCCCCTATGATATTTATGAGAAATCTGCACCGTCCATCCTCTTTCCCATCTTCATTAAACCATTGGGACTAAATTTTAGGCAGTTCCAGATATCAGGTGGGCCCCAAATTGGAATTTACTGGGCTGATTTGACCGTTGGGGCACTTCCATAGTGATCCGAGGGCTGAAATTTGAAATGTAAGGTTAATTTATGGCCCTCATCCCATGTATGGAGTTTTGAACTGATCAGATGGAGGGAACCATGTGATCTTCCATTCTAGACCCCTTTCGGGCCCCTTTGGCTCGCTTTCCTCAGATCTCAAGCGTGTGAACTCTTCATTATTGGTCCTCTGAGGTTCATCCTGTGCTTCGGTGGCTTTGGATCATCAAATCCATGCTTTTAATCCTCTTTTCAGTCCAACGCTCATTATTACATCCTGCAACAAAAATACAATTAAAATATGATGTTAGGTATTATCATGTACGTAAAATAGGTAATGATCGGGGTCTGATATGCAATATTTGACCTTGATCACAACCCCCAACCAGCATTTTGCTAGTCCCGAGCAAAACATGCGAAAAATAATTTTAGAAACAAAAGACAATTCCTGTAAACTCAAGTGACTTGTGAACAGATAGTCGAGATGTGATCATTCTACGATTCATGCATGGTGAGTGGAATTTTCTCCTGGAATCAAATTTACTGTAAATTTCATAAACAAGTTCAAACTATTAAACCATGAATTAGAATAATTTTAAAACATTGAGTTTCATGAGTGTATAGTGTCATCTCAGCTTTCAACCATTAAGAGATTCAATTGTCAATTTCATGATATCATTGGTAATTAACAACGAAGCTCATGTCACCCAGAACTGGAACCAACACTTGCCTTACAGATTAACCTTTCATTCTACCATTTTATTTTTTTTTTTTGATTTTCTTTATGAATAGTACGCCAAGGAGGAGAATCAAATCTGCACCTATAGGGAGCAAACCTATGGTGAAAACTTGTCGCCTAAATCTTTTCTCATGTCAACTATGAGGAATCGAATCTTCATCTATAGGGAGCAAACCTATGATGACGATTATGCGACTTTATTCTTTCAATTCTTCTTTATAGACTGATGTTAAAAATTTTGTTTTTTCAGGCTGGTTCCTTTCATGCTTAGTGATTACCATGTTATCAATTAATATCGAACTGAAATCTTAATGTGTAAACGAGATCTGATATGTGAAATCATGGCTCAATCAATGTTTACAACTTCTAATCATGGATTAACCATTCAAACTTCAGTGTGAAATCTGCCAGACAACCGAATCTACGAGTCATAAATTTCTCACATTCTGAATCTTGTAATTTCAAAATCACAACTATCCTTCAAAATCACTTTAAATTCAATAGAAATTCCAGAAAAATTTTAAAAATTTTCACAATTTTTGCTCAAGACCAAGAAAATACTGATTAGGTAACCTAATCTCCCACCCCCAACCTAAAATCTACATTGTCCTCAATGTAAAAGAAATAAGCATGCAATGCACATGAGACAATGAAAAGAAAAGAGGAGTAGGGAAAGATAGTACCTGGATGGAGAATCAAGAAGCTCTCAAAAATATCAGCGTAAAAGCGAGTCAGCACAAGAGAGAAATCAGTAAAAAAAAATTAAATAAATAAAAAATAAAAGATCCTACCTATACCACTTTCGCAGGTGCTCTCGATTGCATTTAGCATATGCAACAAGCCTTTAAACCCCTAGGTTACCCCTAGTGGACGAGTTGTAGTCTCGTGAGGGTTTGCAGTAATGTTACCCACAAACATTGAACTAACTAACAAGGAAAAAGAAATCAAATGAAATGCTGGGTTGCCTCCCAGGAGCGCTAAGTTTAACGTCTTCAGCCAGACAAAAACGGACCATGAATTCATTAATCTTTAAGACCAGGGTCCGCCAAAGAACTTACCTCAACACTGTGGTTAACCAATTCCAGACAAGTGATGCGAGTTCCCATAAACTGTGCTATCTGAAATGAGGTAATTGACACTATCATCAAACAGTTTAAGGACTTCTGCTCGAACAACTTCTTCCATGTTAGGATCATGCTTCCTTTGTATTTTACGTGACATTTCCACAGCATGATCCTTACATACAGTGGGGCACACTCCTTGTATTTCTGCTATCTTCCGTTCAATTGCTGCCTTATATGTTCGAAGAACATTAAGCAACCTATTCTCTTTTGCCTTCTCAGAGTTAGAAACCGTGCTGTCAGGAAGAGCCTCAGAGGGATGAAGAGGTTCCACTTTCGCTCTCCATTTTCCAGTCTCCAATATCGGAGTAGAGTCGAGCAGTGCATTGACTTCATGGATGGGACTATCTATGTCAAACTCCGTGCCATGTTGTGCTAAGCAGGTCTCAAGTGGATCTTCAAAAGATTTACGGAAGGAGTCCTGCACTAGACTCTCGATCATGTCCACTTCAAATATGTCGTCCAAATCTGCGGATTGTTGTCCTGCATTAAAAACATTGAGTTTAATATTCATGTTACCAAATGACAACTTCATAACTCCATTCCTGCAATTTATAATAGCATTAGATGTGGCCAAAAATGGACGACCCAAAATGACTGGGATCTGACTATGAGGATTCTGAACAGGCTGAGTATCTATAACTATGAAATCCACTGGAAAATAAAATTTGTCAACCTGGATTAGCACATCTTCAATAACACCCCGGGGCACCTTGACAGATCTATCAGCTAGCTGTAACGTTATTTTAGTCGGTTTCAACTCACCAAGTCCTAGCTGCTCATAAACCGAATATGGTAACAAATTGACGCTCGCCCCTAAATCAAGTAATGCCTTCCCGATTTTATGATCTCCTATACCACAAGAGATGGTGGGAGCTCCTGGATCCCTAAATTTAGGAGGGGTGTTATGTTGAATCATGGAGCTGAGCTGCTCTGCAAGGAAGACTTTCTTATGAACATTCTGCTTACGCTTTTGAGTGCATAAATCTTTAAGAAACTTAGCATAAGCAGGGACTTGCTTGATAGCGTCAAGCAACGGGATGTTGACTTGCACTTTTTGAAACACGTCCAGGATTTCATCAAAGTTGTTTCTTTTCTTCATTGGTGCCAGACGTTGAGGAAAAGGTGCTTTGGGCACGTAAGGTGGCACGTCAGCGGCTCTAGGAGAATCAGAGAGTTTTTGGACTTTGGATGCATTGGTGTGTCTCTCTGCTTCACCTTGATTTGATTCATCCCTAGGTATCTCTATTTTGTTGTCAATCTGTTTGCCTGACCTAAGGGTAATGATCGATTTGGCTTGCTCATGGTATTGCCCTTAGTTGGAATTAGAGCCAATCTCATATTGTCCCTTTGGATTAGCCACAGGTTGGCCAGGGAACTTACCCTTCTCTCTCTCACTCAATGTGGCAGCTAGTTGACCCATTTGTACTTCCAGCTTGGCAATGGATTGTGCATTTGTATGTAAGTTTTGCTGGTTGGCTAGTAAGGTTTGTTGGGTGTCTTTTTGGAATTGGAGAGAACTCTGCATAAAGAGATGGAGTGTATCCTCAAGAGATGGTTTCCTTGATTGTGCGGGCAGTTGTTGATATTGCGGAAACTGCTGAGGTTGCATAGGAGGATTTCCAGATGGTCCTCCTTGTTGTGGTCCCTTTGCCCAAGAAAAATTTGGATGCCTAGCCCACCCTGGGTTGTACGTGTTCGAGTAAGGATCATTCCCAGGTTTCTGAAAGGTGTTCAAAGCATGAACTTGTTCAGAGAGGAATTCTGGAAATGCTGCACCAGATGGGCAAGATTGCGTAGGATGGGTAGGACTAGAACAAATGGCACAAGCCTCGGCTTGAGTTGTTTGTGGAGGTCCATTATGCAACATCAGAGCATCAACCTTCTTTGTCAGGCCATCAATCTTGGCATGAAGATCTGGTGTGACTCCTATCTCATATATGCCACCTCTCTTTTGTGGTTGGGAACTTCTTTCACCTCTATCTGAATAGTCCCATTGCTGGGAGTTTTCACACAAGGTTTCAAAGAATTTCCATGCTTCAGTATCGCTCTTGGTCATGAAGGACCCTCCACTGGTGGCATCAACCATGCGACGGTTCTGGGGTGTCAGACCGTCATAAAAGTATTGCACTTGTTGCCACTTCTCAAAACCGTGGTGTGGACATTTAAGAAGCAAGTCCTTCCATCTTTCCCAACATTCATGAAAGTGCTCTCCCTCTTTTTGTGTGAAATTAGTGATTTCTCTACGGAGAGCATTAGTTTTGTGAACAGGGAAGAACTTGTTTAAGAACTTCCTAGACAATTGGTCCCATGTAGTGATAGACCCAACTTCTAGAGAATTCAACCATGCTTTCGCCTTATCCTTCAAAGAAAAAGGAAACAGGCGTAGGCGGATCGAATCGTCTGAGAAGTTTTGGAATTTAAAGGTGGAGCAAATGTCTAGGAATTCTTTCACATGATGATATGGGTCCTCCTTGTCTAACCCATAAAAGGAAGGCAACAACTGTATGACCCCAGTCTTGAGTTCAAAGTGTGCTGCCGTGGTGGTGGGCAACACTATGCATGAAGGCGCATTGAGTTGGACAGGATCTGAATAATCTCTAAGAGTTTTAGTTCCATTCTCTTCTGCCATTTTAACTGGGATGTCTTTCAATCTTCTATGGAATGTTCTTTCTATTTCAGGATCACAAGATTCTAGTTCTATATCTAGAGATCTACGTCCTAGCATAAACTAAGTAACAACCTAAGAGAAAGAAAAACTAGAACTAGAAACAAGTCAAAACTATGTAAGTAAGAATGGGAAGAAAGAACCCGGAAAAGGAGATGATTGATGTCAGAAGATTTAAGAAGCTCCTCCTCACTTAGTAGCTTCCTTCCTCAATTCCTGAAAATAGAAACAAAAACAAATCAAGTTTCCTAAAATAATGATAGAAAAACCCTAAGCAACGGTTAATTTCTAAAAGAAAAAGTTTCTAAAAACAAAATACCAAGTAAGTTTCTAAAAAGGAAAAAGAAATTTCTAAAACTAGAAAGTTACTTAAGAGAACAATCTAAATCCAAAAAATAAATAAATAAATAAATAAAATAAAAAATAAAAAATTCAAAAGAAATTCTAGAATTAGAAAAGTTCTAAAAAGTAAAAACCTAATTCTAAAAATAAAGAATAAAAAATTAGAAAAAGTAAAGAATTTAGAAAGGGATTACCAAATTAGAAGTTTATCTCAGGACCCTACAAAACAGGAAATAGGTTAATTTCTAAAATAAAGAAAAAGAACTCTAAGTTAGTAAAATCCTAAGCTATGAATTATGATAAGAGAGAATCCTAAATTCAATTTGGACCGAAACAGTCCCCGGCAACGGCGCCAAAAACTTGTTCACTCCCCAAGTATAGGGTTGTGATGTAGTAATAAACTCGGTAAGACCGAGGTCGAATCCACAGGGACTGGTCGTCACAATTCAAATTCACAATTCTCCTTAACTAATTCAACAAATAATGGAGCAATTTACTAACACAATTCTATGGAAAATAACTATTGAGAATAAGGAAGAAAATTCAATCAGAGAGAGCACTAGGACTTTCGAATCCACCCCTAATTATCCTAACCATTGTTTTGTCTGTTAATTCACCTTAAATTAGATTAATCAACTTATCTAGAGAAAGCACAATCTGTGTCCTTAATCGGGCATACAGATTGTCTAATTCCTTCAAGCAATGCCATGAATAACATATCCCATGTCCAAATCGGGCATATGGAATATGCAGTTCAGTAAAGCACCCTGTTTCTTCCTCTACAGAAACCTGTTCATGATCAGATACAAGCACCCAGAATAAGCATCCAGACCACATCCATCCATAGACTCAAAAGTTCATAGATGGAGAAGAATAGAATTTAAGACAATTAAGCACACTAGGGAAAGAAACAAATCAATTTAATTAAAGTAAAATTAACATAAAACAATGGGTGTTCAAATTAGGGGTTTCATCTCAGCCCTAGCTGAGAGATTAGTTACCCATAAAGTCCATTAAACAAATGGAAAAATAAAGATAAAAAACCATAAAAGGAAAATCAAACCAATTTCTCTCTCTCTTCTTTCTTCTCTTTTCTTCTCTTTCTTCTCTCCCTTGCTGTAAATCTGGAACTCCTCCAATTTCTGAATGCTTTTCCATGTATAAAAACTCCTCTTTTATAGTTGTTGGAAGGCTGGAGTAAGTGGCAGAGTTGTAGCAGGACACGGAATGGAAATTTTTGCAGCCATGATCGGTGGGCCCCACAGAGGTATTTTCTGGAGAATCCACCCCGTCCATTAGATGCAGGACGAAATTTCAGTCAAGAATGGGGGGTTTTGAACATCCATTGACGCGGCCCAGAGAAGAAAATACAGAAAGATCTGATTTGAACGTTGCAGGGCAGCCCTTTTGTGGCCTCTGTATCATGCACACGTGTACGCATGGGAGTGGAATATCAGCATGGGTTTGTAGTGCTCGCAGCCGTCTACAAGATGGACGGATTGGATCGGCCGGACAGGCGACGTGTGGGGCCCAAGCGCTTCGCAAAAACGGCCAGCGGCCGGTCCTCGCTGACACAACGCAGAGACGCTGCGTAAATGGTGGGGCCCACTGTGATGTTTTTCTGGGAAATCCACTCCGTACACCGAAATTCTATCGAAATTTCGGTCGAAACTCCATGGTTTTTCTTCATTCTTGTGTGGCCCACAAAATGTTCCTGTTCCACCGTTCAACCTGCGTTTGAAAGGTTAAAGAACCAAAATTCTCTGTCTTCTAAAATACCTCCACCTAGGCTATGGTAAGGTCCACCTTAGGAACCAAATGGATGGTCTGGATTAGGCATTTGATGGACGTGTGGGGCCCATAACCGAAATCGACGGATGCCCCTGCGGGCGCTGGACGCAGCAGCCGCTGCTGGGAGAGAAGCCGCGGGTCAGCGGCTGGTTTGACCGTTGCGGCGGTTCGGTGTAGCGCCAGCGCACATGAGTGCATGGTGCACATGCACCACACATGGGGCCCCCTATGATGTTTATGAGAAATCTGCACCGTCCATCCTCTTTCCCATCTTCATTAAACCGTTGGGACTAAATTTTAGGCAGTTCCAGATATCAGGTGGGCCCCAAATTGGAATTTACTAGGCTGATTTGACCGTTGGGGCACTTCTATAGTGATCCGAGGGCTGAAATTTGAAATGTACGGTTAATTTATGGCCCTCATCCCATGTATGGAGTTTATCAAGGAACCATGTGATCTTCCATTCTGGACCCCTTTCGATGGCGGGAACCATGTGATCTTCCATTCTGGACCATGTGATCTTCCATGTGATCTTCCATTCTGGACCATCAGATCTCAGGCGTGTGAACTCTTCATTTGGTCCTTTGGCTCGCTTTCCTCAGATCTCAGGCGTGTGAACTCTTCATTATTGGTCCTCTGAGGTTCATCCTGTGCTTCATTATTGGTCCTCTGAGGTCCTCTGAGGTTCATCCTGTGCTTCATTATTGGTCCTCTGAGGTTCATCCTGTGCTTCGGTGGCTTTGGATCATCAAATCCATGCTTTTAATCCTCTTTTCAGTCCAACGCTCATTATTACATCCTGCAACAAAAATACAATTAAAATATGACGTTTAGGGATTATCATGTACGTAAAATAGGTAATGATCGGGGTCTGATATGCAATATTTGACCTTGATCAGCATGCCAAAAAAAATGGACAGCAAGTGGGACGCCCAACGTCTAGAAAATGAACAACAACGACGTCCCACCTTGCTGGATGGTCTGGGTGTCCTAGACACACCAGGTGGGCCACACACAATCAGGAAAAATAAGAGAGAAAGAGAGAGAGAAGATCACAGCCATAGGAAGGGCTCCGCCACTATGAGCCCTTCAAAACCAATCACAACCATAAATCAAGATAATACATGGGTCTCATGCATGCATGGGCCCTACAACTAAAAATCTGAGGTGGGGATACCATCCCCACCAAGGATCTAGGGTCTAGATGACCCATCAAGCTATGGATCAAAGGAAAACATCATGATGGGGTCCATGGAGAATGGCCCCATCATGGCTCATGCATGCACAAACGTGGGCCATTGGCCACACTCATGGAGTCATGTAGGATCTCCACCATTGATTGGTGGGTCCTACACACTCCCATAAAGGAAAGATGAAGATCTAAGGAAGAAAAATCAAAAAATCTACCCTAGGAGAACACCCACCTTAGGGATCTTCTTCTTTCTTCAACACTATGCTCCTCTAACTCTAAGGAAGAAGGATCTATGGTTGAGATGGGATTACAAGGGCTGGATTAGGTGGGATTCTAGAGAAGAGAGGGCTGGAAAATGGAGGGAGGTGGGACGTTTTCTCCTCTCTAGGAAAGGAGGAAGAAAAATGAAATGAAGGAGAAAGGAGAGAAAGAGAGAGAAAGAGAGTTGTAGAAGTGGAATGATGAGGGTGTAAGGCCATTATGAGTTTTGGTAAGAGAACCCATCATAACACATGGGGTAGAGAATCCAATGATTGCTTTGGGAAGAAACTCATAATAAGATTGCTAGGCTAGGGTTATAAGTAATAGGCCAAGTAACTATCATAGGTAGGCTAGGTAACTAGGGTGAGGTCACCCATCTAGGAAAATGTGCACAAGCAACAAGGTGGGTCCCACATCATGATCAATGGTCTAAATATTGTATGGGGTACATCTTTTGATCTACACCTCGGATTGGCACACGAGACGCGACGTTGGAACCGCGAGGATGATGCGGTCACAAAGGCATAGGTTTTAAATCGGTTCAGGTTTATAGGGCAGAACTTAGGGATGATCGCAAATGCTAACTATAGGTCGCGGGTCGCTAAAATTCAACCGGAAGGACCACGAGACCTAATGGATTGGAATGGATACTAGGTTATGGGTCTGACACGAAAAGTCGAGAAGAACACGAACAGCACCTACGTATAGTCTTGAACACTCTAAAGGAGAATCAGTTGTATGCTAAGCTGACCAAGTGTGAGTTCTGGGAAGAGGAAGTGAAGTTCTTGGGACATGTAGTGAAAGCAGAAGGAATAACGGTCGATCCAGCCAAGGTGGAAGCAGTATCTAAGTGGGAGCAGCCCACCACAGTCACTGAAGTTCGGAGTTTTCTGGGCATGGTAGGGTACTACAGGAACTTTATCAAGGAATTCTCCAGGATCGCGCAGCTGCTCACCCAACTGACAAAGAAAAACAACCGGTTTACGTGGGATGAGAACACGGAAGCGGCCTTCCAAGAACTGAGGATGAGGCTGACATCCGTGCCAGTACTCACTCTTCCAGAAGAGAGAGAGACGTTCGTGGTATACAACGATGAGTTAAAGTTGGGACTGGGATGAATACTTATGCAAAATGACAGAGTGATCACTTACGCTTCAAGGTAGTTGAAGAAGTACAAAGAATTATCCGATGCACGATTTATAATTGGTGGCAGTAGTCTTCGCCCAGAAGATATGGAGACATTATCTCTATTGGGAAGAATTCTAGTTGTTCTGCGACCACAAGAGTTTGAAATACATATTTATGCAGAAGGACTTGAACATGTACCAGCATCGGTGGATGGAGATGCTCAAAGACTTCCACTTCGACATATCTTATCATCCGGGTAAGGAAAACTCTATGGCTGACGCACAAAGCCGAAAGAAGAAACATGAGTTAATATCCACATTAATGATCAAAGAGTGGGAGATGATGGAGTTCATGCAGGACTTCGACATCCAGCTTAGCCTCGACGAGCCTGATGCTTATGTGGCTCTATTGACCGAAGAGCCGACCCTAGTTCGACAGATAATCTCTACCCAGGACCAGGATGAATGGCTTGTCAAGATGAAAGGAAGGTGTAGGAGTGATGAAATGCCCGATTGGAGGATTGGTAGTGAAGGCGGTCTTCGTTATCAGGGGTGAGTATGCATACCCAATGATATCGATTTGAGGAGAGGGGTCATGGTTGAAGATCATCACTCCAAGTTGGCTATCCACCCGGGTAGCACTAAGATGCATAACGACGTTAAGAGACAGTACTAGTGGGACAACATGAAGAGAGATATAGCAGACTTCGTGGCAAAATGTATGGTGTGTCAGAAGATCAATGTCGAGCATCGCAAGCCCGCTGGCCTCCTTCAACCGTTGTCGCTGGCTAAATGGAAGTGGGACAACATCTCCATGGACTTCACATCTGGCCTTCCAAAGACATAAAGGAAGCATGACTCGATCTGGGTCATTGTTGATAGGCTGATAAAGGCTGCCCAATCCCTTCCGATTCGCACTACCATTCGACCGATAGTTTAGCAAAGTTAAACATTCGGGAAGTCGTATGATCCTATGAAGTTCCGCAGGAGATCATATCAGACCGAGACTCTAGGTTTACTTCCGCCTTTTGAAAGAGTCTGCAAGAAGAGATGGGCACAGAGCTCAAGTTCAGCACGACATTCCATCCTCAGACAGACGGACAAACTGAGAGAGTGAATTAGGTCTTGGAGGACATGTTGAGGGCATGTGTTCTGGACTTTCAGGGTAACTAGGACGACCATTTGGCCCTAGCAGAATTTGCGTATAACAACAGCTTCCAGGCCAACATAGGCATGACACCGTATGAGGCTCTCTATGGTCGCCCCTACCGAGCCCCTCAGTGCTGGGCAGAAATCGGGGAGAGAAGTTTGTTAGGACCGAGCTTATTCAAGCTACTACTCAGGTCATTGACACTATTCGGAAACAACTATGCACCCCTCAAAGCAGACGGAAGAGCTATGCGGACAATTGACGTCGTGACCTGGCATTCGCGGTGGGCGATCATTTGTTCTTGAAGATTTCACCTATGAAGGGTTTAATGAGGTTTAGGCAGAAGGGAAAGTTGGCACCATGATTTATTGGACCGTTCGAGATCTTGGATAGTGTGGGAGCCGTGGTGTACCGCTTGGCACTGCCTACTGCATTGGCTAAAATTTCACAACGTCTTCCACATATCTATGCTAAAGAAGTATACACCAAATGAGTCACATATCATCAGCTGCGAGCAGGCCGAGCTCACTGAGGATGCTTCCTACACCGAGGAACCTATCCACACCCTGGATCGCAAGGAATAGGTCTTGCGGACGAAGACGATATCGTTGGTCACGGTTCTCTGGTCACATCATGGCGAGGAAGAAGCGACTTGGGAATGGGAAGAAGAGGTTATGGAGAAGTACCCTCACTTGTTCGGCAACACAGCACAAGTAATTTCGAGGGTAATTTTTTTTTTAGGGGGGTAGACTGTAACACCTCGTACTTCTGGTACACGGGTGTTACCATTTAAGACCTACATCAATAGGACCTAAAAACAATTAACAAACAACTTAAACTTAACGTATGCAGGATGGGATTTCCTACAATCATTGAAGTCATCCATCAGAGGCCCTGGGAGCTGAGTTGAACTCTACAACGTCCATCAGGCTAAGCTTCACTGAAGTCCTCAAGTTTAAGTAGTATGTGAATCTTCTAGTCGATGGGTATTGGGACAATGTACTAATGATCGACCTTTGAAGGCTAATGAATAGCCAACCAAGCATTCATTACCCCTCAAATTCATATTTGACTGTTGAAATCAAGTATCAAATCAATCCAGCCATTGAATCGATTATATTGGCCGTAAAAAGGCCTGTGACGTGTGATACGGCCCGCTTGGGCCTTTGTCCTGCCCCAAACTAGGCCAGGACCTCCCAAGCCGGGCCCTCAAGATGATTGGATGGAGTGAATTCCTCGCAACCATCACAGTGGACCCCGCGCGGAGTGTGAGTGCACCCTATGTACCCATGCAAGATGTGCACTAGACGAGTCAGGCGGGTCAAACCCGCTTTGACCGAACCCTTCACGAAAAAGTGAAAAACTCCCGCCCACTTGAACTTTGAACCGACGGACAGCCGATCTCTAACTGGGCCACCCTGGCTACTATCTGGGTGATCCGATCCATTCATCAGGTTCGTGGGGCCCGTCCGACCAAAACCCTATAAGATTACAGACCCATGCAGCGGATGCCAATTTAAGGTCAGGATCAGCCAAAACGATGCAAATGGCCAAGATCACCTGATGGTGGGCCAACGTGCGCTCACACGAATGATCCAAGGTCGGTTTGGCCTAAAAATCCTAGCCATCCACTCGCCCATGTGAGAAAATGCTCTCCATTGCCGAAAATGGTCGAGCAATCTCCTGCACCGCAAAAAGTAGAGGGAGACATTTCCCTTTTGGCAAACGGACGCTAGCATGGTTCTAGCCGTCCCCTAGGCCACATGGAGTCATTCTAGCCCTTGCCTTAGGGTGGTACAAGATGGAGAAGGGAAACGTCTCCTCTCATGAGAAAATGGCAAAAACTAGATTTTCTCGTGAGATGAACTGAAACTCACGTTAAAGGCCAGAAAAGTGGGCCCCACACTGATTAAAGATTTCATCTAGTCCGTTTAAATGGACCAGATCACATCAAAATATCCTGGGTAGAGATTTTCCATTAACGGCCACTCATCTTACCCGTTAAACTGTGCGATCCATCACAATGAGATGGACCCCACCAGGACTAAAAACTTACTTTCCTGGTGGGCCATTGCAGTGGGAACCCATCCTCAGGGTCTGATGGACCCCGTGC
Source organism: Magnolia officinalis (assembly GCA_021015155.1). NCBI lineage: Eukaryota > Viridiplantae > Streptophyta > Magnoliopsida > Magnoliales > Magnoliaceae > Magnolia > Magnolia officinalis. The sequence continues at coordinate 47,381,779 of JAJHSJ010000012.1, forward strand.
ATTATAGAATTTCGAGGATGGCCCTTGCAAGGGGAGTTTCCTTCCCAGCCGTTGGTGGTCTCTCTCTCTTTCTCTCTCATGCCTATAAATAGGCTACTGTTGCTCTCGGGATTCGCACTAGAGAGAGAAAGAAGAAAGAGAGAGAGAGAGAGAGAAAGGAGTGAAAGAGAGGGTGTAAGGATCGGCCGAGTGGACTCAGTGCACACTGCACCAACTCAGCCCGTACAAAATCGGACCAAGTTCGGTCAGTGCAGGTCTATAGCGCCACAACAGAAGAAAGGGACCTTCAAGGAGAGAAAAGAGAAAGGAAATAGAGAAAGAGAAAAGTGAAGGAGGGTACGTGTGTTGCTCCACTCCGAGTCAAGCTCAACCGAGTTCAGGCCATGCTCATGTCAAGCCCATGTAACTCCTTACCTTTGCATCCTCATAAGGCGTTGTAACAAACTAAAGGCTTCCAGATTGGGCTGAGATCAGGCCCTCATCGGCCTGTGTAATGGACTGAGACCCGACCTTCATTAGTCTGTACAAAGCGGCTGGAAACCGGCATTCATCAAGCCATGCTAAGGTCCTTAATCAGGCCCTCATCAGGCCATGAATGGGACTAAAAAGATCCACCAACAGGGCCAAAGACAAGAAAATGAACTTTTATCTGGACTCTGAAATAAATTGAAGATGGCCTGTAAATGGGCCATGAAAGGAGCTAGAAACTGGCCCCAACTGGGCCCTGATTTGAACTGAAATCAAGCCTTCAACCAGGCTATGATTAAAGCTGAAAAAGGGTCTCCAACTAGACCATGAGTTGAAGATGAGTAGGGCCCTCAGCTGGGCCAAAAATGTGGCAGAAAACAGACCTTAAATGGGCTTTCAATCTAAACTGAAACCTCCTTCAGCTAGCCCACAATCTGGAGTTGGAAACAGGCCTTTAGTGGGCTGTGAATAGAGCTGAAATTAGGCCTCAGTTGGGCCTTGAATCATGTTGAAACCAGGCCTCAGCTGGGCCTTGAAACAATCCAGAAATGGCCTCCAGATTGGGCCATAAATCTGGGCTAAAGACGCCTTCCAGATGGGCCATGAAAACGATTTTCAACTGCTGCATGTAGTGGGCCGAAACCAGCCCATATTCTAGGCTGAAAAAGGTCCAGAGAATGGGCCGGAACTGGCTTTCAATGGACCGTAAGGTGGGCTCAAAACGGATCCCTGATGGGCCATGAAAATGATAGAATCCGGCCCTTAGCTGGGCTGGAAAGTGAGCAGAAAAACAGGCCGTGGGCCTATGCAAATCCAAGCTCAGAAATAGTCCACGTTCAAACTCAGTGGGCCGCACCTGAGTTTCAAACTTAGTGGGCCGCACTTGAGTTCCAAACTCAGTGGGCCGCACCATCTTCAGATAGCGGGCCCTACACATTTGCAGGTGGGCCTCACTATAATTCAATGTGAGCCTCACTATACACCACAGTGGGCTTCACCTTAAATTGTAGGTGGGCCGCACCCTGCAAACAGGTGGGCCAGACCATCAGCTCACCGCCCATCTCAATGGGCCGTTAGTGGGCAACCACTGCTGGGCCTAGTACAGGCCCAGTTCGGGCCTTGTTGTGGAATAAATTCCAGGCCCAAATAGCCCTATTTATGGGACCCTTCAAACCCACACAACTTTAATGCATTAACCTTGGGAATATTTGAATATAACCTTAGGTGGTCGTTTGCATGATTTGGGCCATAAGGTGTACACGGGGACGTGAATCAAGAATGATCATACGACCCTGCAAGGTGATGATTTTCTTCCCCTTGGGCTTTCCATCTCCAATCTAGTCTAAGGATAGTTTTATTGTAACTACGAATGATAACCAAGAAATGGTAAATCATTCAGGTAGTTGCTTGAACTTATACCTTATAAGTGGTTTGATACTTGGTTAGTTTACTTAAGCTTCTGTTTTAGAATTGATTAGAACACTTTGATAGCTTAACTCATGCCTTAGAATTGATTAAAATTGATTAGAATATTTGGTTAGTTTAACACATGTCTTAGATGGATTAAAATACTCGATTAGCTTGCTTGAGTGTATGTGTTAGACTTGTCTAAGCTACTTGACTAGTTACTCAACATATGAACTACATGTTTAGTTTCCTTGAGTACATGCCTTAGAATTGATAAATTATGATTATGTGACCCTTGCATTATATGTCTACATGTGTTTTATCTTGATTATTGAATTACGTCTGAACTTCCATGTCATACCCTCATATTATTGTATTGGTTGCAAAACACATACTGTTGAAATCTCTCTATGGGAACCTCTACCTAAGGAGAGTCCATACTTAGGGTGTAACGGAACGGATTGTGGTGAGATTAGACCCTCAACATGGAGGTTATGGTTAGTGTCAGTTTGATTCATGGGATTTACCACCTATGGGTGTGAATCCACGTACTTGACTATGGGATGACCTTTTCAACGTTTGTTATTACCGTTGTTTACTCACATTGACTTATATATACCGTCCCACTTTAGTCGTTGTATTTAATGTTTTCAATACTTCATTCCTAGTCAGCATTCGGTGGTATTTTTCCATACATGGAGAGTTGATTGGTCATGTGTTGATGGGTTCTATACATATGCTAAGGTGATAGACTCATGGGCCAGGGATGGTGGTTATAGGACACTATGCCCGAGCCATTGGCCTACGCTAGCGAGCCCCCGTAGTGACCTTAAGTTTATTAAATCGTCTGATTGTAATTGGACTAATAATGGCTTGGCTAATCTTGCATACATGGCATATCCAGACCATCATCTATCTATTTACGTATTGATGTACGATAGACAGTCGTTATGCTGTATGTGATGTGCTTCGCTAATAGCCAGCCTCTTCCGAACGGATGAGCATCCCCTGGTTGATGATGCATTCACGCATCCATACATATAATAAGACTGCACTTACTATGTTTTGGTTGCCTGGATGTTTTTATGTTATTTCTTATCTTGGGCGGCGGTGTGTAATCTTGAGGGGGAAATCACACTGAGCCGGCCACTCATTCATCAATGTTCAACCGTACAGAGGATACAGGTGCAGGGATGGATGAGTATGCAGTGGAACTCGGAACCGCTACTATCGCAGCAGAGGAAGAGTTATACAATGAGGAGCCACACCAAGAAGCGGCTGCATACTATAGCTTGAACCAGTAGATCTAGTTGTGATAATTTACTTTGAACATTTTAATTTGAAGTTTTTTTGTATTTGGCCCCCAGTTGAGTGGGCCAGGATATTATTCCAATCTTGGTTATATTTATGCTATGCTTAATTACCGCTATTTGTACCTTAATCTTATTTGATTGCCACTTAATAATATGTTAACTTCTGGGTTTTTGGGATGCGAGTTGTATACTCAGGTCCTAAAAACTGGGGCCTTACATCGCTCTAGTTTCCTTTTGATTATTGAGATCCCATTCACAATTACTCTCTTTTATTCTAGATTTAGGTCTAGATCTTATTCTAGTTCTAGTTATAGTTATTTTCAGAATACGTACAAGTTTAGTACCTCTGGATTCGACCTCGGTCTCACCGAGTTATTACTACATCGCGACCCTGCACTTGGGGTTGTAAACAGAATTCACACATGTGGTTGCCTATAAATACTCCTTTTCCCTCCCGTTTGATTCATTTGTAAACTTTAGAGCTCCATAAAACCCAGCAGGAGATCAAGATTCTAAGATTTCTCCCAGGTATTGTGCGAGGAGAAGATAAAAGAGCGATGTTCATTGTGCCACGCGCAATGGGAAAGCTAGGTCTCATTGTGCGGCGCGCAACAGGCTTGTTAGCGCACAGTAAAGCTTCAAAGATCACTCTCAAGATTCTTTCAAGTTGCAATCTCCTGATAATTCTTTCAAAAAGTTGATGATCAATCAAAAGATTTTGAGTTAAAGAAGAGATGAATGGCTGTCAAGGGATCATCAAATCCACACGACAACTTCCATATTAGGAAGATCATATCATGAGCTGAATTGTTGCTGAAATTAATATTTGAACTCGCTTTATTATAATATTGTTATAACTATACACTTTACTTTGGAATTAAGGGAAATATGAGGATGTAAACAAACTTTAAATTAATAAAACATGTGATGATGATTGTTCTCTCATTCTTTCTTTGTTATTATTAAATGATAATCCCTTATCAAAATATATTTATATCTTGTTGAAATAAAATAGCGACTCCGCTAGGGACAACATTTTATTCAGTATTAACTTAGAAATTATTTGGAGAACTTTTATCATCATTTGGCATCATAGAGACACTAAAATGGCGACTCTCAACGGGAACATCCTCCCCTTCATCTCCAATATAAAGTATAGTTTTATTTAGCCTTCGTTACTAATATATTGTTGTTTATCCCAGGAACCGCAACTTTTATTCAATCACGATGGCGGCTACCTTCAACAAAACAATATTTTAATTTACACCGACTGGATTTTTCAACGATTATATTCACGATAGATCTCTGAATCAAAAGAACCAATCAGTTTTGATCGCAAATAGTGTACCGCAAGCTATGACAGGAGTGATTTATGTGGACCTAAATAGGGTGGTCTCGTGTGAAACCGGGCCCCACATGTGTGTGGAAGGGGCTGCGGGCCGCTGGACCCGACCGCGATGCGTCGATGTATGTGCGGTGGCGCCGCGGTCCACTGGACCTAGGGCGGTGGCTCCGCCCTGGGGGCAGTGGCCTCCCCTTCTCGGGGTGTCGAAAATGTGCGAGGGACCCCCTAGGTCCCACCATATTTTGCGGTTTGGGCCCCTGTGTCCATTTGAAGCGGTTTCGGGTTCCATCTCGCGCATATTCATGCTTTCTGGGTCATTTGAGTGTGAAATACGTTGAATTATCGTCTAAACCCGTCGATTGACGGTCTAGAAAGGAATTGGGATCATCTCACATGATCACAGATGCATACAGGTTATATTTCAACGGTCAGTTTCGCTCATCGGCGAAACTTAGAATCCTATGATTATTTTTAGATTTTATCGCCCCCTCCTAAGTCAAAGTACATCAGTGTGCGTCGTGTTACCATAACCCAGGTCCAGTTTAATCTAAATCATGCTTTGATACCAACTAGTAATGCCCCGAAAATCGAAGGTCGAGCATAAGCTCAACTCCCGAGTTCTAACGCATCACTTATGCAACATAGATAATGATGTTTAAATGTTGTCCATATTAGTGCATTAAACATGAGTGGGATTATACTAAAACAGCATATCATACTCCAAAGATAATTAAGTTAAGCAAGCGGAAGACTAAGATAGGTATATAATGTATATAAGTGTTTCTCAACCCCCAGAGTATGAGTATGTTACCAGGCTAAATATATACATGTGTTGATCCAAAATTTACAAAATACAAAAGTATAAATGTCCAACTAATCCTTATAGTCCCTGTAATCCCATCGATCAATACATGGTCTACATAGACCTGCCTGATAGCTGAACGTAAGAGAATTCTTCCTCCTCGTCTATGAAATCCCAATCAGCAGCATATACATCGTCGCCACCTACATCTACAACAGAGTCTGGTTGGTGTTTTAAAACATCGTCTCAGAGTGGAAGTGAGTGATTAACTCAGTGGTACTATAAGGCAAAGGTCAACATGTTATCAATTCAATCAAGCAGTAATAATAAAGCAATACAACAATCATGTCCTAAATACTCTTTGTAATGATGCATGCCCTTGCCTGCACTCTCTCAGTGACATCATCTCACGATCGCGCATGGCAAACTCCTTAAAAGTGTGCTTACTCGCCAAAGCACATGCAATGCGGTGCATGAACATGTTAGCCAAGTAAATATTTAAGCTTATTCATACAGCAAATTCGGGAAGCTAAGGTACCTCCCTTTATATTATTTACCCAAATGATGATCCATCTAGGGTCGTTAATCCTAGTTAATCACATACGATAGGCAAGTTATAAGGCAACATCACCCCTATTTAAAAGCAGTGAATAGGCAAGTTCGTGAGTTTACACTCGAGGTCACTACGGAGAGGCTCGTCACCTTAGCGTAGGTATAATTTATACTCGAGGTCACTACGAGAGGCTTGTTACCTGATCGTAGGCCGACAGCTCGAATATAGTGTCCCATACCACCGTATTCGGCTCATGAGTTTAGGTTGCTCACTGGTCACTACGGGGAGGATTGTCACCCCAGCGTAGGCCGACAGCTCGACCTGTGTCCCATACCACCATGCCCAGCTCATGAGTCTTATCGGATCATGGTACCGATGTTGAAACAGGCTTTACATTGGTAAGTGGTACCTTAGATTCAAGCAGTAGCGTCCGTACATGGTAAACACACATTAGGCCAATCGGGTTGACAAGTTCAATTGGTATGAGCGCACACTAAATTAATCGACATTGAGTGCATACGCACTCCTCGTGGCCTAACCACTATCGATAATCACCATACGACTCGGATTCATCGAACGTATCTGTTGTGGCGAGAATAGTTTGGCCACTCGATCGTAAACCGTTACCGATTGCCTGGACTACGTAATAATCCTAATCACACTCAAATGTAACAAGAAATCACATGTGATAGTCATAACAGTATTGAACAACCGATTCAAACACTACAATCATTTGAGCATTGTATAAAATACATAATGAACATATTTGTATACATTATATTGCATACATAAATCACGTAGTTGGATTAAGTTACATGAAAGAATTTATACGTATAGTTAAGGTAGTTGAGAACCCTATCTCAACACCCTTAGTAAGTACAATTAATCAAACACCTACTCATTCAGACATTTTATCAAACACTTATACTACACATTTCAACATACATGATATAACTTAATTATAACATATATTAGGGTAAATCCTTTCACAAAGGAGTTGTCATACATATAACATTTACGTATCCTAGATTAATAGTCATGGCAAGTACAAATCATGATTTTACTTTCATTCAAACATTTTAAGAAACACATAGAATGCATTATATTTCAACATAGTTCATATATGTGTAGTATATGGAAACCATCGTATCTAAGCACATGTGGCAACAATCAAGTCAGTCACAAATCATTAACTGACATTGAAAGCCTTGAAAACCATAACCTAAATGTTTATAGTCCGCAGCTTTCGTTGGTACGCCCGATACAAACTCGGTTCGTACACTACGTCTCCGTCTATAGAACGATGGTTACCTGAATCACGAAATAGGTTAGCTATTTCGTCGATTCCTCTATTTGGATTCCTAAAACAAAATTAGGGTTAGGATTTCTTACCCAAATCAGAGTTGGAATCGCTCGTGTAGTGATGGTGGGGAGGCGATTCAGTACGTGGAGTCGTGGGAGTGAATCCCAGCAACGATCTCTCTCTCTCTCTCTCTCTCTCTCTCTCTCTCTCTCTTCTCCTCACTGTTTCCTCCTCTTTTCTCTCTTCTCTCTCCTAGGGTTAGAGAAATCGTATGGAATGAGAGAGGGGTGGGTTAAGGCCCTTATATAGGCCCAGAAGTGATGTAAACGGCCCACGGGCCATGGTATACTTAGGTTATAGCCAAAAGGCGTCTGTTTCAAGCAAATAGAGCTCATCTGGAGGTCCATTGCTCGCATACGGCCTGGAGCAAGTTCCCTGACGTTGGATCTAAGCTAGGTTATGATTTCGATCTGATCGAATTAGTGTATCGACTGTGGAGGACCCGTATCAGTTCAACGATCATCGTCACTCGATCAGGGCCACAAGTGTACCGGTATGTGTAGTGAAATTTTCCTGATCCAAGTGTATAGTTTGGTCAGAAACTGACGGTCTGAAACCTTCAATTTGGCCTACAAGAGAACAGCCCAATTCACTTAAATCTGAGCTCATTTTCTAAAGATATTCGCATTTCTCACACACTTTACTCAGGGCTCTAGTTATGCATTTCTAGGTACTATTCAGGCTCGATTCCCACGATGGTTGTCAAGCCCAGTAAGGCGGTCATAACCGGATCGTTTCGCGGTAGTCGGACTTTCAACGCGCGGTCCAGGTCTGATATGGAGTTTCAATGTGCTCCTGAGAGCAGCTGGGTTTTGAGATTGCTCCTAGGTTTTCAGGTAATGTTAAGTTAGCGATTCTAATAGTTTTGGATCTTGCGGTTCGTATAGATAGTGGTTCAAGCTAATTCCACTGATTATTTAGTTTAGTACTTAACTAATTTTCGTCTAATTTCTAAAGGATTTGGTCCTTAGTGATTTCTGCCTGAGGTGGTACTTGGGTCTTTGTAAGGATTTTTCCGAGATATTACAATGTGGCAGACCAGACAATCTGCTCTCATGATAGGTGGGTCCCACGTGGTGTGGCCCACTCACCACATACATATATTATATTATATTATATTATATATATGCATATATACAACACCATCCTACTCAAGCGTACAGGTGCACTGGATGGACGGTCTGGATGCTGGATACATACATACATCATGTGGGCCCCAGGATGCACGATGTGCCTTTAATACATATCACGGTGGGTTCCCATGGACGGTGTTGTAACGACCTTCAAATTCTCGTAATAAATTCAAATTTTAAAAACATATAAATGACTAAATAAATAATAGTTTGGCTGAGAATAATCAAAGCCCTGTATAAGGAACTGTCAGCTCAACAACTCAATCAAAGCAATCAAACTTACCAAAACCCCAGCCTTAGGTGTCTAATGACCTTTCAAGACTAATGGTCGGCGCTGATTAGCTTAGATCTGATCGTGGGACCCACATTTGATATGTGGGCGTACACAGATTGTGCACTCACGACGTGCACGAGTCTCTCCATCGGGTCAAGCTGGTGTTGACCCGATGAATTCTCAAAATTTCAAAGGAAATTCAAATCTTCCTCCCACCCAACGACGTTTCAACAGGACCGTCCATTCGACGGTACAAATGAACGTTCCCTAATGCGGAAGCCAAATCCACACCGTTCATCTGATAGATAGGGCCCAACCAACCCTAACCATGCAACAGGTTACGATTGAAAGTGACCTGTACCACCTCTATTAGTTACCGTTCCTACAACGCACAATGAGGGCGCTGACGGGGAGGAAAAACTCCACGTCCGTTGATGAGCTGGCAATCTTAGCCGTCTCTTCTGCGGCCTCGTCACCCCTACCATTTCCCATTTTGGCCACCTACATAGCAAAAAGAGGAAGAAAAACCTTCCACTCTTGGCAACGATTAATCTCAGCGGTCTCTCGCCCTCTGGAAGCTTCGACCGAGCAAATCCAGGGCGTTGAGATTAGGGCTGCTCTTTATCTCGTAGTTAATCAAGATATTCCCGAGATTTTAGGTGAGACGCAGTGAGAGCTAGAACCGACGCTCAACTTAACAAACATACTAATCAACGGCCATTCTTCACCGTGAAATGGACCCCACATTGTATTTAAGCCTTATCAGGACCGTCCAAACGGTTCTGATCTGAAGATAAGCCACCCGTTCGTGACCTGCCATTTTTGGCACCTCATCTTCCTCAACCCAGCTGAGAAACCCAACTTCTACAAGAGTGACCCATTCACCAATCCGAGACGTCCATCGTGCGGCCCACACCATCTAAAAGCCATCAGGGAAATCTGTATAGGCTCATACTGATGAACACATTCATTGGACAATCCGAACGGTGAGCCATTCTCAGCTGCTTGCGTTAACTATCACGTTAATGCTGTTGTTAACTGTAGACGTTTCCAGAAACTGGGTGGCTATAAAAGGGCCGAAAATTAGGGCGAATTCCAGGTAAGAAAGAGAGAAGAAATAGAAAGAGAAAAATGGAGAGAGTGAGGGAGAGCTGCTGGAGCGGGTTGCTGGCTTCATAGCAACTCGACTCGGCCGTGTCAGTTGAGTAATGCGCCTACTTTGTAGAGGATAAAGTGAGAAAAGAAAGATCCTGAGATATTAAGAAGTTAGAGAGAGAGAGAGAGATAGAAGAGGAGGCAGCTGTTGGAACTAGTTTTCAACTGCTGCTTCAGTTCATCCCGAGTCAACCAAGTTCAAACTTCAACCATCGTCTAACTGCTTCATTTGCTATGAAACCAATCGCCTCAGAACCCCATTCCAACATCCAAACATCATCCTAGATCAGGTAATCCACGTTAACCCACTCTCAGTTACTTTAAAACTCAATCTACTCAGGTAATGACATTCACTATCATCCCAACTCAGTCCCAAGTTGGGTGACTCAGCCTCATGGACCTGGGTGAAGATCCAGATCTCGATCCATGGCTGGAATCGTTTCACCATGGACATGGGTCAGCACCGTGAACCAGTCTCTTTCACACTCACGGTGTGGCACGTTACTGTCATGGCGACTCAACTAAGTTGTATCACCATTGGGTTGGTAACTCAGGATTGTTTTTTACTCTGGTGGATGGATCCCAACTCAGTTGGGTTTGGGGAGCATGTCGACTGGTTAAATCTGTTGGAGGTAACCCAAGGTTCGCCCAATTAAGGGCTGACCCAACCGTTCTTCCCGACGGAACCAGCTCGGTAATCAATAGCGAACTGACTTGACCCGGTTTCCATTATTGGACTAACTCGGTCAGTTTTCCCAACCGAGTCAGGGGCCTCCACTCATTTGAGTATGATGAGAGCAATGGTAGATTTAATTAAATCGTAAATTAGGCCTAGTAGTAGACTAGACTCTTGAGACTACTCAACTCATGGTGGATTGAAGGACCCGACTGAGTCAACTCAGTCCTGACTCACTAGTGTTATGGCGATTCCTTCAGGTACAATCAGCAACTATTTCACCTTAGAAGACCCTCCTACTTACAGTCTGTTCAATCAAGTAAAGGTCTATGTTTATATAACTAGTAAATTGTTAGAGTTAGAAGATTAATTTTACATTTGCTTGAAATGCTAGGATCCTTACATCCACACCTCACAACAAGAAGGACTTCCAATTTAGGTGAGGAGCATCCCACATAGCTTCTTCCATTCACAAAGTCCATGTAGATTAAATATCTAATGTGTGAAATTTTTAAGAAATTATTAATCCCTAACTATCTTGACCTTCTTGAAGTAATCGTTTTAAATGCCATACTTCCTTATAATTATGTTTATGATGTATTGTCTTATAAACTCCATGTCACATTGATAATTATTTGCCTATGAATATATCTTTGTTAGGCTTATTGAGGAAAGAAAGCTTCCATACTAGACTATCTGTGAATTGTATAATAATTCTTTCATGACTCTCTATACTCTCTAAATTAGTTGACACTACCATGTGAATAGTCTTCAATATGTGGTAAATGAGAATATATTTACATATAGTGTACAAAGGAATGATTGGGATTCCATCTTACATAATTATTACTATTTTATTATGAGACAAAGTTTCTCTTATTATCTTTACATCATGACATATCTCTAATGAAACTGATTGAACTTTACAAACTTTTGTTTCATTATACATCATGAGTAGTATGAAGAATGACAATACTTGGTGAGCCCTCCTTTGAATGTAAAGAAATCATGGAAGTTCATATGGAATGCATAGTTGGATATTTCCTATTTAAAAGTTGAAGGTCATTACTATTCTATTAAAGTAATGTATATATGTGTCATGGTGCATAACATCCACGCATGACATGTGAGTTTTTTCGAGTGTTCATCGTAAGTCACATCTTGTTGGATTGTTCAAGGTTCTATTACCTAAGTTCGACCATCAGGTTATGTGCATTTGCGCACTTTGGGCCGCTCTTATTTTACATGAGGCTTTTCCTGGATTTTATACCTCCTCGGGCATACCCCGAGTATTTTTTCAGGAGGTCATCCTTGGGCGCACTCACCTTCATGGCCTTTTCTAGGTAGTCTACCTACCACGGGTGGTCTTTTATTTTGACAGCTGGATTGCATACCCAGATCTGTGACTTGAACATACATTCAAGCATTCATGCAATTGCATATGTATTGTATTGCCATATGAATCGAAATTATTAATCTATTTTGGATTGAAGTGTTATGATTGAATCTACGAGGGAAATTCCCACTGAGTTTCTGACTCACCCAATAGTGCGGTTGCACCAAATAGACACAGGTATGACCGAGGAAAACGGCGTTTATGACGACACTCCTGGCATAGCAGAAGAGGAGTACGGAGAGGAGGACCAGTACGATGATGTGGCCGAGCCACAGGAGCTCCACTAAGCACTTAGGATTTACTGCTTTCATTCCATGCTTTCAAACATTATTTTAGTTTTGACTCACTTTGAGATTTGTAATTAAAAATCCCCTGCTGTGGGATCTAGCATTACTTGCTTTACTTTATACTTTTATTCACGCATGTTGAACTCTTGTGGTTAGTTTACAGTACAGTTATACTTGTTACAATGAATTGTGTCGATTATTAGATGAATGGTAGTTTTATTTCATGTCGTAACATCGGGTTCTCGTACTCGGGAACCGTCCTCGGGCTACGAGAATCAGGATGTTACAGGTGTGGACCCCACACACACATCAAGGTGGCCCCTCGTCCAAGCTATTGATGGTTGGATGTCATGGATGAAAGGTATACATCAGGTGTGGTGGATCTCCACCGTCCAGCATCATGGTAGGCCACATATCAAAAAAAAAGAAAGAGAGAGAGAGAGAGAGAGAGAGAGAGAGAGAAAGAAAGAGAGAAAGAGAAATAGAGAAAAGGTGAGAGAAATCGGTGAAGGGGAGGGACCCCGCCACTATGGGCCCTCCCTATACAATGCATACATCGAGTGGGTCCCAAATCATGTGGACCCTACATCAAAATCAAATACTATGAACACCCACCTTTAAAACCACTCCTCCTTCTTCCACTCTTGGGTGATCTAGCTCCAAGGAGAAAGAATCAATGGTTAAGATTGGATTTTAAAGGTTGGATGATGGGGTATGAAGCTTCAAGGTGGGTGAAAAAATGGAGGAAAGCTTGGAAGTTGGGAGCTCTCATGGGGTTGCTTGGGAGTAATGAGAGAGAGAGAGGTGTAAGAGAGAGAGGGATGGGTGAGTGATGGGGTGTGATGGGTGAGTGAGTGATGGGTGTACTTGGTTGTAAGAGAGGGTTGACTTTAGGGGAGGGGTGGTTATACTTGCTTGAGGTGATTGATGGGATATGTGCTTGACATTTAATGTGATGGATTCTCTTGGGATTGCAATGAGCGGTATTTTCCTCGAACTAAACGCGGGCCCACATCTCCTGGCCCGGGTATCGCCTCGGCTAGGAGACGCGGCGACGGTGCGGTCACTAGGGTACAAGTCTCGGGTTGAGCCGACTCTGGAATACGGGATGCGACCTAAGGTCGCACGCAACTGCTACCTACGCATCGCAAGTCACCGAAATTTGACTGGGAGGACCGCGGAAGCCTACGAAACGGTACGGGCTAGGATATGGGTCTCACATCTATGGATTTTAAGAAAATATGCATTCTGGCTTTCCAATGGCATAATTTAAGCCACCAAATGGTGGTGACCTGGTAATAGATGCTATCAAAATTCGACATATTAGAATGTAACAGCCCGAATTTTTCCCAACCTGGAATTAGACGTCCTTAGGCGATGGGTCAATCCTAATACCAGTTTAACTTCTTAAACACTCAATTAAAGCCTCAAATCCCTTTTCAAACCATTTTCTTCACAAATCCACCCTTCACTACCTTGTTCTTTCAATTTTTCTAAGCACTTTCGCCCTAGACACTATCTTAAACTACCTAAGTAGTATAACTTGGATCACTTTAGATACAAACTACAAAGGCCCAGGTACCACCTCAGACAGAAATTATTCAGGACTAAATCCTTTAGAAATTAGGCGAGAATTAGCCAGTGTTAAACTAGAATACCTGTGAAATTAGCACCAACCACTTTAAATACGATCTGCAAGACCCAAAACTTGCAGAATCATTGACACTAGGTTACCCTAAAATCTAGGATCAATCTCATTACCCGGCTGCTCTCGGGAGCATCTCAAAACTCCGTATCAGATCTGGACAGCACATCGGAAGTCCGATTAACATAAAGTTAAGGAATTAGGACTGCCATGCTGGACTTAACAACCATCTCGGAAATCAAATCCAGATAGTGTCCCAGCGCTATTCGCTTGAGCTCGGAGGGAAGAGTGTGAGAAATGTGAAATTAATTCAAAATAAAATATCTCAAATAGTAATTTGGCACTTCTCACTTGCGGATCAGTTTTAAGCAAGCAGACCGTCAGAATCAGACCAAATTACACCCTCGGATCAGGAGAAATTTCATACACTTATCCATGTACTCGGAATCTCCGATCGAGATCCGTTGACCGTTGAACTGAAACTGGTTCGCCATTTGCGATTTAGAATCCCGACCGAAACGAAAACTTAACTAAACGTAGATCCGATGTCGGTGAGCTTAAGTCCGACCTTTGGCTTAAGGAGGCCCGCCAGAAGTCCTCCGTTGAGCTGAAACTGGCCCGCTTTGGTTATAACTTAAGTATACTTTGACCTGGAGTCTATTTTGGTGAGTTTTTAGGCTATATAAGGACCTTAAACCCTCTCTCATTGCAGCCATACGAATTTGAGAGAAACCTAGAGAGAGAAGAGAGAAAAGAGAGAGAAAGTGTGGGAGCAGTGGGAGAATCTCCCTGCCACTCTTCCCTGCCGTTATACGAGCTTCACCAGTCCATTCTCGTCACTTTCCCGGCGAATCCGACTCCGTTTCTAGGTAAGAAACCCTAACCCTAAACTGATTTGGGGTTTTGATAATTGTAGGTTATGAAATAGCTAACCTATTCCGTTCTATAGGTCGCCAAACTGCCGAATACGAAGGATTAGCAAACCTAGCAGATTTGTTACGATTCTATGATAAAAGGTGCGGATTTTAGGTGTATAGGTTATGGTTTTCAACGCTTTCAATGTCAGATAATGATAGATTCATGATCAGAATGCAATTGCACATGTACAAAGTGTTATCTATTTTCCATTTCGATTAAAGATAAAAATTATGGAATTATACATACTCTAGGTATTTGTAGAAAGTACCGTATACGTACAAATTTTGAAAATGTGTTTGACATGATTAATTGTTGTATGAATATATTATATGTGGATAAATTACTTGTTTGGCGAAAGGACTCGCCCTATACATGTTTTGCTCATATACACTATGTATGTTAAAATTGTGTATTCTAGAAAGTACCGTATACGTATAAATTTTGGAGATGTATTTGCCATGATTATTTGCTGTACGAATACATTATACATGAATAAAATACTTGCTTGGCGAAAGGATAGCCCTAATACATGTTTTGCTAACATACACAATGTATGTTGTAATAGTGTATTCTAAGTGTTTGTGAACATGACTGAATGAGTATAAAATTCTCATTCGTGCTCGCCATGACTAATTGTCATGGATAATTGATTGTTGTATTGACGATACCCCTTTGACGAAAGGATTTGCCCTAAATCCCGCCACGGCCAATATACACTATATATGCTAAAATGTGTGGCCCAAGTGTTTGTAGAAATGACTGAATGAATTTGGAACTTGGATTCCTACTTGCCATGACTATCCGTCATGGATGTATGCGTGTTATGATTAGGGTAACTCCCTAGTGAAAGGATTTGGCCTTATACCTATGTGATCAACATATGTCATGTATGTTGATGTATGTATTTTAAAGTGTTTATTGAAATGTCTGAATGTGTAGTAGTTAGTAAATTGTAATGTTTAAGGGTGTTGAGATATGATTCTCAACTTCTGTAATTATGTGTATGATTTCCTTGGATAGCTGTGTGATTAGGAATTGAATATGTACAAATTCATGCTTGTGTTGTGCTTCATAACATGCTCAACTGATTGTATGATTTTATCTATGTTATGCATATGTTTAAATTCATGTTTACGTTGTATGATCTGTCATGGGTGATGGGGGAGTGGAGCAACGAGTGCGTGCAACAGCCCTGGCAGCTCTAAACGGATAATACCAGACCTTGATTGTATGAGTTGAATCTTGATCCACTATTGCTTTATCTATCTGCAATTGATTGTGTTTGGGGCTATGATTATAGTCCAGACAATCGGTACCAGAATTGAATTCGTGGCTGTGATTCATTTGTCACGTGAGATGTGTTGGACGAAATTGAGTCGTACTTCGGTTGGCGATAATGGTTGGCCACGCGAAGTGCTTATGCACTTCATGTCGTTCAACTTGTTGTGCGCTCGAGCTAGCCGAGCTCGTCAAGTAACCCGATCTGTCTAATGTATGTTCATCATGTTTGGACGCTACTACTTGAACCTAGGGTACCAAACTTACCAGTGAAATCCCTTTTAACCATGGTACCTCGATCCTCTTAGATTCATGAGCCAGGCATGGTGGTATGGGACACCGTGGTCGAGCTGTCGGCCTACGCTGGGGCCACGTGCCTCCCCGTAGTGACCAGTGAGCAACCAGACTCGTGAGCCGATTATGGTGGTATGGGACACTATATTCGTGTTGTCGGCCTACATTGATAAGGTGATGAGGGAGTGGTGCAATGAATGCGAGCAACAGCCCTGGCAGCCCTTTGTAGTGACCTCGAGCATACTCTGAAATTGCGGTGAGCCTTAGAGTTTTGCCGCGGTGTATAGAGTATGAACTAGGCCTGTTTCTGTATAGTGATGAATCGTTAAAGAAGTGATGGGGGAGTGGTGTAACCTTTGTGCATAACAGCCCTGGCTGCCTTTGTAGTGACCTAGAAAACGCACCATCGTCTGAGATTAACTAGGACTGACGACCCTAGAATGAATCATGTTTGGGAATGATATAAGGGAGGTACCTTAGTTTCTCAATCCTGCTATTTGAAATGGACTAATAAATACTCGGTAATCATGCTCATCATGCATTGCATGTGCCTGGAAGATGTGGAGCACTAAGGGATAAAAGCATGCGGCAAATGTAAGATGGTGTCGCACGAGGGAGGGTGTGGTGAGGGCATACATCATGACTGCATTCATACTTGCATTAATAAGAGTAGTTAGGAGTGTTTGATTTTACTGCTTTATCATTACTGCTTGACTGAATTGATAACATGTTAACCTATGCTTTACTGTTCCACTGAGTTGATCACTCACTCCAATGTTACGGGACGGTGTTGTACACACCAACCAGATTTGTTGAGTCTCAGGTGATGGTGATGCTTATGAAGCAGAGCCGGACTACTATGATGTGGAGGAAGAGTTCTCCTACTTGTAGCTCTCTAACAGGTTTATGAAGACCTGGTATTGTATTGACGGGGCTATGGTACTTGGAATAGAAGACATTACACTTTCTCACATTTGGTATATTTTAGAACTGCACTTGTAATTATTTAACCTGGTAACATTATCATACTTTGGAGACCCACAACTGTTTTTATATTGTATATATATCTATCACAGTCTTCCGCTTGCTAATTCACTGTCTCTGGAGTATGATATTCTGTTTTGGCTTAATCTCGCTCATGTTCAATGCACTAATACAGACAACATTCAATCATCATTATCTATGTTGCATAAGTGATGTTCTGAAAACTCGATAGTTGAGTTCTTACTCGACCCTCGGTTTTTCGGGATGTTACAGTTGGTATCAGAGCATGATTTGGATTAAACCGGACCTGGGTTATGGTCACACGACGCACTCTGACGCACTCTGACTTAGGAGGGAGCGACGGAATGTAGAAACCAACGTAGGATTTTTCAATTTCACCGAACAGCGAAACCGACCGAAATCGACCGCCGATATTGGGCCCGTGCACACCCATGATCATACGAAACGATCCCGAATCACTTTTAGGCCGTCAGTCGACGGGTTTGAGTCGTTCCCTAGAAACGAATGTCCTTAGGTTATGGGTCAACCACAATACCTTACACTTCATCTCAAAGCCTAAAACCCCTTTTATCCAATTCCTTCAAATTCTCTCCTTTCACTACCTCATTCTTCAACTTTTTCTAGGTCCTTTCATACTAGACATAAATCCTAACGTATAAATGATGGAGAATAATACTTAAACAAAAATTTACTATAAATAGTAAATATATGTAGAAATTGGACTTTTGACCATTCAAAATTTTTAATCTGACCAAATAAATGGGTTAGTTGGATATATTAGCTCCTCCTACTCTAAAATCATATGCTACACGTCACGTAAAATCTTTTCGGTTTGCATTTTGGCCCCGATGCGGCTCAAAATGGAGTCGGGGGCCAAACGGAGCACTTCCGAAGGGATCCAGGGTGGGACCCAGGGTTTTTTTGGGGCCTAGGGGACTGGAGGAACACGTCCATGGGGCCCCCCTTTGAAAACCCCAAAATTTTTTCGGCGAGGCCTCACTGGGTTTCGGCTCAATCGGGCCTGCCGGTCAGGCCGATTGGGTTTAGGGATATTAGGAACCCCCTGGTGTGCCTCCCGTCCATTTGCACCCTCCCAAAAGCATACTTCCTTCACAAATCACCCCCCCAAGCTCTCTTTTCTCTTCCAAGTTGCTATTTTTTCGTTCAAATCTCCCTTCCATCCACCCATTTCTTCATTCCCTCGGCAAACACGCACACCATCACCGTTTTCTCCCATAGGCAACGTCCAACCTCTCCGTTCTCTCTCATTTGGGCTCTTACATGCCCCATTTGTGACTCAAAATCGTGTAGCCTTCTAACCTATCCCATTTCTCCCTTTTACCTTCTTCATGCCCTGTCACTTGGACCTCTACAACCCCTATTGAGGCTCCAATCCGTGGAGACCCAAAGATCCCAGCCCTTTCCTCCCTTTCCTTCATTTTTTTTCATGGCTTTATTCGAGGACGTTAAGGCCCGTTCGGCCAAATTGCATTAGGTGAGTTTAAGGTGGATAGAATTGTAAAAGTACAATAAATGCATGTGTAACGTATTGTCCTTGGATTGGGTGTATCCCATGTTTTCCAATGCCATGTTTGGAATGTATGCAATGAAAAGTATATCCCGGAATTTTCTTTCAAATTACACTTAGAAATTTCCCATCGTGGAATATGGAAATCCCATCTCAAACTTTCCAACCCAAGGCTCATTTTTTAAAGCCTATAAAATTTATTTTTATCCCACCCACCCTCCTACCAACCATGTCACTCCCAATCCCGAGGTAGGATTAGTAATGCAGTCCCATTTAGTACGGCTTAAGACCACTGGCCAAATAGTGTTGAAGTGATAAAGTCCCTTGATATACATTAACCCACCACACTCTGATAGCTTAAGCTTTTAGAGTAAATGATTGTTTGACAAATAGACCCTTGGAGTTTTGGACCTAAATCGGTGCTCCTAGACTTCGACAGACCTAACTGTATAGGAAATCCAACAAATTAAGAACGTGAACTCTAGAACCCCCTTAGTTGGTTTGAGCATATGTGAAGTGACGAGCGTAGCTACATTCATGATCGGGCAACTCAATTTCAAACAAACAAACAAACAATTTCCTTTATTAAAAATGGTGTAAAATCATCTAGTGTATAAGCATAGACTTTGGATTACAACTAGGGGATTACGCTACTCATACGTTGCGACTAAGCACTGTAGAATGTAAAAGATTCATTATGCTAAGATAATTGAAAAATAAATTTTGTTAGTTGGCTTGATTAGGTTGGAGGGAGACCCCGTCCCTTGTTGAATCCCCTCCGTACTCATAGACTTCTTTAATAACTCTTAGAAGGTTGTTTTGATTAGAAACTAATCACGCAGAGGGAAACTTATATATCCCTTGGATTTAATGTTAGGTCAAATTAATACACCCCTTAGAATCGCCTTCTTAAGGACTTAGTACAATCGGGAACACGGAGTAGAGAAACTACATACAAGCGAGGTACTCGCGGTCTGAATCGAATTCTCAATCCTGGTTGTGACCAATGAACTCTATGCTCTAATCAAGTAGAAGGTCGGGATCAACTAGGATTAAGAACTGATACGACAATTTTCTGTCCTGGCTAGCAGAAGGTCCATGTATCCGGCTCAGACCCAATACGCAACTTTCCTTCCATGTTGGCTCGACCACTTACAACCAGAAGTTTACAACTTCGTCTCTGAGAAGTGTAAGAATATATAGCCAACAGAGATTTTTCCTTTTAGGCCTAAGGAATTTCCCAAGTGAGCAACAGACAGTTAGGAATTAGGTCCCAAATCACATGCCATGTTGGCATACATATTGTGCATACGAATGTAGAAGGATAGCCTGCCCGTTAGGCTTGACATGAGTACATAAGGTAGGTCGGGACCATGATGATAGTCTCCTTTGGTAGACTTAGGCATCTGGCCTCAAACCCACACCTGCCCCTAAAATCAACCACATTACCATCATTTTTAGCTCTTTTCGATACCCATAGGTACCAATGCCATAATACACATCATCGATGAAAAGAAGACTAACGTAGTGGGAGACCGTATCCCATTTCATGTCAAGGATAGGTCCTAAATTACACCTTGTTCCGATATACGGAGCAGAACATAAATCTTAAGCCTTGAGGGTGAAAATAAATTTTAAGGGGGGTAGAACATTATGAGCCCAATCTAGTTAGGTCACCTATTACACCTTTTTTATTTGGGTGGCGCAGCGGAAGCGTGGTGGACCCTTGCCCCACTGACCCAGGATCGAAACTGTGCTCGTTGAATACGAACATTATAGAAGCCCTAACAAGTTCTATTATGAGAAACCATTTTAGGATCATCTAGTAAGATTTGATTCACCATTTCCTTGGACATAGATCTTAACAAGGACTCTCATAGACTAAGACCTAAAGGGCAACCTTAGACATAGACAAGTTAAGCCTTTAAATGATGGACATTCCCTACGTTTCTAGAGTGATCGGACTACGGAGTGACTGAAATATACAACTGCGAACATTCGCGGCTTGACCCAATTCTCAATCCTGGGCGGCTACCAATGGACTCACTGCTTGGCCGAGCAGAAGACCAGGATCCACCATGATTCGGAAGGGATACGATGAGCTTCCTACCCAGGCCCGGTAGATGATCGATGTATCGGGATCGAGCCCACTATTACCCTCTCTCCGTGTTGGTCAAATAATGAAAACAACTATCTTACTCTAAATTGTTGAGAATTGTCGTTAAGACTCCAAATAGGTACAGAAATAAATTGTAGCAAACCATCAGGGTATGAGAAATGGATAAAGAAATAAGTTTTAAGTGGGGTAGACTAAAATGAACCAGGCTAATATACACCCTACCGCGCATAGATACTTGAAAACAATAAGTCTTAGACAAATGAAATAATAAAATCTTTCCATATGACCCTTAGGCAATTTCGGGGACGAAATTTTGTTTTAAGGGGGGTAGATTGTAACAGCCCGGATTTTTCCCAACCTGGAATTAGACGTCCTTAGGCGATGGGTCAATCCTAACACCGGTTTAACTTCTCAAACACACAATTAAAGCCTCAAATCCCTTTTCAAACCATTTTCTTCACAAATCCCACCCTTCACTACCTTGTTCTTTCAATTTTTCTAAGCACTTTTGCCCTAGACACTATCTTAAACTACCTAAGTAGTATAACTTGGATCACTTTAGATACAAACTACAAAGGCCCAGGTACCACCTCAACAGAAATTACTTAGGACTAAATCCTTTAGAAATTAGGCGAGAATTAACCAGTGTTAAACTAGAGTACCTGTGAAATTAGCACCAACCACTTTAAATACGATCTGCAAGACCCAAAACTTGCAGAATCATTGACACTAGGTTACCCTAAAATCTAGGATCAATCTCATTACCCGGCTGCTCTCGGGAGCATCTCGAAACTCCGTATCAGATCTGGACCGCATATCGGAAGTCCAATTAACACGAAGTTAAGGAATTAGGACCGCCTTGCTGGGCTTAACAACCATCTCGGAAATCAAATCCAGATAGTGTCACAGCGCTATTCGCTTGAGCTCAGAGTGAAGAGTGTGAGAAATGTGAAATTAATTCAAAATAAAATATCTCAAATAGTAATCTGGCACCTCTCGCTTGCAAATCAGTTTTAAGCAACCAGACCGCCAGAATCAGACCAAATTACACCCTCGGATCAGGAGAAATTTCATACACTTATCCATGTACTCGGAATCTCCGATCGAGATCCGCTGACCGTTGAACTGAAACTGGTCCGCCATTTGCGATTTGGAATCCCGACAGAAATGAAAACTTAACTAAATGTAGATTCGATGTCGATGAGCTTAAGTCCAACCTTTGGCTCAAGGAAGCCCGCCAGAAGTCCTCCGTTGAGCTGAAACTGGCCCGCTTTGGTTATAACCTAAGTATACTTTGACCTGGAGTCTATTTCGGTGAGTTTTTAGGCTATATAAGGACCTTAAACCCTCTCTCATTGCAGTCATACGAATTTGAGAGAAATCCTAGAGAGAGAAGAGAGAAAAGAGAGAGAAAGTGTGGGAGCAGTGGGAGAATCTCCCTGCCACTCTTCCCTGCCGCTATACGAGCTTCACCACTCCATTCTTGTCACTTTTTCGGTGAATCCGACTCCGTTTCTAGGTAAGAAACCCTAACCCTAAACTGATTTGGAGTTTTGATAGTTGTAGGTTATGAAATAGCTAACCTATTCTGTTCTATAGGTCGCCAAACAGCCGAATGCGAAGGCTTAGCAAACCTAGCTGATTTGTTACGATTCTACGATAAAAGGTGCAGACTTTAGGTGTATAGGTTATGGTTTTCAATGCTTTCAATGTCAGATAATGATAGATTCATGATCTGCATGCAATTGCACATGTACAAAGTGCTATCTGTTTTCCGTTTCGATTAAAGATGAAAAATATGGAATTCTACATACTCTAGGTATTTGTAGAAAGTACCGTATACGTACAAATTTTGGAAATAGTGTATTCTAAGTGTTTGTGAACATGACTGAATGAGTATAGAATTCTCATTCGTGCTCGCCATGACTAATTGTCATGGATAATTGATTGTTGTATTGGCGATACCCCTTTGACAAAAGGATTTACCCTAAATCCCGCCACGGCCAATATACACTATATATGCTAAAATGTGTGGCCCAAGTGTTTGTGGAAATGACTGAATGAATTTGGAACTTGGATTCCTGCTTGCCATGACTATCCGTCATGGGTGTATACGTGTTATGATTGGGGTAACTCCTTAGTGAAAGGATTTGGCCTTATACCTATGTGATCAACATATGTCATGTATGTTGATGTATGTATTTTAAAGTGTTTGTTGAAATGTCTGAATGTGTAGTAGTTAGTAAATTGTAATGTTTAAGGGTGTTGAGATATGATTCTCAACTCCTGTAACTATGTGTATGATTTCCTTGGATAGCTGTATGATTAGGAATTGAATATGTACAAATTCATGCTTGTGTTGTGCTTCATAACATGCTCAACTGATTGTATGATTTTATCTATGTTATACATATGTTTAAATTCATGTTTACGTTGTATGATCCGTCATGGGTGATGGGGGAGTGGAGCAATGAGTGCGTGCAACAGCCCTGGCAGCTCTAAACGGATAATACCAGACCTTGATTGTATGAGTTGAATCTTGATTCACTATTGCTTTATCTATTTGCAATTGATTGTGTTTGGGGCTATGATTATAGTCCAGACAATCGGTACCAGAATTGAATTCGTGGCTGTGATTCATTTGCCACGTGAGATGTGTTAGACGAACTCGAGTCGTACTTCGGTTGGCGATAGTGGTTGGCCACGCGAAGTGCTTATGCACTTCATGTCGTTCAACTTGTTGTGCGCTCGAGCTAGCCGAGCTCGTCAAGTAATCCGATCTGTCTAATGTATGTTCACCATGTTTGGACGCTACTACTTGAACCTAGGGTACCAAACTTACCAGTGAAATCCCTTTTAACCATGGTACCTCGATCCGCTAAGACTCATGAGCCAGGCATGGTGGTATGGGACACCGTGGTCGAGCTGTCAACCTACGCTGGGGCCACGTGCCTCCCCGTAGTGACCAGTGAGCATCCAGACTCGTGAGCCGATTATGGTGGTATGGAACACTATATTCGTGCTGTCGGCCTACATTGAAAAGGTGATGGGGAAGTGGTGCAACAAATGCGAGCAACAGCCCTGGCAGCCCTTTGTAGTGACCTCGAGCATACTCTGAAATTGCGGTGAGCCTTAGAGTTTTGCCGCGGTGTATAGAGTATGAACTAGGCCTGTTTCTGTATAGTGATGAATCGTTAAAGAGGTGATGGGGGAGTGGTGTAACCTTTGTGCGTAACAGCCTTGGCAGCCTTTGTAGTGACCTAGAAAACACACCATCGTCTGAGATTAACTAGGACTGACGACCCTAGAATGGATCATGTTTGGGAATGATACAGGGGAGGTACCTTAGTTTCCCAATCCTAATATTTGAAATGGACTAATAAATACTCGGTAATCATGCTCATCATGCATTGTATGTGCCTGGAAGATGTGGAGCACTAAGGGATGAAAGCATGCCGCGAACGTAAGATGGTGTCGTACGAGGTGGGGTGTGGTGAGGGCATACATCATGACTGCATTCATACTTGCATTAATAAGAGTAGTTAGGAGTGTTTGATTTTACTGCTTTATCATTACTGCTTGACTGAATTGATAACATGTTAACCTATGCTTTACTGTTTCACTGAGTTGATCACTCACTCCCACGTTACGGGACGGTGTTGTACACACCAACCAGATTTGTTGAGTCTCAGGTGATGGCGATGCTTATGAAGCAGAGCCGGAGTACTATGATGTGGAGGAGGAGTTCTCCTACTTGTAGCTCTCTGACAGGTTTATGAAGACCTAGTATTGTATTGACGGGGCTATGGTACTTGGAATAGAAGACATTACACTTTCTCACATTTGGTATATTTTAGAACTGTACTTGTAATTATTTAACCTGGTAACATTATCACACTCTGGAGACCCACCACTGTTTTTATATTGTATATATATCTATCACAGTCTTCCGCTTGCTAATTCACTGTCTCTGGAGTATGATATTCTGTTTTGGCTTAATCTCGCTCATGTTCAATGCACTAATACAGACAACATTCAATCATCATTATCTATGTTGCATAAGTGATGTTCTGGAAACTCGAGAGTTGAGTTCCTACTCGACCCTCAATTTTTCGGGATGTTACATAGAAGCTCTGAATCTTTAAACTCTAAGAAATTAATCCAAATAAATGAGCCACTTAGCTCTAATACCACTTGAAAGAGGTGAGCTTACAGTCATAGAGGGGGGGAGGGGTGAATAGGACTATGCCAAATAAAAAATTAAAGTACTGAAAGAATAAATAAATCAAAACTTAATTAGAGATCTCAACAGTAATAGTATTGAGAAATTAATTCAAACCGTGTTCATAGGATGACCTTACACCAAAAACCAAGGTTTTAGGTAGGACAACCTGATTTCATGAACTAGTAAGGATCAAGATCGCAAACTATAACAAGAGGAAAAATAAATGCAACTATCTATTACAAGCATTCACCACATGTACATAAAGATTTACAAACATTCACCACATGTACATCTCAAAAATCATTCACCACATAAATAGCAGGAATTATAGTGGTTCGGTGTGTAGACCAACTGCCCTCAGACAGCCACACCTACTCCACTCCCAATAATCACAACCCACGTGATATTGGCGTTCACTAAAAATCAAGGTTTCTCAGGTTCACCTTAAAACCTATACAGTTGTGATTTTAAAAGGGCTATCACAATCAAAACCCCACACACTGAGATTTTCTGGCTATCTCATTCAAAACCAATACATGAGATTTTCCTGGATATCTCAAATAAATCAAAAACAAAAAGTAAATACTTATCTTCTTCAGAAAACAGTGAATGATGTAGCCCATAGAACTGCTTCGATTGATGACGAATGTTCAATGTTCAATGTCCAATAACCAAAATGAAGGGTTTTAGGTTCTAAATAGATTTTAACTTAATTCAAACCTGGACTACTTGTTTGAATTTCTTAGATCTCAAAAGGAAGAGCAAAAACTCCCTTTAAAACATATGATTCATAAAAAGAGATCTAGAAATTACAAAACAATAAGCTATTAAAAAGAATTTAAAATATCGTTCTATAGCTTGAAGAAGATGGGGACTTTTCTCTCTCAAAGTGAAGGCTTTTTTGTGGCTTGAATGATGTAATTCGGAGTGAGAAAAGTTCTCTATTTATAGGCTAAAAAATTGTTCATTCGACTGGTTTAAGGTCTTCTTCGACTGGTCTAAAAAACAACCAAATTTCAAATTTCAGGCGCGATCAGATCAAACTGTCCTTTGACTAGTCGAGTGGCTTGCTCGACTGGTCGAGCAATTCCTTCGACTGGTCGAGGATGCCCAAAATCCATTGCTGGACTTCGAGTCGATCTACCTTCGACTGGTCGAGGGTGTCCCTTCGACTGGTCGAGCACTTTTCTCGACTGGTCGAGTAACCAACAAATTTTATCCAATTTTCAGTTAAAAACTTAGACTGGTCGAAGTTTTTCCTATACCGGTCGAATCAAAGCCTAGACTAGTCGAACTAAGACTTAGACTAGTCGAACTTAAGCCTAATTAAGTATAGAAACTCAATTATGTTTGACATTCGAAAGAATCAAAGTCTAAGGTCTTTCTAGGGTCAAATATACCTAAAAACATTGAACATTGAAGTGTATACCTTGTAGCTTGTACTTGAATCTTCAGCTGTGTTCATTCGATCTTCTACTTGAAGTAATCTTGAAAATGTAACTTGATCTTGAACTAGAAGAGAAGTAGAGCTTGAGTACTTTGGACTTTAAAGTAACCATCTTCATGTTTTGAACTTGCACTTTCCAACTTCATGTCTTGAACTTGAAGGTGAACTTTCCATCTTGATTCATTTGAAGGTGAACTTTCCATCTTGATTCACTTTATCGCAAGTCGTTTTGTCCATCGAAATTTGACAAATAAATGTGCTTTATATATCACAGCACTTACAATTTCACATATCTTAGATCAGACTAAGGATACGAAAATGTATGTTCCGCTATAATGGAAGTGTTTGTGGCATTGGTTGGACTGATGGTATAGGTGCTCGATTTCCAACAGAACTTGCATGGACTTATGGGTGAGGTCCAACAAATGCTCTATCAACGAATAGAGCCACCAACCGATTCATGCTCTTGGTGTGGCCAACTACGCACCTATTAAAATCCTCGACCTAAACTCATGAATGTTTTGCCTGAACTCACGATAGTTTTGTGAAGTGTCGAATCCACTTTTGCATATCAACCATCCCAGCCGACATAATCTCAAGAGGTTCAATCGGAATGTCGATGGTCTGTTTACATTTGAAGGAACAAGCACTGGACTAGTTAGTGGATCTCCTTGCTAAGGTACTTGGACTTTCACCTCTTCCTCGTGAGTAGGAGCCCATTAGCCACAACAATAGTTGTTGAAGTATTACTACACCGGAAAATAAACTTGAGTCAACCAAATGTTATGGCAACCAAATAGTTTAAAGTCCCATCGGGCGTATAAAAAAATGTTGGCTTTTTACATAGAAGATGTGCAAAATGAATATTAATGATAGCCAAGTAGGTTTTAGTCCCACCAGGCATGCCAAAAAATGTTGGCTAGCAAGTTTGTTTTTAATTATGTGGGAGTGACAAAATCGATATAGCTGCTCAATCCAAACCGATCAACTTTGACCCCAAGCACCAAAATAAGCAGATACATCCAATATGAACATATATGACCAGATTTTAAGAAAATCAGTTACTTAGTGCTGGAGCATAAAAATGTTAGTGCAAGATATAGAAAAGGAATTATGAAAGAAAAGAAGAAAGAGAATAGAAGAAAAGAGAAGAAAGTGAAGATAAGAAAGAGAAGACAGTTGAGTTGCGTGGGTCCACGTAACTTATGTATGTTATGCAGAGCCACACAACACGTGTTAAGGATAAGATCGGTTGCGTGCCGCGCAATAAGAACATTATGCAAGGTGGGTCCCATGACCCAAGGATCGAGGTCTTACACATGTGGGAGGGCTATAAATAACCCTTCACCCATTTATTTGAGACAGAGAGAAAATCAGAATTCATGAATAAAGAGTCCTGATACCTTTACAAGGTATCTTGGAAAGAAGAAGAATGCAACAAGGGAAATGATCCAAGGACTTGTTGGGCTAGACCGCACAATAGGGACTTGTTGTGCGGGTTCGAGCAATAGTAGTTTGGCCGCCCAATTCCTGCCTGTTGCGCGCAACTGTTATATATGGAGCATATGCTGCTGATTTTCTGAATCTCTTACAATCTTTTAAGAATCCAGTCATTTATTCATACAACCTGTCATTTCAGACAAGCAAAGAGGGAGAATGGAGGATGTTCAGATCCGCACAATACTTCTCTCATGGAGATGAATATATCGCACACCGGAAGGCTACCAAAATTACTATTTGAATTAAAAAATGAAAAATTTTTGTACTTTATTTGGAATCAAGGGAGATATGTGGATGTAAATGAACTCATAATCAATAAATTATTTTGTGATGATTATTCTCTTATTTTTTTTTCTTTGTTATTATTGAATAAGATAATTCCCCCAAACCAAATACTTTCGTTTCTTGTCGAAACACTTAACCACTTACATAATTTGATAACGATCAAGCAATAATCAAAGGGTTGGGTTCTTCCTCCGAAAATGAGTTACTTTATGCCCTCCACAAGAAAGAACTTTCGAAATACCAGTACATATCAAACAAAAAGAAAAATTCACAACTGGTCACTAAGAGCAACTGCAAGAATGCTTCTCTTGAAAGAATTACTTGATATTGGATAAAGAGCAAATCCAGCGTATGAGCATAAAGTTGGATTATAACTACAGATTATAACTAAGAATTACCAATATTTGATTACTACTACTCTTAAGATATGTTGAGATAAAATAAATTGATAGATTTGATTTGATTAGTTGTTGTGTTGAATTGGGTAGGGTAGGTATGTAGGTTTTCTTCTGTTGAATTCATCTGCTATTTAAAGATTTCTGTTGCAGCTTATTCATCCATATTCTTCTTTCATTACTGCAACGGTTACAGCAGTCGAAAAGCCTCTTTGTAGATCCTTCTTTTGTTATGTTTCTCTTTTGCGATTGTTCCTCTTCCAAACGCCTTTTGATCACTTGTTTCACTTTTGTCGGCCAAAATTTTATTTTAGTTTTCCTCGATCACCTTTTATATCTTAAACAGCTCCACCTTACTTCTTGTATATCTACTGTAAATCAGCCATTCACTGACATGTAAAATTGAACTTACACCAGTTGTAAACCCACAAAATATGCTTGAAATCTTTGAAAATCTTTTCGTCCACGTCCTATTTCACATACAACGTGGTATATCACTCTCATGCTAGCTTTCTTAGAATCGCCTGAAACAGGGTACAATATATGTAACACGTCCCCAACTTTATTTCTTTTTAAAAATGATATTCGGTCAAAGGCAGGGTTTTGCATGCGGACATTGGAGGGACCCTCGCACTCATGTTGCTGCAACGGGCCCAAAAATGAGAGTGGTAGCCGTTTGCAGTAGTTGTAATGTAGAAGCAATAGAAACCCGAAAGAGGAGTAAAAGGATTGCATATAACCACCGTTAAAAACAAAATGATAAGAGACCACGAAAATGATCACTCTTCAATGCTTTGTCCGTTTGCATGCACGTTTCCATGGCTTCAAGAAAGAGCCATTCAATGTGGGGACACAAGGGCATGCCATGACTCTCTCTCTCTCTCTCTCATTTGTTTTCTTTCACTATACGCATCAGTAGGTTTGCTAAGTACACACGTGTGTGAAGCCCTGTCCATCCATATTCAGCCACACATCGAAATAATTGCAGTGTGTGAAATTAGATGGAAAATTAATAATAATAACCATTAATTTACTTTTTACATTCTGGTTCACCCAAGTAAAGCCCATTGCTTCCTGCCCCACCTGGACAGAAATCAGTCTCACTGTGATGTTCGGGTTTTATCCTCACCGTATACGTCTATGAGCCCAAAAATAAAGTAGATCCAAAGCTCAAGTGGATCACACCACAGGAAGCAGCGACTATAGATGATACCCACCATTGAAACCTTCCAATGAGCCCAAAAAATGAGGCAGATCTGAGGCTCAAGTGGATCACACCATAGGAAGCAGAGATTATAACAAATGCCCACCATTGAAACCTTCCCAAGGCCCATGTTTATTTACCATCCAACATGTTTATATAGTCACAGAGCCCCCATAAAGGTAAAATGCAAATGTTAGCTTGGTCCAAAACTTGTGTGGTCCTTGAAAATTCTTAATGGTGAGTGGTCAATTCCCCTCATATGGTCCACTTTAAGCTTGGATCTACCTTATTTTGAACTCATACCCAAAAATGATGTGAGGAAATGAAGGTATAATGTGGATAAAACCTATACATCACAATGACACCACATAGTCCCTACGTGGACCGATTCCATACACATGGGGCAAGACGTGATCCACTCCCTCACGTGAGATATTAAGGGGGTATTTAGATTCTAAGTTGCTTAAAATAAGCTATTTATACTTAAGTAGCTTATCTTAATTTTTTTTTTTATTAAACTAAAGTGATTAAGTAACTTTATATGTATATATATACACACACGCTAACCAAAATTACTCATCTCAAATAAGTGACTTATCTATCGCTGTAAATAGGAAAACTTATTTGGTGGTATCCAAGCGGACCCTAAATGACCTGATTTTTAAGCCAGAAGATCAGAGCAATGTGATGAGCATGATGGAAATATCTGATCTCCAACACATGTTCCATGTGGCATGCATGCCCATGTGTATGGGCAGGGCTCCTTAGATTTTTGCCAAAATAAAAACTTGAGCAAGCCATTAATTTATGGAGAAATGCTCTAGTGCTCTCATTGAACTATGGGTTATAGTACTCCTTATAATTGCATCTGTTCACTTGGATAGTCCAATCGGTTGATCTGAACCGTCCATTAAGTACAGAACACATTTCTTGGGCTATGATGAAAAATTCTCAATGATCAAGTGATCCAATCTATCCTTTATTTGGGGTTATTTTTAAAGTCATCAACTTTCCAAGTCACGGGTGGGATGGTTACAATTACCTAACAAATCCATACTGTAGAATCATAATCATTCCATAATGGGTCTTAATGGATCAAATTAGTTACTGGACCTATTTTTGTATGAATGATCTTGACCGTCCATATTAAAATTTATTGATCAAAATTTGTTATACTTTTCACAACATAAGTGTGATGTTTGTGTGATAATCCACAGAATGTATGTTAGACCAAATGGACATTTTGGATCAATGGATTGTCTAAGTGTCTCAATGTAACTAGGAGCACCATAACATACAGTGCTGTTAAAGCAGGAAACGGATTGGCTACTCCCCCTTGCCACCAGCCCGGTGGCTGGTGGTCGGTGCTCTGTGTGCCCCACCATGATGCATGTGTTTCATCCATTCCGTTCATTCATTTTTTCAGATCATTTTAAGTTTCTATCCAAAATATGAGAGGGCTATAAATCTCAGGTGGACCACACCACAGGAAAACAATATTGATTGGATATCCACCATTAAAATCCTCCTAAGGGCCGCTGCACTGTTTATTTGACATCCAATCTGTTGATTAGGTCATACAGGCCCAGATGAAGGGAAAAAACAAAGATAAGATTGATCCAAAACTTTTATAGCCCCGGAAAGGTTTTTAATGGTCAACGCTCATTCAACACTGTTTCCTGTAATGTGGTCCAATTAAGATTGTTTTATACTCATTTTTTGTCTCATACCATAAAACGATCTGGAAAAATAGATGGACGGCATGGATGAAACACATACATTATGGCGGGGCTCACGGAGCACCGACCATCAGCCATTGGCTGATGGCAGGGGAGTAGCCAATCCGTTTCCGTGAGAGCACTGCTGCGGCTCTTATTTTATCTACTTATTTTTATTTTCGTTTTTTTTTTTTTTTAAGGATCCTGGGTGGAACACTTGTCGGTGATACATCTGTACAACACGTGTCAGAGATCCGGCCCATTCATAGGGTACCATGCTGCAGTATGAGCATTCCGCATGCCAAAGTAATATGGGACCACTGACCGGGCAGATAAAACTTTTACAAAAAGAAATTGATGGTTAGAAAGTCCATCAACAGTCCAAATTCAACACAAACGTGTGTCTCACTCAATGAGTGGAATGTCTTGATTTTCTGGCGCAAGGCATGTTTACAGCACTCAGTACCAGACGAATGGCTCGGATCTCAGAAATATGTGCTGATACGAGTTCACACCCTCGGGGTAGAATCCTGGCCTTTTTTGACAGCAAACTTTTATCTCGTGCTTAGACAAGGAGCGCAGAATTGTAAGGCCGTGGGGCCTTGGGATCAGAAAATCCACAGACATTTGGTGGGCTATCTGCTCACAGGTTAGCTTACCTAACGAATAATACACTGTAAGAGAAAAACTTTGATACTCCGGCAGAGTATGATGGATAATACGCAGGTACGTAGAAAATACTCAAAAATCAACTCGTGCCGTAAAAGTAATTTTCACAGAACCATCAATTACTTGCACCAGGTTAGATATATCATTAGCGAAAGTTACGCTTATTTAACCATCCAACTACCAGATTGTTATTGAACGGTTAATAATGAAAAAAAAATCATGTCATCTTATTTCAACAAACTAGGGTCCACAAATCATAGGTGAGGATTGTTCAATAAATCTGAGTTTTGAATGGTGACAGTTGTTTCTCCAATTCAATAGATTTAACTTGAGTTAATATATGCCATGTGTACTATTTCAAAGTGCATGTGTACCAAGTGCCATATGCGGCCAGAGTATCAAATAACTCCCCGCTCCTCGATGACACATGCACGTGGATGTATACGGCCGAGGAAGGTTATTCCTGTCGCTCGTACCATCTTCTTTCCATTCAAACAAAACAAAACACATGGTAATTCTCAGATATAATAATTTCATCTCATGGATCTCCGCGCAAGACCCTGCGGTACTGATGCCCAAGTGTGCGGGTGTCTTCCAAGTGGGGCACACATCTTTGTAATCAACAACGTTCGTCGTACGGGTCCCAACATATGGATACGGGGACTCCTTACAATATCCACGATTGGAAGATCGTATCCGTCCAAATATTTCGCCTTTCTATCGAGATGTGGACGGTTGCTGCTGTCTGTTTGCAGGACACCATTTTGAAGAGTTAGAATTGTTTCATGGGGATGGTTTTTGGGTTTCCCCCATCCATGATGAATCCTATCGTATCAATGGTGTGGATTACCGAAACATGGCCCCCACTTGTACTATCTCGAAGCTCCGTAAAAGTTTGTGCATCCTAGCCACCAAAGTTATATGACCCTCTTTATCCGACACAACCATAGTATGAGGATTGGTTATAAGATTTCGTTGCCCACCGAATGACAGCTACGGTACGAGTTCCGTTTTCACGGAGACGGATTGGCTACTCCCCCGATACCAGCCAATGGCTGATGGTCGGTGCTTTGTGGGCCCCACCATGATGTATGTGTTTCATCCATGCCATCCATTTATTTTTATAGATTATTTTATGTTCTGAGATAAAAAATGAGGTATATAGAAATCTCAAGTGGACCACATTACAGGAAACAGTGTTGAATGAACGGTGACCATTAAAAACGTTTTGGGGGCCATAAAAGTTTTGGATCAAGATGATATTTATTTTTTCCCTTCATCTGGGCCTTTATGATCCAATTAACAGATTGGATGTCAAATAAACAGTACAATGGGCATTAGGAGGATTTTAATGGTGGATATCCAATCATTATGTTTTTCCTGTGGTGTGGTCCACCTGAGATTTATATCCCTATCATTTTTTACTTCAATCTATAAAATGATCTGTAAAAATGGATGAACAGAATGGATGAAACAAATACATCATAGTGGGGCCCACAGAACACCGACCATCAGCCACGGGCTGGTGTCAGGGGGAGTAGCCAATCCGTCTCCGGTTTTCACCCTCTGACTGCGTCTTTGATGTTGATCTGAACCGTTCATATCCTAGCTTCTATGCTAAAGAGACCACCCTAGAAAATATCTATTGAACGGATCATTATGTATGAAGATGAATTTGAAACATTGAAAACTAATCTTTTGATGGCTTGGATTCAAATCCAAGATTCAAAGGTCAGGATTACCAATGAAGCAGATCATAGTGGGGCCACCTTAAGTTATATGTTGTATATCCACGCCGTCCATCAGTTTTTTCTAGCTCCCTTTAGGACATGGTCCCAAAATGAAGCACGTCCAAAGCTCAGGTATACTACACCACAGGAAACATTGGTGATGGACGGTTAAAAACTTTCTATAGGCCACGAAAGATTTTCATCAAGCAGATATTTATGTTTTTCCTTAATCCGGGTCAGTGTGACCTTATCAACAGGTTGGAAGGCAAATAAGCATTATGGTGGGCCAAAGGAATTTTAAATGGTCGGCGTTCTATGACACTGTATCCACTTGAGATTTGGATTTGCTTTTTTGTTTTTTTGGCGGGATGCCCTCAACTGACATGAACTAGAAAAACTGATAGATTGAGTGGATATACAACACATACATCAACTTGAGCACAACGGTCAGGGACTCAATCACTGAGCTGGTACACCGGACTCGCGTAATCCGTGGCTATCCGTGAGAGTATGAATGTAAGTCCTAATGGAGATTAAATGTGACGTATTTAGCTTTGTGAAATATTGCACTTAGGAATGGACGGCGCAGATTTTCTCTCATGAGGCTATCAATGACACTCTTATTTCATTGATCCGAGAACCTAAATATAGCTAAGAATATCAATCATGACTTTGAGTATTAAATGTAGCTAAGCACAATATTACACATGTAAGCTCTAGTAAATCCTTCCTCACCAAAAGTGTCAATTTCGCATGGGTGTGTGGGAACTGGGGCCCACCTTCCAGTCAATCTTTTCTCTTCATGCATGACTGGTCCACACGTTGACTAGGCGAGGTGATTTTTAGACAAGAAGGTATACATTGAAGGGCCACCTGATGGATAGTGGGTCAAAAGAACTCTTGACATTTCTCCATCTACTTTGACATATCTCGGCCATCTTTAGTGCCTCACCTCCCAACGTGCCACACACGTTTACGTCCCACATGCGCAACGTATATGCAACCCTCATTTTCAAACACTCCACAAGTGCCCTGTACCACATGTGCTGTTGGCCCCTCCATCTTTATGCACTACACGTGCACCACTTGTCCCACCGTACAACATGTGTAACATTTGCTACCAACCATCTTAAAGTGCTCTACACATGTAAGCATCCGTGAAAAAACGTGACCCACGTGTACCATTATTCATCTTAAAACTACCGTATATGAGCCACATATATCACTGCCCATCTTCAAGTGGCATACAATGCGCCACACGCCAGATATGTTATGTTGATGCAGTTTTTTGGCTAGCCTTCCTGGGCATCCGTGTGGCTGCACAAGGGACAGAAAATGGAATCCCTAGTTGGTGCAAAGGACTCTCTTATGCCTAAGTTAGATAAGGAATTTGATTCCAGTCGAGTAAAGAGCTTTTGGCTAGAGATTTTGTGTGTACCTTTCACCATTAGAAAAGCTCATATTTATAGTTGAGGAAAGGCGGTGATGTAGAGGGGATCTTCCTATTTAGTAGTGATGTACTGTAGAGGGATTCAAATCCCGGATATGTCATAGATATTCACCGAGATCTTTGGCCAAGATCTTGAAGAGATCCGTGTTATGGTGGTCCCCCGAGATCTTTAGTCGGGATCTTGGGTAAGGTCGGTTGAAGTAAGGTCGGTTGGAGTAAGGTCGGAACCTTTGAGGACGATACTGTGCCAACCTGGGGTTTCGTAGACCTGGCAACTTTGCGGAGGGCAGGCGAAGCTTATGCAACCTTAGGCTCCCCGACCTGTCCTTAATGGTGGTCATGGAGCCAAGTTCTAGCTGGTTCCTTGGTCGGAAGTGGTCTTAAACTAAGTTGGTTGTTTGATCAGAGTTGCTTAGCCCCTCCAACTTGACCTTTTATTCGCTGACCCATTTTTTCCATAACATTAAGCCCCCTACTTTCAACTTCGTGGAGCGAGCTTGTGAAGTAGGCTGGATTAAGGTCGAGTCGTATCATGTCGTACTTGGGTAGTCAGATTGGCTTGTTATTAATGTTGGGTAAGACAACACGTACAAAGATCGAAGGGTATATTTAATCATAACACGTTATGCCCGAGGCATTACACATCGCTCAACATCATGTGCATTGGTGGCACGCTTAGTGGGTTATACCCTATAGAACGTCGACGTGTGGCGCTTTTTTGAAGAGAGTGGGAGGTCAACAAGTGGGGAAGCTCCACGTGTTAGAGCACGGGTGTCGAGGGGCCTTTTTAAGCTGCGCATTGAATGTTGGCATTATAGGTAGTCACTTTCGCCTATAAAAGGGGAAAAAACCCAAATCGAGCAGGGCTTACTTGCACTATCACTCTGCCCATTAGCCCATCTTCCAGTACTTAGACGATCCTCGGTCTGAATTCCAGCAACCTTGTAAGCTCTGATTTCCTTCTTTCTTACCGATGAGGCCTCATTTTAGCCATTTCTCTCCTCTTTTCCCTTTCAGTTTTCTTTTCTTACCGGATCTCGATTCCTGGTTGCCCTGCTTGTGAAAGAGGGATGACGAACCAATCGGCTCAGGGAGGAGTTGCCTCAACATGATGGTGGGCCAGATGTTCTTCAGCCCATGTCAAACCCATCGGAGGGGGGAGTTGCCTCAGCATGATGATGAGCAACAAGAATTTTCGGGCATCCTATGATTCACGAGTGGTTGATCAGTCCCCGGCGGAGTCCTGGTGTCCGAGGAGGCCAATGGGTCCCGTCTGAGTCGGAGGAGAGGGGGGCAGTAGGGTTTGTACTAATGGAAGCCAGCTTGGTGCGGATCAGGTCGGGGTATCACATTCCAAATTCTGTGATACTCTTAGCTCCCTCACCAGGTGAGCTTCCGAATAATCCTCCTGAGGGCGAAGTGACTATTTTTCAAGTCACCCTTCAACGCGCCCTTAGGCTCCCTCTTCAAAGGATAGTGAAGCAAGTACTTGTGCACCTGGGGTTATCCCCCGAGCAACTGATTCCAAATGCCTGGAGAGCAATGGTGGGGTCATTCATTCTTTAGTCCACGCTTGACCAACTTGAGCCAACCGTTGATGAGTTTTTCCACCTTTACAAGTGAAATCCAACCCTTTACATGAGGGTTGGTATTACCTTTTCTCTTGGCAAGGGACTAGCAAGGCCTTGATCACGGACATCCCAACCTCAAACAAAAACTTGAAGAACAAGTGATTTTAAGCGTCGGGGCAATGGGAGGCACCAGGAATCTTCGGGCTGCGTTCATGGGTTCCGACCTCTTTCTCCAAACCAGGTCGGCATATCCGAACTTGAATCTTCCTTGGCTTGTTTCAATTTTTTTATTTAATTATTGGTGTTCTCTGGCAGTCGTGCCCAAGTATCCTGCTGTGGTAGGTGAGGAGGCTCTTGCTCGGATTGCTGGGGCTAAATCAGTAGACGCTGACCTGAGATCTTGGAGGCAACTCATTGCGGTCGAGTTGCTTCTTAAGTTAGGTATTGATCTAGTCTTAACAGGTACAACTCTTTCAATAGGTTATTTAGAGATTTCACACGTTTCATGATATTTACTAATCTTTTTTGCTACGTAGAAATGCCAGAACTGAGGGGCTCAAAGCGTAAGGCACCTTCTCTTGCTGAAGTTGCTCAGAAGAAGAAGAAGCAACCTGCGAAGAGAAAGAGGATGGTTGGGCCTTCATCTTATGTAGGCCGGGAGGTCGTTGATGACGTGCTGACCACGACCCCCACTGTTGCGGACTCCGAGGCGGTCGAGGTGGTTGCGAGGTCGGCTACTGTTGTCGAGACCTGTGTTGTCAAGACCCGGGGGGTCGTGGAAATTAAGGCTGAGGTCCCTTCGCCTCAAGTTGAGTGCTCTACTGGTGGCCGAGGTGACGAGGGCCAAATGTTCCTCAAGCCGGCCCGAACTGTGATGGAGGGCCTCCTACCCTGAATTGAACAGTATATTTCGGATGTCGACTTCACCAGGACAATGGACTTACCGCCAGATGGCCTTGTGGGTTAGCTGGCGAAGTTTTTCTTCAGGGTAAGTCATCCTACCCGAGATAACAGACTTTTCATCACTTCGTATTTCTTTAGCTCTATTTAACTTTTTTTTTTTTTTTGCAATTCGCCCCTCCCCTACTTAACGTCCATCGAGAAGTGTTGCGCATCTAGGCAGAGTGCAAGGAGGCAGAAACGACGCTTTTGCAAAAGGAGATTGAGGACGAGCAACTTCGCATACAAGTCGAGCAGCTTCGCACTCAGAGTGCTTCTTTAAATGCTCAGGCTCAGGAATCGACGATGGAGCTAGAGGCGTCAAAAAAGATTCTAGTTGATGTTTTGGAGAGAGGCACAAAGTGAAAGTCCGACCTGGGTGAGCTGAGGCGTGAATATAGAGTGAAGATGAAAGAAGCCCAGATGACCATCCCTTCCCTGGAGGAGTATAAGGCCTCCAAGGATTATGAGGAGGATAGGGATGTCATTTATGCCTCGGGTATGAAAATGCCTAGAGGACATAAAGGGGGCATATCCCAAGCTTGACCTCTCTGCTTTCGAGGTCGACCCTTCTAAAGATTTCGAAGCGCTTCCCAGGACTCGCCTTCCAAGCAGCCTCCTCTGACGTCATGATTATCTCTATCTTTTTTTTTTCTTTTTTCTTTTTTTTTTTGTTTAGTTCTACTTTTGCAATGTACTTCTTTTATGGGAGGACTTTTGTATTTTTCCTATCATATTAATGAAAAGGTTTTTTCGTTGTGAATTTGTTAAGTAGGATGGTTGGTTTAATTTGTCGTCGATGGGTAGATCGATATTTCTAGGCCTTGTCATGGCTAGCCCAAGTAGTAATAGCACTTAGTAGTCCGGCCTCTTCTCTAAGGGACGGATGGTTGATTAAGGGATGTTCTTTCCCTTAAGTTAAAGGAAGTCCTTGGTAGGCCGTGCAAGGGATTTAATTATTGGCCCGACATCTTCTTTAAGGGTCGGACGATCGGTGAGGGCATCTCTTCCCTTGTACTAAGGGGAGCCCTCAATCGATTTTTGTAGGTTGATCATTTGTAGATGGGAAAGTGGAGTGTAAAATTCCCTTGGCTCGGTACTTTCATTATATTTCTTGAAGAAAACGTGTAGATTCCAACATTGTAGATTCAACATAGTAGGAAAGTAGTATTCGCGTTTAAGCCTAGCCACTTATGCGTAGTAGATCTTTAGGTGCTCAGCTTCCATGGGTGTGACAGAGATCGTCCCTCAATACTTTTAAGTCAGTCTGTTCCTAGTTGGCTCATGCTTGTCACCATATAAGGTCCTTCCTAGTTCAATCACAGGGTCCCTTAGCCCGATTCCTTGGTGTTTTGGAATGTTCTGCATAAGACTAGGTCTCCAGCTCGGAACCTTCTTGTTTTCACCTAGAGTTGTAGAAGCGAGCGACCTGCTGTTGTCGAGTTGCAATTCTGAGTTGGGCTTGTTCCCTTCTTTCTTTAACCAGGTCAAGGCCTAGTATCATCTGCTCGGTGTTTTGATGTTCGTCGTAGGAGCGGGTCCGAGTAATTGGGAGCCCGATTTCGACTGGGACAATAGCTTCCGTGCCGAAGGCCAGGGAGAAAGAAGTTTCTCCTATGGCCGTTTGAGCAGTGGTCCGATATGCCAAGAGAATGTGAGGATGCTCTTCTGCCTACGCTCTTTTAGCTTTCTCGAGCTTAGTTTGAACATGAATCTTGATGATTTTGTTGACCGCTTCAACTTGTCCGTTAGCCTGAGGGTGATGAATAGACGTTCTGAATTTCGAAGTTTCTGCACATGCCTTAGAATCAAACGTTGTCAAACTGCTTCCCGTTGTCCGAGATGATATATAGTGTGGGGGTTTCCTTATCGACATATAATATTCTTCCAAACAAAGTCGGTAACCTTTTACTTTGTGATCTTAGCTGAAGGCTCAACCTCAGCCCATTTAGTGAAGTAATCGACCGCGATGACTACGAACTTGGTTTGTCCTTTACTAGTTGGTAGAGGACCGATGATGTCGATCCCCCACTGGGCAAAGGGCTAAGGTCCAATCATGGGAGTCAGGTGCTCAGGTGGTTGATGAGGTACGTACGACCGCAAATTATTGACATTTATCACATTTCAAGTATATTGTTTGGCATCTGCTTAGATGGTTGACCAAAAATATCTCTGCCAGATGACTTTGTGAGCGAGAGCGTAGCTACCGGAGTGGTTGCCGCAAATGCCTTCATGTTCTCTTGCATGCCATGACTCCAACACTTCAACTTACCTTTGCCCTTTCCTTTGGATTTGGATCTCGATTGAAAAGATCATCTATCACGGTTAGAAATATCTCTCCCCCTCATAACCAGTGCATCTGTAAAAGCACCAACGTCATTGCTTTTCTTTCTCATCACCTTCGACTGAAGAGCTGAGGTAATGGTCTTAACGTTAATGGTCATCTTAACAGTGCACAAAGAATCTTTGAACATCTCATACGTTTCTTGAAGATAATTTAACATAATACATGTTTAATCTTCATTCTTCATCTCCTAATCCATATCCAACAATTTGCAAACAAGCTTATTGAAGTTACTAATGTAAGTATCAACGCTAGCCCCCTCATTCTTCTTAAGATTGAACAATTGTAGCTTCAAATACAAATGATTCTCAAATGACTTCTTACCATGGATGTTCTCTAACTTCACTCATGTATTAGATGTAGTCTTCTCTCTCATAACATTGTAAAGGACCTCACCCGTTAAACATAAATATATTGAAATATTAGCCTTTTGATCTAACTTGTTTTACTCTTCTTCTTTCATAATTTCAATGTCGTTTTTCAAAGAGTGCGTCCTCCAATTCTTGTTGAACTAGAATTCCTTTCATCTTTACATTCCATAGTTCAAATTTATTTTTCTCAGAATACTTCTCTACATTGAACTTTATGCTAGATGTCATAGATATATTGTTTTTAGATTCAATCCGCTTCCCAACATTAGCTCTGATACCACTTGTTCAGACTCGCCGAAGTACACAAAGCGAAATCAAATAAAGTAATCACAATCGCACAAGCAAATCCAATATACAACAGTATGAATTTATATGAAAAATTATTATGAGAAAAAACTACAACACAAAGCGATAATACACTATGAATAACAAAGTTATAAGATATAAAACCTTACTGATTCAATGCCCCAAGAGAAAAACCCTAGCCTTTTCGCTCTCCAAAACCCTCTCAAACCCTTAAGCGCATATAACATTAACTCTAATTCCAATTACACTCATATATATATAAGTAAAATCAGAAATAAAAACAAACCATGCGAAAATGAACAAAACTGAGCAAGCTGTGAACCTATCAAGCCAACTGGTCAAAAACCTTTGACTGATCTAGTCGACCTGTTGACTAGAATTTTCGACCTATCAAAAACTTCAAAAACTATTCAAAGAGTTTTGCCAGAAAAACTAAATATTTTTTATATCCCTGGACCAGTAGACCAGATTATCGACTGATCAATGACCCCCTTTTCAACGTAAATTTAAGGCATTCAATTTTCAACACACCCACCACTAAAGAACATCCAAAGTCCTAATGCCCACCATTATATATTTTTTTTCTATATAAGTTGATATGGTCACATAGGCTAGATAAAGGGAAAGAACTAATTTCAATTTGATCCAAAACTTCTGGCCCCGGGAAGTTTTTAACGGTCAATCACCTCTTTTCCCGTGGTGTGGTCCATTTCAAAATTAAATCTGCTTTTCTTTTTTTTTTTTTTCCAAAACCAAAGCCGTATATATTCAAAATGGGAAGGAGCTATACAACGCACCCACACTTCAGGCCTGCTTAGGAAAAAAGGACCCAAGGACCAAGCCTATCATATTACTTACAAAAAAACCCGACCAAGCCCACGGGAGTGGGCCTACTTAAAATCTCCCAACCCAACCTTACCCAGGAACAAAAGATCCCCAACCTCAAAGGGGAGGTCACCAGATGAGGAAGAGAAGAAGTAACCTTGGGTTCTACGGGCCATCCTATCTGACTTAAATATGCTTCTTTCTTGGGCTTTTCCCCAAGAAATTAGCTGCAAAAAAAATGGACGGCGTGAATGCACAACCCATACATCAGGGTGGGTCCCACCAAATTCCAGTAACGGTGTTGGGTAAGGCCGGCGCTCCACCTAACGCGCTCCTGTTAGAACATAACAAGATCCCACCAAATTCCAGTAGTCCCAAAAAGTAAGGTGTCCATATAACAAATAAGAGAGCAGCCCGACGTGTAATAAAATTTCACCACGTAGTGCCTGCAATGAGCTCGGTACTGACACAATCCGAGTCCATTATTTAGCTAAACACGTTTGTCTCCTTACACCCTTTGTACTCTTCACTCTTTATTCGGCATCATTTGGTCCCTTCATGTGGGTTGGGCTGCCGATTCCATAGCTATAATAACAACATCTCTCTCTTTCATCCCTTCTCAATTCTCTCCTCTC
Source organism: Magnolia officinalis (assembly GCA_021015155.1). NCBI lineage: Eukaryota > Viridiplantae > Streptophyta > Magnoliopsida > Magnoliales > Magnoliaceae > Magnolia > Magnolia officinalis. Next base: position 47,424,352 of record JAJHSJ010000012.1, read on the forward strand.
TTCTCCTCTCCTCTCTTCATTCCATCACCAACCTCCATCCATGGTCTCCGAGAAGATCCACACCAAGCACGTCTGTGTGATCGGCGGTGGGCCATCAGGGCTAGTCGCCGCAAGGGAGCTAAGGAAAGAAGGCCACTCAGTAGTGGTCATTGAACAAAACCATGACATTGGTGGACAATGGTTGTATGATTCAAGTGTTGTTGCTGGAAGCAACGAAGACGCCCTAGGGAAGGGCAGCTACCTCAAAGTACATAGTAGCATTTACGCCTCCCTTCGTCTCACTTCCTCCAGAGAGATCATGGGCTTCACAGACTTCCCGTTCCTCATTAAGAAAGGAAGAGACATGAGGAGATTTCCTGGCCACCAGGAACTCTACTTGTACCTTAAAGATTTCTGTGAACGGTTTGAATTGAGGGATCTGATCAGGTTTAATATGCGGGTCCAGTACGTGGGCATGCTGAATTATACCGAGTTTGGGGAGGATTTGAAGTGGGTTGTTAGAGCCATAGAGAAGAAGGGTGAGAAGGTGAGTGAAGAGGTGTTTGATGCTGTGGTTGTGGCCACTGGCCATTACTCACAGCCCAGGTTACCCACCATCAAAGGTACGTACCCACATCTATCTACATCTTTCTCCGACAATTCCTATTTGTTTTTTTTTTTTGTTTTTTCTTATTTGGAAGGGTTTGGTTGCACCAAATTTTCTAATTTATTGCAACCAAACACACCCCGAATAAAAATATCGTATGAGGTACATCTTACTTACATCCGCAAATGCCGGCATGATTTTGTGGACGAGAAACCATTCTTTTTATTAATATTTATTGATTTATAAGATTTTTAGATAGCAACGTTTTAGGTCCCAGAAGGTTTGGGTTTTTTTTTTTTTTTTTTTGTTTTTTTTTTAATGGAAATGGCGATGCCACAAATTCATTGATATGAGAAATGTACAATATTTCGGGAGGGCCAGATCAAAAAGACTGCGGACCGCTCCTATCATGTCAACAAACTATGAACAAAACGGACAAGGGCAGGGAGAAGGCAAAAGGGAAAATCCGGCTAGGCCTTCTCAAGGAGCCAAGCCCTGAGCTATGAGGACAAGCGCTCCTCTAATAAGCAGATGGAGATCGGAGCTGTGCCAATAGTTTCAGGTCCCAGTTTGATTGGGCAGGCGATCCTCCAAAATTGGGATTAGATTTTCGTGGTTCCAATGCTCTCTATGTAGTATTTAATGCAATAAAGTGACGCTTTCCTTGGCATAAAGCCATAAATGCAATTAAAAAATAAATAAATTTAAAAGAACATAAAACTTAAAAAAGACTTTTATTGCATTTTCAAGGAAAGCTACGGTCTTAGCGCAAGCATTGAATTTCTGATAATAGATATAACAATAGGATGCCCAAAAATTAGGATAAACCAACCATGTAAATGGGATGCTCCATGATAATGTGGAGTTTTTAAGTATTGTTTCATAGATATCTATGACATATCACACCTAATAGTTGGATTAACTTGATTTTTGGGCATCTTATTTTATTTTTTATGGTAGGATAATTTTGATGGACAGACAATATGCCATACAAATACTATGGTGTGGTGGCTGCTTGCATGTGAGCATTATATATATGTGTGTGTGTGAGAAATGGTACTATAAGGTCGACCTAACGGGAACTTCCCATGAGGTTGAGCTGCATGGGCCCCACTGTGATGTATGTTGAACATCAACATCGTGCATTTGATGTGGGCTTCAAAAATCGGCCGTATGTGGAACTCAGGTGGGCCATGCCATCTAAAACCATGTGAAGACATGTCTAAAATATATAAAAAGCACCTGGTGGGCCCCACCTGAGTTTTGGATGCAGCTAAAACTTGGTCTAACCTCTCATCTAAGTGGGACACACAATGGATGGGGTGGATTTGTGAACCAAATGATTATGAATGTTTTAATGGGAGGATAACCCCTCTCAACTGTTGTATGTAGTGTAGTCCACCCAAGTCATGGATTGACTTGATTTTTAAGCCCGTGATCCACCATGGAATGGTGCATCTGGCTGATGGGGTAGATGTTTGACATACATCACAGTGGGGCACACACAGCTTGACCTCATGGGAAGTTCCCATGAGGTTTACCTCATAGTACCATTTCCGGAGAGGAATGCTCAACTGCGCACAAGTTGTCACAAGTTCTCATGAGAACATTTTCAGATCTCATATCCCATGAGTGCCAAATCTGAACCATCTATGTGATGCATCACCTGATGAAACCTCAAGAGCGCAACTTTCATCCTGATCCAAAACTTTAGTGGGCCGTGGAGAAAGGATACAGTTTTTTCCCTTGATTTGCCTATCTCTTTTGTCCTGTCCTACCAAAGTTTTGAATAAGAGTAAAAGTTAAGCCATGGGGGTTTCATGGGGTGCTCACCATTTAGATTTCGGGTTCATACCACAGGTGATAAGTTATGAAAATGTACTCACGAGAGCACTGGTGCGCAGGTGAGCATCTGCTATCTCTCTCTCTCTCTCTCTCTCTCTCTCTCTCTCTTCTCTCTCTCTCTCTCTCTCTCTCTCTCTCTTGATATATATCTATATATATATAATAAATATACTATATATATATATATATATATCTATATATATATATATATATATATTAGATTTTCACCCCACTCTCCCCCAGCATATCTCTCTCTCTCTCTCTCTCTCTCTCTCTCTCTCTCTCTCTCTCTCATCTCTAGATATATATATATATATATATATATATATATATATTTCAACCTTATCTAGATCTAGAGAAACTGATTTATATATTTTTAGATTTTCGGTTGATTCTGTCCAATAATGTTCCCCACCAGATCAAGCTCAAACCGATCAACATTTTGGCATTATTGTGATGTCAGAATAAAATTATCTATACTACTGAAAAGACCAATTAGAAAAAAATAATAAATAATAATAATAATAAAAGGGAAAAAATAAAAAATAAAGGCTCCAGATTTTAGTTTAAACTGTCCGAGTGTACAGGAAAACTCAGTAACACAAATGATTCCAAACCAAAACCAGGTAACATACTGATCTGACCCATAAAGGCCAGTGGTTCGGATCCAAACTAGTCAATCTGTCTGGTTTTCACCGATTTTAAAATGTTGATGTGGTCTATGTGATTTGTTGCCAGTATATTGAATAGTAGAGCGGGGAAAGTTAGTGACACGATCAATTCAACCAGATAGTATAGTGAGTGGGCCCATAAAGGCCAGTGGTTTGGCTCCAAACGATCCCACTGTCCGTCCAATCATTGGTGTAGTATATGTGATTTGTTACCAGTATATTAAAATAGTTTAGCACGTAACACTTCCATGATAATGCCAATGGCTGTAATGACAAGTGTTCTGAAAATTGAAGGAAAAAAAAAAAAAAAACTTGAAATGCCGGATATAATTATATA
>JAJHSJ010000012.1:47427890-47711900 GCA_021015155.1 Magnolia officinalis
ACACATGTAAGGTGGGCCCTGCAGATGGATGGCATGAAAATAAGACACATATATTGGGGTGGGTCCCACCATCCAAGGTGCTTGATGGTGTGGATAAGACCCATACATCACATTTGGCCCCACGTAGTGTAAGACCTGTATCCTAGACTGTACAGTTCCATAGACTCTCGCGGTCCTCCCGATCGAATTTCGGCGACCCGCGATGTGTAGATAGCATTTGTGCACGACCCTGAGTCACATCTTGTCGATCTGAGTCGGGTCATCCAGAGACTTATACCCTTGCGACCGCGTCAGCGCCACGATTCCAACGCCGCGACTTACGCACTGATGCGATACCCAAGCCAAGAGATGTGGGCCAGCATTTATCTTGAAGGAACGCCGCGCATTGCAAATTTGAGAGAATCTCTACCAAACATCAATTAATCGATCAAAGTACACAACCCATCAAGACAAGTACGTTATCCCATCCCCAAAGTCAACTCTCTCTCTCTCTCTCTCTCTCTCTCTCTCTCTCTCCACCCATCCCTTCCTTACACCCATCACCCATCACTCCTCTCTCTCATTTCTCACTCTTTCCAAGCAACCCAAAAGGAGGGAAACATCCAAGCTTCCTAAGGAGAGAAGAGTTTTATGTGTGGCCCACTTCCTACCCCAAGATCCTCACCATCCGACCCATCAACTCTCATCGTCCTCCATCAACGAGGAAGCTTAAGAGCTCGGGAGATTAAGGAGCCTAGAAGATTTGCAATCGGTGGGTGTTGGAAGCTTTAAATCGTGATTTTGATTTAGGGTCCACTTATGATGGGACCCACTTTGATGTATGTGTTGTGATCTAAGAGAGGCGCATAGTGGCGGGGCCCCTCAACTACACTGTTTCTCTCTCTCTCTCTCTCTCTCTCTCTCTCTCTCTCTCTCCCCTGATTGTATGGCCCACCTACTATAAGGCCCGTACCCTAGTCCCTATCATTTCGTAGGCTTCCGCGATCGTTCCGGTCGAATTCCGACAACCCTCGACCTGTATCTAACGTTTGCGCGTGATCCTAAACTAAGTCCTACATACCGAAGTCGACTTGACCTAAAACTTGTACCTTAACGACCGCGCCGTCGGCGTGGTTCCAACGCCGCGACTCGCGCACCGATCTGATACCAAAGCCAAGAGATGTGGGCCCGCATTCATTCCGAAGAAATGCCGCGCGTACGAATTCTGAGAGAATCTCTATGACCTATCCAATCAATCAATCAATCAAGTACACACCATACCATAAGTATAAATAACCCATCCCTTTCCCATTCCCAAAGTCAACTCTCTCGCTCTCCATCCATCCCTTTCTTACAACTCCATCACTCCACCCATAACTCCACCTCTTTTCATCCCATCACTTCCCTCTCTCTCATTCTCTCTCTTCACTCCCAAGCAACAAAAAAAATCCAATGTCCAACTCCCCAAGCTCTCTCCCAAAGCAAGTGTGGCCCACCCTCTCATCTCCCATCTCAACCATTCATTCTTCATCAACCTCCATTAAAATAAAAGGCAAGGAGCATAGGAGTCTAAGGAGCTAAAGAAGAAGGCTGATAGGTGGGTAATCCACAGTTGATTTTAAATTTTAGGGCCTACTTGATGTGGGACCCACATGATGTACACATTGTATATGGAGGGCCCAATAGTAGCGGGGTCCCTCCCCTTCTCGTTTCTCTCTCTCTTTCTTGTGGATGACAATGTGTGTGTGTGTGGCCCACCATGAAGTATGAATTCTATCTATGTCGTCCACTGAGTGGCCCACATGGCAGTTCGTTTGGACGGGCCTAAATGAAGGAAAACACAAGTATCAGTTTGGTCCGAATATGATGTGGGCCACACGTGTGGACCCCTCCATGATGTACGTCTCTATCATATGATAGTAAGGAGTGGGGACCACTCCACACGTGTTGCACGTGTGGAGATGGGCCCACATCAGTGCATGTAACCAGCCTCCATCCAGCGTCCAGACTCTCTGGACGTTAGGTGCTTGAATGATATAATATAATATTCTATAATATAATATATTATATTGAATATATAATATATAATATTATATATATATATATATATATATATATATATTACATTAACTAATACTATGGTGGGCCACTCACACGTGGGACCCACCCTTTAAATACTTGAAGATCAGCACTGTCCAGGTGGGACTGGACGATGCCATGAGCCTGATCTATATGTTTTATCCACACTGTCCATCAGGGACGGTGGGATCCCACTATGGATTGCGTTCAACATGCTGGATGCTGCAAATTTTTTTAAATTTAGTATTATAATATATTATATTATATTTTATATATACATAATATTATATAATATTGGGGCAGTAGTGGGTGGCCCACCACGTGCGACCCACTTGTATATGATTGGGTTGGTTGGAGCGTCTTACAGAAGTTGTTCAGCTGCGGTTTGACTTCACCAGGCTCTGTGGACCCCACTGTATGTGTTGCATCCCTACCGTCCATCTGTACGATGGGAATCCACCTGGGACACAGTGACGTCACCAAGTATTGTGGACCCTACCGTGATGTATGGTTTCATTCACACCATCCCTGGTAGGGACGGTGGATCCCCACCATGATACATGTGTTGTATCTCTACCGTCCACCCTTTTGGCAAGCCGCTCAAGGTGGGCCACGTTCATGGACCCCACCCTGATGTATTGGTTCATCCAAACCGTCCATCCATTTGGCAAGACTGTCTCAAGGCTTGAGACTAAAAATAAGACAAATCCAGTTATCAGATGGACCACACTACAGCAAACAGTGGATTAAACGTCCACCATTGAAACCCCTTTTGGGATTACAGAAGTTTTGAACCAATATGATATTTGTTTTTCCTCTAAATCTAGGTCTTTGTGACCTTATGAACAGACTGGATGGGAAATAAACCCTATGGTGGGGCCCACTGGAATTTAACGGTGGAAATCTTTATCACCACTATTAATTGTGGTATGGTCCAGATGATCCTTTAGATATGATTTTTTTTAAAATAATGCTCTAAAATGATCCCTAACAATGGATGGAGGGTGTAGTTGGTACGGCCCATTGGTATGGCCCATTTAATGTATTAGGAGCCCACTTGATGAGGCCGATTTGATGTATTTGGGGGCCCAATTGACTTGGCCCATTTGTTCGGCCCAAATTGACTTGGCCCATTTGATTCGGCCCATTGACTCGGCCCATTTGTATCGGTCTATTTGATCGGCCCAATTGACTTGGCCCATTTGATTCGACCCATTGACTTGATCCATTTGTATTGGCCCATTGATTCGCCCCATTTGATTTGGCCGATTGATTCGGCCCACATGATTTGGCCCGTTTGATGTAATTGAGGCCCATGATGATGTATATTAGGCCCTTGTGCTAGGCCGTGGGCCCCTATCCGCTTGGCCCTATGAGTGCCATTCCTTGGGAGCAATGTTGGTTAAATGACCACATTGATGGGCAATGATGGTTGAATGTCCACATTGTGACCTTCCCTTAGGCCTGGTTAGGCCCTTCCTCATTATTCTCTCGCGGGTTAACCCAGACACTTGCGCCCCATTGATTTTATTTGATCCATCATCGGCCGTTCATCTATGGACCCCGCCTTGCACCGAGGTTGATTATCAATGTCGATTATCGGTGCCGATTGTCGATACCGGCTACCATTGTCGATTATGAGATTGTGACAGCATAGCATTATGATACATGCCCATACGCATCATCTGTATGTGTTGTTATGTGATGTGATTGGCCATTGCATATGCCTTAGTGAAGGTGGTTTATGGGACTTCCTGATAGGCAGAGTTATCCCACATGAGCGCACGGTATGCGTAGGATTGATGCATGATTGGACTGCATGACTCATGTGTTCACTCCCCAAGTATAGGGTTGTGATGTAGTAATAAACTCGGTGAGACCGAGGTCGAATCCACAGGGATTGAAACCTATACGTAATCTAAAAGTAACTAGAACTAGAACTAGAATAAGATGAAATCTAAATCAAATGAGTATGAGAGAATAATGATGAGAATACTAATATAAAACTTGTGAAATTTAAAGGTAGGAAACTAGGGATTCAGAGGATCCACTTGTAGAGATCAGGGAGATCTACACTTGATTCATGAACTCAACTGGACTCGAGTCCCATCTTCATCCAGTTGGAAGATATGTCACTAAAGCTCGATCTGAACTTCCTTTGATCTAGTTTTCAAAGAGATGAAAGGTATAAGAATTAGTTATGATTCCATCACAAATCCATGCCCATGAGACAAGGTAAACAACAGAACTCAAACCAGTCTACAACCAATCAGAAGATGTATGAACGTTAGGAAGGATTCCATCATCCAACCATGTCCAAGGGGCAATGGTAAACAACAAGGTTTCCTAAATTCACAATCAAAATAAGGAAAAGGAAATACTCAAGCCATTGCAGATCTACCGTAATATAAGTCACATAAACCATTAAAAACTAGAAATATTCCTATTATTCAAAACTAGAATCAACATAGTTCATGGCATGAATCAAAGTCGTAGGATCAACCCCATCACATCACAAGCTTCACCTCTTAGCCCTAGCTAAGAGGTTTAGCAAATCATGATGAAGCTAAAACACTCCAAAATTCAAATAAAATAGTAAAAAGAAAGAAAACAAAAATCTAAACTAATATCTCTTAGTCGTGGATTGAATGAGCCCCCCCCCCTTCACGTTCTCCCTCTCTCTTATAGGCAGCAGTTAAGACGGTGGATGGGCTGGAATTTTCGCAAGGAGAGGCGGTCGTGTGAAGAATGCGGTTGTGTCCTGTTTAGAAACTACCTGCGAAGGCTTTTATGCAGCAAAATTCGGAGCCTCCTAACGTCTCTGTTTCTGTGATCCTTTCCAAAAGAATAACGTCCCTTGGGACTGTTTTCGATGGCCAACATAATGGACGGCTTGGATCAGCCATCTGATCAATGATCTGATTGTGCAACCGGTCGAAAAAACGTCAGTTTCTAACTCTGAAACCGAGCCTGCGTAACAGGCTTTACGCTTCAACATTGGTGGGGCCCATTATTGACGTCAGGTGCAAGATCTACTCCGTCCTCCGAATTACGGATGAAATTTCGGTCAGCAGTCAATTTTGGATGTCCATTGACGTGGCCCAGAGAAGCAATCACGCTGAGATCTTTTTGAACGTCGCAGGGTAGTTTGTTTGTGGCCTCTGTATCGCACATGTGTGTGTGCATGGGCACAAAATATTATATTGGGTTCGATCCTTTCGAGGCCCTCTACAAGTTGGACAGCTTGGATCATCCTTACGGGCCATGATGGTGGCCCACAGCAGCTCAAAAAGTGCCCCTGTTTCACGTTTCCGCGCAGCAAAAAACGAAAATTTCTGTTTTTTGGCTGAGAGCTGTGTGTTTACACGTGCATCCCATCATGTGATTCTTACAGGGTTTTAATCCATGGTGTACCCTCTGCATGATGGACAGTTTGGATTGCCCACGTGGTCATGATGGTGGCCCACAGCGATCCGAAAAAAGGCTTCCGCGCACTATCTGCGTAAGAATTAAAACGGCAGTTGCTGTTTTTTATTTTGTTACGAGACCAGTCCGTTTTGGAATGTGCTACAGCTGCCGTGCACATCTGGTGCACTTGTGCACCATGCGCACCCTGACTCAGGTGGGGTCCACTGCAATGTTCTTGAGAAATATAATCCATTCATTTAATTGGTATCCCCATTTAAGGTGTTGAATCCGAAGTTGAGGCATATCCAGATAGCAGGTGGGCACCACTTAATGAATTAAGGGGCTGATCTGGCCGTTGGGCCACTTCCCGAGATATCCAATGGATGAAATTTTATATGTATGGTTTATTTATGGCCCCCAGTAAATGTATGAAGTTTCAAGCCAATCGGATGGCGGGAACCCTGTGATCTTGCATTCTAGATCATTTTCGGGCCTCTTTAATGTGAACGGCTTGATTTCCTCGGATCCCTGGCATGTAAATCAGTCAATCTTGGTCCCAAGGAGTCCCGTCCAATGCCTTGGTGAAATCTGAGCATCAAATCCATGCTTTTAATATCTTTTTCAGTCCACGCTTGCAAATGTACCGTACATCACAATTATGATTAAAATAGGGCGTTAAACGGTATCACGCTCATAAAATCAGGTAATAACTGGGGTCTAATATGCAATATTTGACCCCCAACATCATGCACTTTGCATTTGTGTGATTGTGATTATTGTATGCCCTAGCGACATCAGGGCCATAGTCTCCACAGACACATTGTGGGTGACCGGATTGGATACCGAAAATACTGTTTCTAGCATCAGGGCGTCATAGATGTCCCTAGGTAAAAATTCATAAACCCGATAGTACAAGAGGGTGACTCCAACGTCGAGACCGAGGATATATGAGCACACGAAGGCCGAATATCAGGCAGCCGCGTCTCCCACTGTGTCGTGGTCGGTTAGAAAGGGGTGTGCATTAGCCGACCCGTCGGAGCGTAGGGAGCATTACTAGGCTGAGTTTGACTAGCTCGTGAATGGGTCCGCTATCAACGTGTCGGATAGGTATTGACAGACTATTGGCTAGGCGGATAGTGAGGTTTCTTACACTCACTTGGACTGCGCGCCTGGGAAAGGGGCAGTGCCATTTGGAGTGTACTAAACCCTGATAATTATCCAGAATGAGAACTGTACTGATATTTGATGCTCTAGTGATGAGGTGCATTGATATGTGGATTTGGATGAAGATTGGCAGCTTGAGTTGCACCTCGCATCGCATGGTCTTATATGGCCGATAGCATTCATATCTTGCACCGCATGGCCTTGGTACAACTGATTGCATTCATGTACCCATCAGCATGATTCCACATTACTCTGACATTGCATTCTGAGCACGTTCACATTACGCACACACTTACACCACCCTCTAAGCTTTCTATAAGCTTATGCACGATTGATGCGTGCAAGTGACGTAAGGTCACAGCCGTAGCTTCGCCACGTTAGGAGCGTACAGTTGGTCTTCAGGAGCTTCCGTTATTATTTTTATGTATTTTCCTTTATTCGCATTGTACCTTAAAGTTTTTTATCATAGTTGTAACGCCCTGAAAATCGGGGGTCGAGCAAATCTCAGCTCCCGAGTTCCAACACATCACTTATGCAACATAGATCATGATGATTATGATAAGTGCATTGAAACATGAATGGGATTAGACCAAAACAGCATATCATACTCCAGAGACAGTTAAATTACTCAAGCGGAAGACTGTGATAGATATATATATATAATATGTAAACTGGTGTAAGTCTCCAGAGTGTGAATATGTTACTAGGTTAATGAATTACAAGTGTAGTTCCACAATGTACAAAATGAGAAAGTGTAATGTTCTCTATCCAAAACCCTGTAGCCCCGTCAGCGCAACTCCAGGTCTACATAGACCCACTAGAGAGTTGCATATAGGAGAGCTCCTCCTCGTCGTAAAAGTCTGGCCCTGCCTCATAAGCATCGCCATCACCTGCAGCTAAGACAGAGTTTGGTTGGTGTGTACAACACCGTCCCGTAACGTGGGATTGAGTGATCAACTCAGTGGAACAATAAAGCAAAGGTTAGCATATAATTAGTTCAATCAAGCAGTAATGATAAAGCAGTAAATCACACATCCCTAAGTACTATTGTTAATGCAAGAATGGTATGAATGTATGATGCATGCCCTCGCCTACGCTCCCTCAGCGACTTCATCTCACGTTCACGCATGAACAACACTGCCTCAGTGCTTGACCTGCTACGCCTGAACGCACGCGTAATACAATGCATGCATATGATTACTAAGTTCTTATTAATCCATTTCATACAGCAGGATTGGGAACTAAGGTACCTCTCTTATAGCAATTCTCAAATAATGATCCATCTAGGATCGTCAATCCTAGTTAATCACATACGATAGGCAAGTTCAGGTCACTACCACCAACACCCTACCAACTGGCAGTCTATTTTCGAAGGCTCGTCGTCAACCCGACTGGGGACCATAGCCAGGCCGTGCCGGGGTAGGCCTATTTTGTACTCAAGGTCACTCCACTAATGCACTACCAACTGGCAGTCTATTTTTGAAGGCTCGTCGCCAACCCGACTGGTGACCATAGCCAGGATGCACCAATGGAGGCCGACAGCTCGAATACAGTGTCACATACCACCGTATTCGGTTCACGAGTTTGGGTTGCTCACAGGTCACTACGGGGAGGCTCGTCCCCCCAGCGTAGGCCGACAGCTTGACCATGGTGTTCCATACAACCATATCCGGCTCATGAGTCTTAGCGGATCGAGGTACCAAGGTTAACGGGGTTTTCACTGGTGAGTTTGGTACCTTAGGTTCAAGCAGTAGCGTCCAAACATGGTGAACATACATTAGGTCAATCTGGTTACTTGACGAGCTCGACTAGCACGAGCACACATCGAATTGATCGACATGAAGTGCGCAAGCACTCCATGTGGCCTAACCACTGTCATCAACCGATATACGACTCGGATTCGTCAGGCGCATCTCATGAGGCGAAACAACGTCAGCCACTAATACGAGACCTATTACCGATTGCCTGGACTATATAATAGCCCCAAACACAATCAATCTCAACAAACTAGCATATGAGATAATCGAGCAGTAATGGATACATATTTCAAATCATACAATCAGTTGAGCATGTTATGAAGTACAACATAAGCATGAGTTTATACATATTCAATTCATAATCACACACACACATCTAATCATAGCATACATGGAGAAATCATACATCATTAGGGTAGTTGAGAATCCTATCTCAATGCCTAATTAGAGAAGAATTTATAAGCACTTACTCATACAGACATTTTTACATACACTTAGTCTGCACATAACATCATACATGGTATGTGGTAGTTAGAATACGTATTAGGGCAAGTCCTTTCGTCAAAGGATTGCCGCCTATACAACAATCACATATCCACGATGGTTAGTCACGACGTACACTAATGCATAGTTTATACTCACTTAGACATTTTCACAAACATTTAGGCTACAACTTGTACATACACGACGTATGTTAATAAAACAGGTATTAGGTGAATCCGTTCACCCAGAAGTTGATACACATGCATCTATGATACATAGATAGTAATTAATCATGGCAAGGACAAATCCGTATTTTATACGTATACGGTATTTTCTACAAATACGAGGAACACAGTATATTCAACATAGTTAACGTATATCTGAAAAATGAAACGGACAACACTTTGTACATGTGCAATAGCATCCATGCCAGTAATATATCATTAACTGACATTGAAAGCCTTGAAAATCATAACCTATACATTTAAAGTCCGCACCTTACGCCGGTAGACGCGTAACGGAGTCATTTTAGACACAGACTTTGTCAACGGCGGAACGACAACCTATATCATGAAATAGATTAGCTATTTCATCACTTATGCTATTTGGAACTCTAGAACGGGTTAGGGTTAGGTTTTCTTACCTAAGAACGGGATCGGAATCGCCGGAAGAACGATTCAGATACGATAGTCGAGTACGTGGAATGGCAGGGAAGAAGCCCTGGATTGAACACCAACTCTCTCTCACACTTTCTCTCACTTTCCTTCTCTCTTTTCTCCTTAGGGTTGGAAATTCGTATGTGAAGAGAGAGAGGGTTTAAGGGGCTTATATAGTCCCAAAACTGATGGAAATGGCCCCAAGGCCAAGGTATACTTAGGTTATAGCCAAAGGGAGTCTGTTTCAGCTCAACGGAGCACTTCCGGAGCCCCCCTTGAGCTAAAGGTCAGACTTAAGCTCCCTGACCATGGATCTAGGTTGAGTAAAGTTTTCAGTCCGATCGGATTTACAGATCGCCCGTGGCGAACCAGTTTCAATTCAACGGTCCACGATCACTGATCAAGACCAAAGTACACTGCCATGTATGGAAATTTCTCCTGATCTGAGGGTGTATTTGGGTCATATTTTGACGGTCTGAATCCTTATATTCGGCCTGCAATCGACAAGTCTCAGTTACTTAAATTTAGATTTTTATTTCTAAAATATCCACGTTTCTCACACACTTTACTCCAGGCTCAAGCGAATAGCCCCGGGACACTATCTGGATTTGATTTCCGAGATGGTTGTCAAACCCAGCAAGGCGGTCCTAAGCGCTTAGTCTCATGGTCATCGGACTTTCGATGTGTGGTCCAGATCCGATACGGAGTTTCAATGTGCTCTCGAGAGCAACTGGTTAATGAGATTGATCCTAGATTTTAGGGTAACCTAGCGTCAATAATTTTACAAGTTTTGGGTCTTGCAGATCATATTTAAAGTGGTTTAAGCGAATTTCACAACTAATATAGTTTAACACTTAGTTAATTTCGTCTAATTTCTAATGGATTTCGTCCTGAGTGATTTCTGCCTGAGGTGGTATTCTGGTCTTTGTACGGATTTTTCTGGGACGTTACAATATACCCCCCTTAAAGAAAAATTTCGTCCTCGAAATTGTCTAAGGGTAATAAGTAAAGGTTTTCAAGTTAGTTCTGTTGGTTTCAGGTTTATATACGTGTTAGGGTATATAACAACTACACTAGCCTAACTCATATCGGTCTACCCCCCTTAAAAGTTTCTACCTTTGAGGTTTGAAGATAAATGTCCAAGTCAATACTATCGTGCTAAGTGTCTGATGTTAAAGTTTACCTAAGGGTGGTATGTTCTACCATTTATGATTGGGCTAATACGGAAAGTCAGTTGTGGTAGGCTCAAACCCGATACGTCGATTGCCCGCCTGACCAGGGCAGACAACACATTTTATCCCTTCCTAATCCTGATGGATCTTGGTCTTCTACTCGGTCAAGCAGTGAGTCCTTTGGTAATCACCCAGGATTAAGAATTGAGTTAAGCCGCGAATGCCTCGTACGGATGTGGTTCTGAAATTCCGAAATCGGATCATCCTAAGTATTTAAGGAGTATTATAATTCACTAGGAGGTTCAAGCCTCATGTCTATAAGGTTGTCCTTTGGATCTTGTTCAACGAGAGTTCTTGTTTAACCTATGTTTAACTTGGTGGATAATAAGTTCTTTTCTGGTGCTCATAGTCAAAAGACTATACTAGAAGGGTTTTCGATCTCCTAATATTATAGTTGTATGTCACCATTTCAATCGTATGGCTAGGGGGTTATGAGCAGATTTGCACTTTGGTTTCATTAACTTCGGGAGCTAGGGAAGAGTCAAGAGTCATAAAATATTGCAGAAGTTTGGAATGCTAGCAACATAAGGCCGCGGGAAAGGAAAGAAGAGGGACATCTCCTCGACGCGGTATGAACCTTGAATTTACACGGGAAATAAGAAACTTATAATATTTTACTGTAGTTCGCCTCTAACATGAGTTTACGGAGTATTAAACTATAAAACTCAATCCTACCCGAGGGTTCTAATTTAATTGTACAAAAACACTATATAATATATATATATATATATATATATATATATATATATAATCTTTGCGTATAATCAAATCTAATTGCAGGATACTTCTTAGTATGATTATAAATAATTCCTAAATAGACACCACATACTAAACTTTAATATGAAAAGGTATGACCAGCCTATTGACAACTCGAAGTTGTAGAAATTTTCCGTTTCGACCCTTCTATATTTACAACATTTTGTCATCTCTAGTTACCATGTTATTTTTATAATCCTTATAGTAATCCATTGTTATTCTTTCATACAAATTGGTTTAATACTTGCACCCTACTTTCTTTCCTTCAACAACTTCATTACTGACCTCTAAGGAAGATCCAGCTCCTCGACTTCATTACTGATCTTCTAAGGAAGATCCAGCTCCTATTTAGTGACCTAACCTTACGTATAACCGGATCAATTTCCTTCGACCATGGGTCGGTGGGCTATTAGTCCACCAGCATCCGTCGCGCCTATGAGCGGGTAGAGTATCAAGTTAATACACACCGCTCTGCTTCCCAAACGCTTGACTGTGGAGCATGACACGGACCCAATGTCTACCAATAGGAATACAGGAGTACCTTGACTGCGGGCAGAGACCTCAAAGGTCAAAGGCGCTGCAGTTGTAGACTCAGGTGCTTCAGCTGCAAGTGCATGCACACAGGCTTATTGAGGATGGTTTGGTTGCGCCACCATAAGTCATTGGGGTGACCCATTTCGGGGTGTAGGTGGTCGGTAAAGTGGCTACACTGGTGGTGCAGATCGTGGGGGTGGAGTCGTTATATCACGTGGTGGCCAACGGTCGATCTTCTGAGGTGGCATAACACCGTTGTCTTTCATCTTGGTGAAACAGAAGGGGTCAGTGTGTCCGCCCTTACCACAATATGTACACCAACGCTTCGCTCGCCTTTGCTGGGTCAGAAGAGCCATGGGCCTGGGAGGCAAGTCTACATGTGGCCTCTTACCTAGGACTAGTCGGTCCTGTGATTCCGTCTGAGGCCTCAGGCCCATTGGTATACATGTTTAAGAAACTCTGTCTTCATCTTGTTCGGCTCGCAGAGATGCGTTGACTAGCTCGGCATAATTGGGAATGCTAGCGCAACATGTCTTAGTGCGGATATCGGGCCGCAACCCATCTAAAAATGCCGCATTTTCATCGGTTCATCAGTTAGTATCAAAGGAGCGTATCTGGGTAGCTCTGTGAACCAGTTCTCGTACTCTGCCACTGTCATGTCCCCCTGTCGGAGGCGAAGGAACTCTCCCTCCTTCTCATGGTGGTACGTGAGGGGGAAATATTTCTCGTGGAAGTCTGTCTCAAATGCACCCCAAGTCCACACGTGTCCTGTGGGAACCGTTTGTTGGACGTTGTCCCACCATAAACTAGCCTCCTTCTCGAACATATAGGTGGCTAGCTCAACTTGTTCTACCTCAGTGCAGTGCAGCGGGTTCAACATCTTAGAGATGAGATCTATCCAGTACTCAACCTCCTCGGGTCTGTGAGAACCCGTAAAGGTAGGAGGCCTCAAGCGCTGAAATCGCTCGAGGAGACCACTCGTACCCAGATTCCCCATAGGATATGCAGCAGGTGCAGGGGGAAGCACACCCTCATCCTGAACAGAAGGCCCTACAGTCTCAGCAGGGCGTACAGATGGTGAAGGTGGAGGCGCACTTCTACCCTGAGCTAGGGCCCCTGCAATAGTAGCTAAGAGCTGCTGGTGCTGCTGGTGCATCATCGTCATCAACTGCTCCAACCTATCCGCAGGTGGGGCTGACTGAGGCACATGCTGCGTCGAAGAAGACGCACGGTTCTGCTCAGGAACCGATGGTGTAACAGGTGGCACCACAGGCGGTGTCATATGTGTCGGCCCAGTGGCAGGGCCAGTGGCCTGCTGAGAATCCGGCATGGCAGTGTGGGTCAGGCCCAAACTAGGGTCCATCTGACAATCACTTATGGAAGATACCCCATCGGAATCGCCAAAAGTGTGAGACATGCCGCAACCCGTGCGGCCTTAGGTGGCATACCCAATATTCAA
Source organism: Magnolia officinalis (assembly GCA_021015155.1). Taxonomy (NCBI): domain Eukaryota; kingdom Viridiplantae; phylum Streptophyta; class Magnoliopsida; order Magnoliales; family Magnoliaceae; genus Magnolia; species Magnolia officinalis. Next base: position 47,441,398 of record JAJHSJ010000012.1, read on the forward strand.
CATAGGGTGCAACCCAGGTCAGATTCAGCATACTCACAAACACTTTTACGCAGCATTCATACACAGATTAAAGCAACTTCATGCATTTCATTTACCAAAATTGTCATAATATGATGAAACACAGTGTTACATGAATCATGACAGAAGATGCATGTGAGCTAATACAATCAAGACTTCAAACATTTAAAACATGCTACCAACTACTACACTACTAGGCCTATCAACATGAAAACACAAAGATTCTATCACAGCCACAAAACAAGCCACAGAGCGACGACATGGATGACTAGGCATCCGAGCCTAGCGACAGAGGAGGGGCACCCTTATCCTTCAAGCAGCACAAGATAGACTTCAAAGTGCGAGTCACCTTCTTGAACTTGTGCTTCACGAGGCCTCGAAGATCCATAAGATCCTGTCGTAGGACAGCCTGACCCTCTTCAAGTCGATCTAAACGGGCATCCCTAGCAGCCCGATCAGTGTCCTGCTCCGGTGGCGTAGGAGGAGAGCTCTCTTCTGTATCTTGAGCCTCCTCTTCTTCTTTCTGTTCCTCCTCTATCTCTTCCCTGCTTTCTAGCTCGTTTTCATACTCCTCACTAGCCATCTCATCCTCACTCTCATCAAGTCGGGCTTACCGCTGCCGTGGCCCGATTTTCATCTGATTAAGAGCAGTTTCGTCGTGGCACTGGGAGTTTTGCGCCAAGACTGTAGCCGAACTCGCGTGCAATCTTGCATATAAGCCGGCCGAAGGGGAGCGAATCAGTCCTTCTATTAGAGCGTGCGATAAGAACTATCTTTCGCAACACGAACATAGGCATGTACAACTTCTCTCCCTGCCTCGCTTGGTATAGAAAGTCTACCATTAGGCGCGTGCACTCACTGCGATTGCTCCACCTGGGGTAGACGTTAAACGTGCAGATATGGTGGAGTAGGCGGAAATCATTCATCATGTTTGACACCAGGAAGCTATTGTTTGGCTGTCATTGAACCAGTCAACCACAAAGGAAACGCGTATGGCAATCCCTTTCACGTGCACTATTCAGATTCTCGCTCGCGTGGACTTGGCCAAGCGGTATTCCAATGAGTCGAGCTATCAGGCCAGCGTCAATTGTGGCCTCCCGACCTCTTCCCGAGGGAATCTTGAACTGCAACGGATCCAGCGTAGGCTCTCAAATATGGACATAGAAAGCTCAGACAGTACCCACATTCGCACGATATTTTCTCTCAAACACAGGGCCCCAACCGCCTTCACTCAGGCCCTCCAATAGCAGATACTCCTCAAAGAGCCGCCCATCCACTTGAGTTTCAAAAAGGACCCTACGGTCTGCATATCTTCCATGGGACAACTCTGCCAGTAGAGTTCTTAGGAGAGGAGTCTGGGGATCGAGGTCCCGCTTAGTCTGTATCTCACGCTCAACGCCCATGCTTGCGATGGTGCCTCTCGGTCTCCTTACACTAGTGGGGTGACTAGGCCCGGCTTCATCCACGACACCCTTTCTCTTTCCCATAAGAGAAAGAATGGTGGAAATTGAGAAAATGGCCGTAATAACCTCGAATAGGGCCATGGAAAAGTGAAGAAAAGGGAAAAAAGGGTTAGAGTCTTTAGGTCTCCACGGATTTGAGCCTTAAAAGAGGGTGTAATGGCTCCAATGGAAGGGAATGAAGAGGGAAAATGAAGAAATAGGATAGGTCGGTGGGTTTACACGAATTTAAGACTTAAATGGGGGATTTAAGAGCTCAAATGAGAGAGAATGGAGAGGGTAGGAGGGTGGGTATTACTGAAATGGTGAAGGTATGTGTGGTTTGACAGAAAATGATGAAATGGGTGAATGGAGGGGAGGTTTGAGAGAGAAATCAGAAAGTTTTGGAGAAAAGGAGAGCTTGGAGTGATGGTTTGTGAAGGAGAGGTGTGTTTGGTGGGGTTTTAATCGAAACCCCCTGCGTCCATGGGCCACACAACCCCCAGCAACCATCGGCCCGGGCCGGCATGCCCGACCGAGCCCATTTAGCGGCGAGGCCTCACCAAACCGGCGAGGTCCTTGCCGTTTTCTGGACCATCTGGCGAGGGCTCGCCATTTGGGTGAGGTCCTCCCCCCCTGGACTCTAAAAAGATGTGGGTCCCACCCTGGGTTCCCCTGGAAGTGCCCCGTTTGGCCACCGACTCCGTTTTGAGCCGTTTCGGATCATTTCGGGTAGTTTCTGATGTATATTCGTAAGTACCAATTTTCATTTGCTGGAATGAGGTAAATTATGGTCTAAACCCGTCAAGTGACGGTCTAGGGGTGATTTGGGATCGACTCATGCGATCATGGAGGTGTACGGACTCGATCTCAGCGATCGTTTTCGGTAAACTTCGCCAATTGGCAAAACCGGGACTCCTATGACTGTTTCTACATTTTCTTGCACCCACCTAAGTTGAATTTGCATCAGTGTACGTTGTGTGACCATAACTCAAGTCCGGTTTAATCCAAATCATGCTCTGATACCAACTTGTAAAGCCCGAAAAATTGGGGGTCGAGCAAAGCTCAGCTCCCGAGTTCCAACGCATCACTTATGCAACATAAATAATGATGATTATGATGAGTGCATTGAAACATGAATGGGATTAGACCAAAACAGCATATCATACTCCAGAGACGGTTAAATTACACAAGCGGAAGGCTGTGATAGATATATATAATATATGTAAACTGTGTAAGTCTCCAGAGTGTGAACATGTTACCAGGTTAAAGAATTACAAGTGTAATTCCACAATGTACAAAATGAGAAAGTGTAATGTTCTCTATCCAAAATCTTGTAGCCCCGTCAGCGCAACTCCAGGTCTACATAGACGTGCCAGAAAGTTGCATATAGGAGAGCTGTAACATCCCAAATTTTTGCCAACCTGAGATTAAACGTCCTTAGGCAATGGGTCGATCCTAACACCTTATTAACCTGTCAGAACTCAATCCCAAAGTCTATAACCGCTTTTGAACTCATTTCCTTCACATATCCCACCCTTCACCACCTTGTTCTCTCAATTTTTCTAAGTACTTTCATCCTAGAAACTATCTTAAACTAGCTAAGTAGTATAACTTGGATAACTTTATATACAAACTACAAAGGCTTAGGTATCACCTCAGATCGAAATCACCCAGGACTAAATCCTTTAGAAATTAGGCGAGAATTAGCTAGTGTGAAACTAGAGTACCCGTGAAATTAGTACCAATCACTTTAAATACGATCTGCAAGACCCAAAACTTGTAGAATCATTGACGCTAGGTTACCCTAAAATCTAGGATCAATCTCATTACCCGGCTGCTCTCGGGAGCATCTCGAAACTCCATATCAAATCTGGACTGCACGTCAGAAGTCCGAATAATACCAAGTTAAGGAATTAGGACTGCCTTGCTGGGCTTGACAACCATCTCAGAAATCAAATCCACACAGTGTCCCACGGCTGTTCGCTTGAGTCCGGAGCGAGAGAGTGTGAAAACACTTGTTTCTTTACAAAATAAATATCTTGAATAGTAATCTGGCACGTGTTGCTTGCGGATCAGTTTTAAGCAACCAGACCGTCAGAATCAGACCAAATTACACCCTCGGATCAGGAGAAATTTCATACACATATCCATGTACTCGGAATCTCCGATCGAGATCCGCTGACCATTGAACTGAAACTGGTCCGCCACGCGTGATCTAGAATCTCGACCGAAATGAAAACTTAACTAAACGTAGATCTGGTGTCAGTGAGCTTAAGTCTGACCTTTGGCTCAAGGAGGCCCGCCAGAAGTCCTCTGTTGAGCTGAAACAGGTCCGCTTTGATTATAACCTAAGTATACATTGACCTGGAGTCTATTTCGGTGAGTTTTTAGGCTATATAAGGACCTTAAACCCTCTCTCATTGTAGTCATACGAATTTGAGAGAAACCCTAGAGAGAGAAGAGAGAAGAGAGAGAGAAAGTGTGGGAGATGTGGGAGAATCTCCCTGTCATGCTTTCCTGCCGCTCCACGAGCTCCACCGCTCCATTCTAATCGCTTTCCCGACGATTCTGATTTCGTTTCTAGATAAGAAACCCTAACCCTAATCTGATTTGGGGTTTTGATAGTTGTAGGTTATGAAATAGCTAACGTATTTCATTCCATAGGTTGCCAAACTGCCGTATATAGAAGCTTAGCAATTCTATCGACTCCGTTACGATTTTATGACAAAAGGTGCGGACTTTAGATGTATAGGTTATGGTTTTCAATGCTTTCAATGTCAGATAATGATAGATTCATGATCTGCATGCAATTGCACATGTACAAAGTGCTGTCTGATTTCTGTTTCAATTAAAGATGAGGAATATGGAATTTCACATACTTTAGGTATTTGTAAAAAGTACCGTATACGTATAAATTTTGGAATTGTGTTTGACATGATTATTTGTTGTATGAATATATTATATATGGATAAAATACTTGTTTGGCGAAAGGACTCGCCCTAATACATGCTTTTGCTAATATACACTATGTATGTTAAAATAGTGTATTTTAAGTGTTTGTGAAAATGACCAAATGAGTATAGAGTTCTCATTCGTGCTCACCATGACTAATTGTCATGGATTTATGATTGTTGTATTGCAATACCCCTTTGACGAAAGGATTTGCCCTAAATCACGCCACACCCAAAACACACTATATATGTTAAAATGTGTGGCCCAAGTGTTTGTGGAAATGACTAAATGAATATGGAACTTGGTTTCCTGCTTGCCATGACTATCCGTCGTGGGTGTACGCGTGTTATGATTGGGGCAACTCCCTAGTGAAAGGATTTGGCCTAATGCCTATATGTTCAACATATGTCGCGTATGTTGATGTATGTAATTAAAGTGTTTGTTGAAATGTCTGAATGAGTAGTAGTTAGTAAATTGTAATGTTTAAGGGTGTTGAGATATGATTCTCAACTTCTTTAACTATGTGTATGATTTCTTTAGATATCTGTGTGATTAGGAATTGAATATGTACAAACTCATGCTTGTGTTGTGCTTTATAACATGCTCAACTGATTGTATGATTTTATCTATGTAATGCATATGTTTAAATTTATGTTTACGTTGTATAATCCGTCATGGGTGATGGGGGAGTGGTGTAACGATTCCGTGCAACAGCCCTGGCAGCCCTAAACGGATAATATCAGACTTTGATTGTATGATTTGAACCTTGATCCATTACTGCTTTATCTATCTGCAATTGAATGTGATTGGGGTTATGATTATAGTCCAGGCAATCGGTAACGGGATTGAATTCGTGGCTGAGATTCAGTTGCCACGTGTGATGTGTTCGATGAACCCGAGTCGTACTCCGGTTGACGATAGTAGTTGGTCACACGAAGTGCTTTTGCGCCTCATATCGTTCAACTTGTTGTGCGCTCGAGCTAGCCGAGCTCGTCAAGCAACCCGATCTGGCTTATGTATGATCACCATGTTTGGACGCTACTACTTGAACCTAAGGTACCAAACTTACCAGTGAAATCTGTAAGTACTATGGTCTCATGCTCCTTTGGTTGTCAAATTTTGATGTGTCAAAACATCTATCTGTGTCTTGTGCTTGTATGGTGATTTATATGTATTCAAGACACTGCATAAACACTTCATGACATTATTGAAGTTCAAGAAACTACAATGTTGAAGTCTCAAGAAGCTACATTATTGAAGTTCAAGAATTTACATGTTGAAGTCTCAAGAAGCTACATTATTGAAGTTCAAGAAGTTACAATGTTGAAGTTCAAGTCTTAAAACAACTCAAGAAATGACTTCAAGACTATAAGCAACGCATGAAGTAGTTTTTATACTGATGAAGATCTCAAGTTTAAAGCTACAACAAGTTCATGATCTCAAGCCTTATATGGTTAAAAAAAAAAAAAATCTACATTCGTTGAATGGTTGAAGTTCAATGCCCATACGACATGGTTCAGGTTTGAATGACCTTAGGTTGACCCTTTAAGTAGGTCACTTTGGATACATAAATCAATTGTTTATTTTACATAAGTTTGGTCTATTCTACGACCAGTCCTAGCTCCTGTTCGACCAGTCCTACCATTGGTTCGACTAGTCCAAGAAATTCCACGACCAGTCGTAAGTTGTTGAAGATTTTTCAGAACTTTTTAGTACATCCACGACCAGTCCTAGAGGTCCTTCGACCGGTCGTAGGTGTGGCTTCGACTCGTCCACGACCAGTCGTAGAGCTACGACTCAAAGTCCAACAACGTAATCTATGGTCCTACGACCAGTCGTAGAGATCCACGACCAGTCGTAGGTGACCCATGACCAGTTGTAGGCTTCCCACGACCAGTCGTGGAACGACTTTCAAAGATCGCGCTCAATATTTCAAATATTTGTTAGAGCTACGACCAGTCGAAGGTTTCTAAGACCAGTCGTAGGAGCGATTTTTGCTTCTATAAATGAACACGAAATTCAGAGTTTTTACACTTCAACTCGATTCAATTCAAGAATTTTCAAGTGATCACTCTGAGATAAGTCTGTGTTTTTTTTAAGCTACATTGTGCTTATTTAATATTCCTTTTTTGCTAGCTTATTTAATTTGATTTTATTTCTATATTCCAATCTTATTTGAAAAGAGGAATTATCTTATTCCTTCTTCTTGGAATCAAAATCAAATATAGCTACGCCCAACAAGTTAATCTAAAATCTATTAGAATTTAGAACCTTATGAATGTGAGTTTGGAAATGAACTTTGACATTCAATCATCTACTCCGATTGTTCTACTACTAGGGCTGCTACGAAAAGGAGAAATCCAGGTTTTTAACAATTCTGTACAATTTATTTAACTTTTGGTTTTGTTTGAGGTTAATCCAGAAAAATCTCCATTGTATTGGTTTTTTGTTTGAGATTGAACCAGAAAAATCTCATTGTATTGGGTTTTGTTTGAGATTGAACCAGAAAAATCTCATTTTATTGGTTTATCTGAGGAGAACCTAAACCCTCAAAAAAGAGGGGTTTTGAATTGTGTAAGCCCAAGTGAAAAAGACACAATTGTAAAGTTTTTTGGTGAACCTGTAAAACCTATTTGATAGTGAACGCTAATATCCCCTGGTGAGGTTGATTTAGGAGTGAGAGTAGCTTTCTGTTGTGGCGGTTGAAAGTGAAAAGGCCAAGCTATATGTCCTAGAGGGGGGGGGGGGGGAATAGGACTATGCCAAATTTAAAATAAATTAGCGGAAATAATTAAACCAATAGCCTTACAATATGAATCAATTCACAAAGCTAAATTTAAATCACCTTGATAAATAAGTATTGAGAGATTGATACAAATTCAGTTCTAAGGACAACCTTACACCATAATAAACAAGGGCTTATGGTAGGACAACCTTATTTCTAGAACCTCTTTTGGATCAAGGACTCAATTTTAATATAAGTAAATGAAATAGCAAGGAATTGAAATTAAATGCAGAAGTAAGATCTAAATTATTACAACAATCCCCACACTTGCTTGAAATGTAAATAGTTACAACATTCACATCCACTTGTACATTCCACACAATTGAATGATAAAAGATATGAAAATTAAGCAAGCATTCAATCCACAAGGCAAAGAGTTATAGTGGTTCGCCTGTGTGTACACCAACTGTTTTCCAACAGCCACACAAAAAGCTACTCCACTCCTAATATCCTCACACAGGGGATATTAGCGTTCACTATCAAATAGGTTTTCACAGGTTCACCAAAAACCTTTACAATTGTGTCTTTTTCACTTGGGCTTACACAATTCAAAAACCCCTCTTTTCTGAGTTTTCTGGTTTTCCTCAGACAACCAATACAATGAGATTTTTCTTTCAACCTCAAACAAAACCAGTACAATGAGATTTTTCTGGCTTAACCTCAAACAAAACCAAAAATAAATAAATTTTACAGAATTGTAAAATACCTGGATTTCTCCTTTTCGTAGCAGCCCGGTAGAACCAATCGGAGTAGATGATTGAATGTCAAAGTTCAATTTCCAATACTCACATTCATAAGGTTCTAAATTCTAATTGATTTTAGATTTTAACTAGTTGGGCGTAGCTATATTTGATTTTGATTCCAAGAAGAAGGAATAAGATAATTCCTCTTTTCAAATAAAGATTGGAATACAAAACAATCAAATTAAATAAGCTAGCAAAAAGGAATATTAAATAAGCACAATGTAGCTTAAAATAAACACAGACTTATCTCAGAGTGATCACTTGAAAATTCTTGAATTGAATAGTTGAAGTGTGAAAACTCTGAATTTCGTGTTCAATTTATAGAAGCAAAAATCGCTCCTACGACTGGTCTTAGAAACCTACGACTGGTCGTAGCTCTAACAGATTTTTGAAAATTAAGCGCGATCTTTGAAAGTCGTTCCACGACTGGTCGTGAGTAGCCTACGACTGGTCGTGGGTCACCTACGACTGGTCGTAGGACCATAGATTACGTTGCTGGACTTTGAGTCGTAGCTCCACGACTGGTCGTGGACGAGTCGAAGCCACACCTACGACCGGTCGAAGGATCTCCAGGACTGGTCGTGGGCGTACCAAAAATTCCAAAAAATCTTCAACTACTTAGGACTGGTCGTGGAATTTCTTGGACTAGTCGAACCAATGCTAGGACTGGTCGAACAAGAGCTAGGACTGGTCGTAGAATAGACCAAACTTATGTAAAATAAATATTTGATTTATGTATCCAAAGTGACCTACTTAAAGGGTCAACCTAAGGTCATTCAAACCTGAACCATGTCGTATGGACATTGAACTTCAACCATTCAACGAATGTAGATATTTTGAACCATATCAGGCTTGAGATCTTGAACTTGTTGTAGTTTTAAACTTGAGATCTTCATCAACATAAAACTACTTCATGCGTTGCTTCTTCAGACTTGAATTTCACATTGTAGCTTCTTGAGACTTCAACATTGGCTTCTTGAGACTTCAACATGTAGCTTCTTGAAGACTTCAACATGTAGCTTCTTGAAGTGTTTTTAAGCAGTGTCTTGAATTCATATAAATCATCATACAAGCACAGGACACAGATAGATGTTTTGACACATCAAAATTTGACAACCAAAGGAGCATGAGACCATAGCACTTACAATCTCCCCCTTTGTCAAATTTGTGACAAAACACCCAAATAATAATACTTCCAATTGAAACTAAGTACACACAATAGTTCAACAATAGAGAGCATGCACAGTTATATATGAGAAGTAACATAGCACACAGCAAGTTCACAATAGAGAAGCATGCCATTATATATGATAATAACTAGCATCATTCTCCCATAACTACACCTGAGTAGCTTAACTCCCCCTGAGTAATGGTAGCTTAACTCCCCCTGAGTAATAGGAGCACATCATAATCATTAAATCATAAAGCCAAAGCTCCCAAAACTCCTCCAAAACTTCTCCCCCTTTTTGTCACAAAATGACAAAGGAAGAAGAGCAACAATGATAATGAAAATAGGAGTTGATTCAAAAAGCATAATGCATAATTCAAAAAGTCAGTGAGCATGTAAAGTTCAGACTAAAAAAAATATTACAGACCCATCAAAAATTCAGTCAGAACCAGAAGAGGGAGCAGGATTAGAAGGATCAATTTTGTGTAAACCCTTAGCAATCCGCCTCATATATTTGCGTAGATAAGAAAATTGCGTGTCTTGGGTAACACGAATTTGAGCCACCTGCTCTTGAAGGGAATTCAATCTCTCATCAAAATCAGAAGGCTGAAAATCAGGATCATCAGCCGAGTCTGACTCAAGTTCTTCAAATAAATCATCCATATTCACGTCTTCAGGAAGATCACCAGCTTGAGCATTTCCTGCTTCAGCACCACTGCTACCAGCATCCACTTGGCCATCAGCCAATTCTAAATTCATCTTGTTAATATTGGAATTATTAAAGGGAGATGATGGATGGGTTTTTCTCTAGTAGGCATAGCCACGAGCATATGATTTGCCAGCATAGTCAATAATAACCAAAGGGTATATCACTATGTCCAGGATGGTGACGAGACAGAATAATGGAATGACAAATTAAAGAAGGTAAACATATTTTTGCACCAGAGATGACAGAATGCAAAACACGAACCATAAAAGCAGTGAGTTCGGTTTTATTACCAGAACGTGGATAAAGATTTGAGATGAAAATCCTATGAAGTACCCTGTGTCTGGGTAACAAAACCTTGAGGGAAGTGCATGACCTTTATGAGTCCAGTGAACATCCAAATTACATAAATCTCTAGTAAGCATTTTTCGTTCAGATTCTGAGAGACTGTCATGTAAAATATGAATTGGAATGCTCTCATCATTGACAGGTATTTCCATAATGTCAGCAATCAAATGTCGATCCACTAAAACAATCCTTCTTGAGTATCAACTTTAAAAGTTAAATTCTCAAGAGAAAAATCACAGATACATGCAAACATGGATTGGGCAATGGACTGGTATGCAGCTCCACCCCAATGCAAGATGTTATCCCATCCCACAGATTCCAACAGAGGAGGGATACCAAATGAAGCAATGTGATTAACATTCACAGGACGCTCAACAATAACATTGCGCATACGCAAATCCCGAGCATTAGAAGGATCATTTTCGGGAGAGCGAAGATGACGTTGTGCAATAGAAGCTGATCTAGATGAAGAGGGACCTCGAGTAGTTTTCTTTTTACCTCTACCTCTAGCATCCATTTTCAAAGAAGGATTTCAAGGAAACAACAAGATGCAATAGAAGAAATGGGTTTTGATAGAACAGATTTTTCAAGATAAAACCCCAAACTTGCAATGAACGACCAAATAGATTCTACAAGAATGAGATTTGAAACACTAATCAAGAATCTACAAGAAAAATGCAAAAGAACCACTAACCTTGAAGTACTAATGAAGGTGGGTTCGACCGGTCGTAGCTAGAACCGTTGGAGAGTAAAAAGAAATGAAGAAGAAGAGTCAAATCCCCAAATTAAAGTGAAATCCGAGTTTCACGACCGTCGTGTAAGTGTTCGACCGGTCGTATCACGACCGGTCGTGTACACTCACGACTGGTCGAGTACGACTCAAAATTTGCAATTTTTTAAATAATTTTCAAATTTAAGCAAATAAAACATCAAACTTATGTACATTATGATACACCAAATCATGCAAATTCAATTTAAATTGCACATACCGAGATCAAACTTTAATTTATTAAACCTGCTTTTGTCGAGCGGTTTAGTGAAAATGTCCGCAAGTTGAGTCTCGGTTGGAATGTAATCCAAATATATTACCTTTTCTTCCACTAATTCACGAATGTAATGAAATCTAATGTCAATATGCTTAGTACGTGAATGCTGAACTGGATTTTTAGAGATATTTATTGCACTGGAATTATCGCAAAATAAAATCATAGAATCCTGAGTAATTCCATAATCGCTTAACATTCGTTTCATCCAAACAAGTTGAGTACATGCATTTCCAGCAGCAATGTATTCAGCCTCAGCTGTTGATAGCGATATAGAACTTTGCTTCTTACTAAACCAAGAAACAAGACAATTTCCAATGTAGAAACAACCACCACTGGTTGATTTCCTATCATCAATGTTTCCAGCCCAGTCAGCATCTGCGTACCCGGCTAATTGAACATTAGTCTCATGTGGATACCAGAGACCCAGTTTAGTAGAACTTGCGACATATCGCATAATCCGCTTAACAGCAGTTAAGTGAGATTCTTTAGGATTTGATTGATAACGAGCACAAATACCAACACTCAAAGCGATATCTGGTCTACTAGCAGTCAGATAAAGTAAACTACCAATCAAACTACGATACAATTTAGGATCCACATCATTACCTGTAGAGTCTTTTGAGAGTCTCAAAGTTGTACTCATAGGAGTATCAAATTTTTACCTTTCTCAAATCCAAATTTCTTGATTAAATTCAGAGCATATTTGGTTTGAGAGATAAAAATTCCATCAGGTTGTTGTTTAACTTGCAACCCTAGGAAATAGTTTAATTCTCCAACCATGCTCATTTCGAATTTAGACTTCATCAAATCTGCAAACTCAACAGTCATGTTAGTACAGGTTGATCCATAAATAATATCGTCAACATATATTTGAACCATTAGAATATCATCGTTATGTTTCTTAACAAAGAGCGTCTTATCAACACATCCCATCTGAAAATTATGACTCAGTAAAAACTTAGTCAGTTTTTCGTACCATGCTCTGGGAGCTTGTTTCAGACCATAGAGAGCCTTCTTAAGACGATACACATGATCAGTAAATTTAGGATCTTCAAACCCTGTAGGTTGTTCAACATATACCTCTTCATGTAAATCACCATTCAGAAAGGCACTCTTTACATCCATTTGGTAAATTTTAATCTTCCTAAAACATGCAATGGAGATAAAAAGTCTGATTGATTCAAGACGAGCTACAGGGGCAAATGTCTCATTATAGTCAATACCTTCAATTTGTGTATACCCCTGTACAACTAGTCTTGCTTTATTTCGAATAATATTTCCAAGTTCATCAGATTTGTTTTTGAAAATCCATTTTGTTCCAATAATATGTTTATCTTTAGGTCTAGGAACAAGGTACCACATCATTTCTGACAAACTGATTAAGTTCTTCTTGCATCGCAAGAATCCAGTTTTCATCCGAAAGTGCTTCTTTTACGTTAACCGGTTCAATCTGGGATGTAAAGCATACGTAGTTACATATGTCCTCTAATTGTCTACGAGTGCGCACACCAGTGAGAGGGTTTCCAAGTATTTGAGAAGTTGGATGATCTTTAACAGTCCTTAATTCAGAATTAGGTTCACTTGATGAAGTTTCTTGTTTTTCAAGTATAAGCACTTCATCATTATCTGAACTAGGGACAGGTGTATTCAAAAGATCGTCAATCACAACATTTATTGACTCTTGAATCACACCGGTCCTGTTGTTCAGAACACGATATGCACGACTGTTTAAAGAATATCCTAAAAAGATCCCTTCATCACTTTTAGTGTCGAATTTCCCAAATTTTCACGGTCACGCAAAATATAGCACTTGCTGCCAAAAACTCGAAAGTATTTGACAGAAGGCTTTTTCTCAACCACATTTCATAAGCCGTTTTATTATTAGTTTTAACAGATATAAACACGGTTAATAATGTAGCAGGCTGTATTCACTGCTTCAGCCCAGAGATTCCTAGGGAGCTTCATGCTATTTAACATAACATTTCCCATTTCTTGAAGCACTCTATTCTTCCTCTCGACAATTCCATTTTGTTGAGGAGTTTTAGGTGCAGAGAATTCATGCGATATTCCCTGATCGCTACAGAATTTCTCAAAACCGCTATTTTCGAATTCGGATCCATGATCACTACGGATCTTGTTGACTTGAGAACATTTTTCAGTTTGAATCCGTTTTATAATCTTTTTCACTTCATCAAGGGTTTCTGATTTGTCTCTCAAGAATGAAACCCAAGTGTATCTTGTATAATCATCTACAATAACTAAGATGTACTTTTTGCCACCTCGACTTTCCGTTCTTGTTGGTCCTATAAGATCCATGTGGAGAAGCTCGAGTGGTCTTGTGGTGGTATTGGAGTTCACCTTTTTGTGAGAGCTCCTAGTTTGTTTACCATACTGGCATTCACCACAAATCTTGTCTACTTTTTGTATCTTAGGTAGACCTCTAATTAGTTCTCCTTTGCTCAATCTGTATAAATTTCGATAGTGTACATGTCCGAGGCGTTTATGCCATAATTCTGTCTCATCGGTATGGACCATGTAGCACGTTTGTTTAGATGAGCTACCATTGCTTACTATATAGCAGTTTTCAGAAGTTCTGCGACCAGTTAATATTACAGAACCCTTTTCATTTATAATTTCACAACCTTGATTAGAAAATTTAACATTATGGTTGTTATCGCATATTTGAGATATGCTCAACAGGTTGTGTTTTAAACCCTCAACATATAAAACATTTTTAAATAAGGGAAGGTTATAGAGTTGGACCGTACCTTTGCCAATTATCTTGCAGTTGCTACCATCACCAAATGTGACTGACCCATCAGTCATATCTTTAAGATCGGTGAATAGTGCTTTGTCGCCTGTCATATGTCTGGAGCATCCACTGTCTAGGTACCATTTCGAATGGCTTGTAGCTTTGAAAGCAGTGTGAGCAACCAAACAGGCAACCTTAGGAACCCATTTCAGTACTGTTTTGGGTTTAGGAGAATAATTGGTCTTCTTTTGTTTATAGTTGTAAGAGTGACCTACTGAGTTAGATTTTAATAGCTCCTTAAGTAAATCAACAATTTTTTCAGCTAGTGGGTTTCGAATCTGATTTTTGAAATTTATATAGCTGCTTTTGGGTTTTTGAAAAGTTTTTGTATTTTTAGAAAAACTTGACTAGTACCTTTTCCTTTTGAGTTAGAAGTCTCTCCTTTCACAAAATTGGAAGGAGTATTCTTCTGTTTAGGAGATGTGTTTTTATCATAGCCCAACCCGGATCGATCGCCACATTTTCTTGATCCGGATAATAATTTTTCTAATTTTGGATCACCTTGGGCATATCTCCATGTGTCCTTCAAACTCAGAAGAGAAGATACTTCATTTTTAAGTTTCTCATTTTCAGATTTCAAATTTTCAATCAGGGAGGTTTTGAATTCCAGATCACACTTTGATTTTTCAAAACAATCTGAAATTTGGGATTTTTCTAAAACAAGGTTTCAAAACATTCTTTAAGTTTAAAAAACTTTTCTTTTTGAAGTTTAAGTTTGACAGCAATTTTACAACTTTCCTTATATAAGGCATTGTAAGCATCTTGAAGATCTTCATCATTTCATGATCACTATCCAAATTTTCTTCACTTGTTGAATCATCGTGATCTGAAAAAGTAAACTTGGCTAGAGTCATAAGGGCCTTAAGTTCACTGCCCGACTCGGTTTCTGAATTTTCTGATTCAGAAGAGGCTTCAGAATCAGACGATTCATCCCAAGTAGCCAACATACCCTTCCTTTTGGATCTGTCCTTTTTAGGACATTTGTTTGCTAAATGCCCATATTCTTGACAGTTGTAGCATTGACTATCTTTCAATGATTCCAAGTTTTAGACTTAGGTTTGGAACGTTTCTTTTCATTTGCCTTTTGAAAATCGACTCTTTTCTTACTTTTGAAAATCTTATAAAACTTTTTCGCCAAAAGGGCCATATCATCTTCAGACTTTTCTGAATCTGAATTTTCTTGAGTAATACTTTTAGATGACTTCAAAGCAATAGATTTACCTTTAGGAGCTTTAAAACTTAATTCATAGGTTTAAAGAACCAACTAATTCTTCTTCTACCTTCATATTATCCGTATCACGAAGTTCCTGGATTGCGGTTACCTTAGAATTGAACCGTTCAGGAAGAGAGCGTAGTATTTTTGCACACACTTTACTTTCTGGGATCTTATCGCCAAGACCCCACATTGAGTTTACAATGTCATTCAATCTAGTGTAAAAGTCCATAAACATTTCATTTTCCTCCATATGAATTTCTTCAAATTTAGTTGTGAGGAGTTGGACTTTAGATTTCTTGACAATTGATGTACCTTCGTGTGTCATTTCTAAAATATCCCAGGCTTGCTTTGCAGTATCACAGGATATGATTCTTTTGAACTCATCCGGTGATAGTGCGCAAGTGATTGCATTTAGTGCTTTAGCATTAGCACTACTCTCATTTTTCTGAAGTGTGGTCCATTGGTAATACGGTGTAATTTTCATAGATTTTGAACCATCAACACCAGTTACTTCCATGATAGGAGGTTTCCATTCAGTCACTGTGGCTTGCCACACACTTTCATCCATTGATTTGAGGAAGATCCTCATTCTGGCTTTCCAATAGGCATAGTTGGAGCCATCAAAGGGTGGAGGCCTAGTAACTGAAAGGCTATCAAAATTTGACATCTTTTTATATAGCTTAGATCGTTAGCTCAGGAAATAAATCCAAATAAAAAGCAACAAAATGAGCTATTAGGCTCTGATACCACTTGAAAAGGCCAAGCTATATGTCCTAGAGCTGAAAAGAGAGCAAAAATAATTAAAATAAAATTAGCGGAAATAATTAAACCAATAGCCTTACAATATGAATCAATTCACAAAGCTAAATTTAAATCACCTTGATAAATAGTATTGAGAGATTGATACAAATTCAGTTCTAAGGACAACCTTACACCATAATAAACAAGGGCTTATGGTAGGACAACCTTATTTCTAGAACCTCTTTTGGATCAAGGACTCAATTTTAATATAAGTAAATGAAATAGCAAGGAATTGAAATTAAATGCAGAAGTAAGATCTAATTATTACAACAATCCCCACACTTGCTTGAAATGTAAATAGTTACAACATTCACATCCACTTGTACATTCCACACATCGAATGATAAAAGATATGAAAATTAAGCAAGCATTCAATCCACAAGCAAAGAGTTATAGTGGTTCGCCTGTGTGTACACCAACTGTTTTCCAACAGCCACACAAAAAGCTACTCCACTCCTAATATCCTCACACAGGGGATATTAGCGTTCACTATCAAATAGGTTTTCACAGGTTCACCAAAAACCTTTACAATTGTGTCTTTTTCACTTGGGCTTACACAATTCAAAAACCCCTCTTTTCTGAGTTTTCTGGTTTTCTCCTCAGACAACCAATACAATGAGATTTTTCTGGTTCAACCTCAAACAAAACCAGTACAATGAGATTTTTCTGGCTTAACCTCAAACAAACCAAAAGTAAATAAATTTTACAGAATTGTAAAATACCTGGATTTCTCCTTTTCGTAGCAGCCCGGTAGAACCAATCGGAGTAGATGATTGAATGTCAAAGTTCAATTTCCAATACTCACATTCATAAGGTTCTAAATTCTAATTGATTTTAGATTTTAACAAGTTGGGCGTAGCTATATTGATTTTGATTCCAAGAAGAAGGAATAAGATAATTCCTCTTTTCAAATAAGATTGGAATACAGAAACAAAATCAAATTAAATAAGCTAGCAAAAAGGAATATTAAATAAGCACAATGTAGCTTAAAATAAACACAGACTTTCTCAGAGTGATCACTTGAAAATTCTTGAATTGAATCGAGTTGAAGTGTGAAAACTCTGAATTTCGTGTTCAATTTATAGAAGCAAAAATCGCTCCTACGACTGGTCTTAGAAACCTACGACTGGTCGTAGCTCTAACAGATTTTGAAAATTAAGCGCGATCTTTGAAAGTCGTTCCACGACTGGTCGTGAGTAGCCTACGACTGGTCGTGGGTCACCTACGACTGGTCGTAGATCCCTACGACTGGTCGTAGACCATAGATTACGTTGCTGGACTTTGAGTCGTAGCTACACGACTGGTCGTGGACGAGTCGAAGCCACACCTACGACCGGTCGAAGGACCTCCAGGACTGGTCGTGGGCGTACCAAAAATTCTGAAAAATCTTCAACACTTAGGACTGGTCGTGGAATTTCTTGGACTAGTCGAACCAATGCTAGGACTGGTCGAACAAGAGCTAGGACTGGTCGTAGAATAGACCAAACTTATGTAAAATAAATATTTGATTTATGTATCCAAAGTGACCTACTTAAAGGGTCAACCTAAGGTCATTCAAACCTGAACCATGTCGTATGGACATTGAACTTCAACCATTCAACGAATGTAGATATTTTGAACCATATCAGGCTTGAGATCTTGAACTTGTTGTAGCTTTAAACTTGAGATCTTCATCAACATAAAACTACTTCATGCGTTGCTTCTTCAGACTTGAACTTCAACATTGTAGCTTCTTGAGACTTCAACATGTAGCTTCTTGAGACTTCAACATGTAGCTTCTTGAAGACTTCAACATGTAGCTTCTTGAAGTGTTTTAAGCAGTGTCTTGAATTCATAAAATCATCATACAAGCACAGGACACAGATAGATGTTTTGACACATCAAAATTTGACAACCAAAGGAGCATGAGACCATAGCACTTACAGAAAGAAGTTGGTAGTACACACAGGCGAACCACTATAACTCTTTGTCTTGTGGATTGACTGCCTGCTCAATTTTCCTATCTTTTATCATTCATTTGTGGAATTAACAAGTGGATGTTTGTGATGTTGTAAACTTATTTACATTTCAAGCAAGTGTGGGGATTGTTTGTAATATTTTAGATCTATACTTCTGCATTTTAATTTCAATTCCTTTCTATTTTGTTTACTTTATTAATTGAGTCCTTGATCCCAAAATGATGTTTCTCGAACTAAGGTTTTACCTACCAAAGCCCCCTTGTTTATTATTGTGTAAAGGTTGTCCTTAGAACTGAATTGTATCAATCTCTCATACTACTTATTTCTCAAGGTGATTTAAATTTGCTTTTGTGACTTGATTCATAATTGTAAGGATATATTGGTTTACTTTATTTCCCCCGCTGGTTTTATTTTAAAATTTGCATAGTCCTATTCACCCCCCTCTCTAGACATATGCTTGGCCTTTTCAAGTGGTATAAATCCTAATAGCTCATTTTTTTTGCTTTTATTTGGGGATTTATTTCCTGAGCTAACGCTCTAGCTGATATAAAAAGATGTCAAATTTTGATAGCCTTTCAGTTACTAAGCCTCTACCCTTTGAGTGGGCTCCAACTAGCCTAATTGGAAAGCCAGAATGAGGATCTTCCTGTAACGCCCTGAAAATCGGGGGTCGAGCATCAACTCACACCCTAGTTTCCAGAACATCACTTATGCAACAAAATGATGATGATTGAATGTTAACTGTATTCGTGCATTGAACATGAGTGGATTAAGCCAAACAGCATTCATACTCCAGAGACAGTTAAGTTTTGCGAGCGAAGACTGTGATAGATAGATATAAAAATATAAAACTAATGATGAGTCTCCAGAGTGTGATAACATTACCAGGTTAAATAATTACAAGTGCAGTTCTAAAATGTACCAAATGTGAGGAATGTAATGCCTCCTATCCCTGTAACATAGCCCCGTCAATACAATATCAGGTCTTCATTGACCTGCCAGAGAGATACAGATAGGAGAACTCCTCCTCCACATCATAAAGTCCGGCTCTGCTTCATAAGCATCGCCATCACCTGAAACTCAACAAATCTGGTGGGTGTTCGTAACAACACCGTCCCGTAACGTGGGAGTGAGTGATCAACTCAGTGGAACAGTAAAGCATAGGTTAACATGTTATCAATTCAATCAAGCAGTAATGATAAAGCAGTACAAATCAAACATTTCTAACTACTCTTGTTAAATGCGAAAATGAAATGACATGATGCTGTATGCCCTTGCCAAACCACCCTCAAGCGACATCATCTTACGTTCGCGAATGCTTACTCCCTCAGTGCGCCACATCTACAAAGCACATGCGGTGCGATGATGCTCATGATTACCAAGTTTTTATTAGTCCATTTCAAACAGCAGTATTGGGAAACTAAGGTACCTCTCCTTGTATCATTCCCAACATGATCCATTCTAGGGTCGTCAATCCTAGTTATTCTCATACGATGTTATGGTTTTGAGAAACGTAGTGAAGGCATCGCAAAGGGCTCATAACCCGTCAGCGCGGATACAGATCTCACCGTATGCGGCTCAATTGCTGGCCGTCAGCTCGAGTACAGGTCTCACTGTACTCGGCTCAATCACTAGCCGTCAGCTCAAGTACAGGTCTCACCGTACTCGGCTCAACTCACACTCTAGTTGCTGTGAAAGACTCGTGGCCAATCACAGACCCTTGGAGTGTACTCGATGATACCACGGAGGACTCGTCGCCCGTCAGCACGAGCACAGATCTCACCGTACTCGGCTCTCGCCTAGGTATCGACAGCTCGAATACAGTGTCCCATACCACCATATTCGGCTCACGAGTTGATTGCGCAATGGTCACTACGGGGAGGCACATGGCCCCAGCGTAGGCCGACAGCTCGACCACGATGTCCCATACCATCATGCCCGGCTCATGCGACTTAGCGGATCTAGGTACCATGGTTAACGGGGATCGCCACTGGTAAGTTTGGTATCCTAGGTTCAAGCAGTAGCGACCAAACAGGGTGAACATGCATAAGGCAGATCGGGTTACTTGATGAGCTCGACTAGCACGATCGCCCGTTGAGCTGCACGACATGAAGTGCATAAACAACTTCGTGTGGCCTAGCCACTGCCGACAGGCAATGCACGACTCGAGTTCGTCGAACACATCCCACGTGGCAAATGAATCTCAGCCACGAGTTCAATCCCGTTACCGATTGCCTGGACTATAATCATAGCCCCAAACACAATCAATTACAGAGATATAAAGCAGTAATAGATCAGGATTCAAATCATACAATCAGTCTGGTATTATCCGTTTAGGGCTGCCAGGGCTGTTGCACGCACTCGTTGCTCCGCTCCCCCATCACCCATGACGGATCATACATCATAAATATAAATTTAAACATATGCATTACATAGTTAAAATCATAAAACAGTTGAGCATGTTATGAATCACAACACAAGCATGAGTTTGTACATGTTCAAATCCTAATCACACAACTATCAAAGGAGATCATACACATAGTGAAAAGAGGTTGAGAATCATATCTCAACACCCTTATATATTACAATTTGCTAACTACTACACATTCAGACATTTCATGAAACACTTAAGCAACATACCTCAACATACAAGACATATGTCGATCACATAGGCATTAGGCCAAATCCTTTCACTAGGGAGTTGCCCCCAACCATAACACGCGTACACCCACGACGGATAGTCATGGCAAGCAGGAATCCAAGTTCCATATTCATTCAGCCATTTCCACAAACACTTGGGCCACACATTTTAGCGTATATAGTGTATATTGGCCGTGGCGTGATTTAGGGCAAATCCTTTTGTCAAAGGGGGTATCGCCAATACAACATCATGAATCCATGACAATTAGTCATGGCAAGCACGAATGAGAATTCAATACTCATTCAGTCATTTTCACAAACACTTAGAATACACTATTACAACATACATGGTGCATGTTAGCAAAACATGTATTAGGGTTATCCTTTAGTCAAGCGAGTATTTTATCCATGTATAATATATTACTACAGCAAATAATCATGATACATACATCTCCAAAATTTATACGTATACAGTATTTCTAGAATACGCAATTTCAACATACGTAGCATTTACAAGTGAACATGTATTACGGCGATTCCTTTCGCCAAACTAGTATTTTATCCATATGTAGCATAATCATACATTAAATAAACATGTCAAACACTTCTCCAAAAAAAATACGTATACGGTATTTCTACGTATATCTAGAGTATGTGAAATTCCATATTCTACAACGTTAATCGAAACAGGAAACGGAAAGCACTTTGTACATGTGCATTTACATGTAGATCATGAATCTATCATTATCTGACATTGAAAGCGTTGAAATGTAACTTATCCCTTAAAGTAAAGTCCTCACCTTTTGTCGTAGAATCGTAACGGAGTTGATAGGTTTGCTAAGCTTCCGTATTCGGCAGTTTGGCAACCTAGAGAACGAAATAAGTTAGCTATCTCATACCTACAACCACCCAAGCCCCAAATCAGATTAGGGTTAGGGTTTCTTACCTAGAAACGGGGCTGGAATCGCCGGGAAAGCGATGAGAAAGGGATGGTGCAGCCCGTGTGGTGGCAGGGAACGACGGCAGGGAGATTCTCCCACTTCTCCCTCACTTTCTCTCTCTTTTCCCTCTCTCAAATCCAAATTCGTATGGCTGCCATGAGAGAGGGTTTAAGGTCCTTATATAGCCTCAAAACTCACCGAAATAGACTCCTGTTCAAAGGTTACTGCTAATATAGGTATTTCGTCACTTTTCCAGCTCAAAAGAGAGGTTCTGGTGGCCCTCCTTGAGCCAAACGTCAGACTTAAGCTCACCACACATGGATCTATGAGGGATTACGGTTTCGACTCGATCGGATTCCCAGATCGCACGTGGCGGGCCACTTTCAGTTCAACGGTCAGTGGGCCATGATCCGAAATTCCAAGTACATGTAAATGTTCCTGAAATTTTTCCTGATCCGAGGGTGTAATTTGGTTTGATTCTGACGGTCTGGTTGCTTAATACTGATGCGCAAGCGAAAGGTGCCAGATCACTATTCCAGATATTTCAATTTCAAAGGGAATAGTGTTTTTCACACTCCCTCGCTCCGGATCGAAATAATGGCCGTGGGACATCGGAATCATCTGATTTTTGAGATGATTGCCAAGCCCAGTGAGGCGGTCCTAGTTCCTTAGCTTCGTGTTAATCGGACTCCCGATGTGCGGTCTAGACTTAATACGAAGTTTCGTTTCATTCCCGAGAGCAGACGGGAAATGAGTTTGGTTCTAAACTTTAGGGAAACCTAGAGTCACTGATTTTGCAAGTTTTGGGTCTTGCAGATCGTATTTAAAGCGATCCCACGGATTTCATGGCTAATCGAGTTTTGCACTTAGTTAACTTTGTTAAATTTCTAAAGGATTTAATCCTAATTGTTTTCTGGTTGAGATGATACTTAGGCCTTTGCAGTTTGTAGATAAAGTGATCCAAGTTTTACTACTTAGCTAGTTTAAGATAGTGTCTAGGGCGAAAGTGCTTTGAAAATTGAAAGCACAAGGTAGAGAAGGGTGGGATTTGTGAAGGAAATGGGTTCAGAAGCGATTTTAGACTGTGGGGTTTAGTTTTGACAAGTTGGTAAGGTCTTAGGATCGACCCAATGCCTAAGGACGTCTAATCCCAGGTTGGCAAAAATCCGGGATGTTACACTTCCTCAAATCAATGGATGAAAGTGTGTGGCAAGCCACAGTGACTGAATGGAAACCTCCTATCATGGAAGTAACTGGTGTTGATGGTTCAAAATCTATGAAAATTACACCGTATTTTCAATGGACCACACTTCAAAAAAATGAGAGTAGTGCTAATGCTAAAGCACTAAATGCAATCACTTGCGCACTATCACCGGATGAGTTCAAAAGAATCATATCCTGTGATACTGCAAAGCAAGCCTGGGATATTTTAGAAATGACACATGAAGGTACATCAATTGTCAAGAAATCTAAAGTCCAACTCCTCACAACTAAATTTGAAGAAATTCATATGGAGGAAAATGAAATGTTTATGGACTTTTACACTACATTGAATGACATTGTAAACTCAATGTGGGGCCTTGGCGATAAGATCCCAGAAAGTAAAGTGTGTGAAAAAAATACTACGCTCTCTTCCTGAACGGTTTAATTCTAAGGTAACCGCAATCCAGGAACTTCGTGATACGGATAATATGAGGGTAGAAGAATTAGTTGGTTCTTTACAAACCTATGAATTAAGTTTTAAAGCTCCTAAAGGTAAATCTATTGCTTTGAAGTCATCTAAAAGTATTACTCAAGAAAATTCAGATTCAGAAAAGTCTGAAGATGATATGGCCCTTTTGGCGAAAAAGTTTTATAAGATTTTCAAAAGTAAGAAAAGAGTCGACTTTCAAAAGGCAAATGAAAAGAAACGTTCTAAATTTAAGTCTAAAACTTGGAAGTCATTGAAAGATAGTCAATGTTACAACTGTCAAGAATATGGGCATTTAGCAAACAAATGTCCTAAAAAAGACAGATCCAAAAGGAAGGGTATGTTGGCTACTTGGGATGAATCGTCTGATTCTGAAGCCTCTTCTGAATCTGAAAATTCAAAAACCGAGTCGGGCAGTGAACTTAAGGCCCTTATGACTCTAGCCAAGTTTACTTTTTCAGATCACGATGATTCAACAAGTGAAGAAAATTTGGATAGTGATCATGAAAATGATGAAGATCTTCAAGATGCTTACAATGCCTTATATAAGGAAAGTTGTAAAATTGCTTTGAAACTTAAGCTTCAAAAAGAAAAGTTTTTTAAACTTAAAGAATGTTTTGAAACCCTTGTTTTAGAAAAATCCCAAATTTCAGATTGTTTTGAAAAATCAAAGTGTGATCTGGAATTCAAAACCTCCCTGATTGAAAATTTGAAATCTGAAAATGAGAAACTTAAAAATGAAGTATCTTTTCTTCTGAGTTTGAAGGACACATGGAGATATGCCCAAGGTTATCCAAAATTAGAAAAATTATTATTCGGATCAAGAAAATGTGGCGATCGATCCGGGTTGGGCTATCATAAAAACACATCTCCTAAACAGAAGAATACTCGTTCCAATTTTGTGAAAGGAGATACTTCTAACTCAAAAGGAAAAGGTACTAGTCAAGTTTTTTCTAAAAATTCAAAAACTTTTCAAAAACCTAAAAGCAGCTATATAAATTTCAAAAATCAGATTCGAAACCCACTAGCTGAAAAAATTGTTGATTTACTTAAGGAACTATTAAAATCTAACTCTGTAGGACACTCTTACAACTGTAAATAAAAGAAGACCAACTATTCTCCTAAACCCAAAACAGTTCTAAAATGGGTTCCTAAGGTTGCCTGTTTGGTTGCTCACACTGCTTTCAAAGCTACAAGCCATTCGAAATGGTACCTAGATAGTGGATGCTCCAGACATATGACAGGCGACAAGGCACTATTCACCTATCTTAAAGATATGACTGATGGGTCAGTCACATTTGGTGATGGAAGCAACTACAAGATAATTGGCAAAGGTACGGTCCAACTCTATAACCTTCCCTTATTTAAAAATGTTTTATATGTTGAGGGTTTAAAACACAACTTGTTGAGCATATCTCAAATATGCGATAACAACCATAATGTTAAATTTTCTAATTAAGGTTGTGAAATTATAAACGAAAAGGGTTCTATAATTTTAACTGGTCGCAGAACTTCTGAAAACTGCTATATAGTAAGCAATGGTAGCTCATCTATACAAACGTGCTACATGGTCCATACCGATGAGACAGAATTATGGCATAAACGCCTTGGACATGTGCACTATCGAAATTTATATAGATTGAGCAAAAGTGAACTAATTAGAGGTCTACCTAAGATGCAAAAAATAGACAAGATTTGTGGTGAATGCCAGTATGGTAAACAAACTAGGAGCTCTCACAAAAAGGTGAACTCCAATACCACCACAAGACCACTCGAGCTTCTCCACATGGATCTTATAGGACCAACAAGAACGGAAAGTCGAGGTGGCAAAAAGTACATCTTAGTTATTGTAGATGATTATACAAGAAACACTTGGGTTTCATTCTTGAGAGATAAATCAGAAACCCTTGATGAAGTGAAAAAGATTATAAAACGGATTCAAACTGAAAAATGTTCTCAAGTCAACAAGATCCGTAGTGATCATGGATCCGAATTTGAAAATAGCGGTTTTGAGAAATTCTGTATCGATCAGGGAATATCGCATGAATTCTCTGCACCTAAAACTCCTCAACAAAATGGAATTGTCGAGAGGAAGAATAGAGTGCTTCAAGAAATGGAAAATGTTATGTTAAATAGCATGAAGCTTCCTAGGAATCTCTGGGCTGAAGCAGTGAATACAGCCTACTACATTATTAACCGTGTTTATATTTGTAAATCTAATAATAAAATGGCTTATGAAATGTGGTTTGAGAAAAAGCCTTCTGTCAAATACTTTCGAGTTTTTGGCAGCAAGTGCTATATTTTGCGTGACCGTGAAAATTTGGAAAAATTCGACATTAAAAGTGATGAAGGGATCTTTTTAGGATATTCTTTAAACAGTCGTGCATATCGTGTTCTGAAAATCAGGACCGGTGTGATTCACGAGTCAATAAATGTTGTGATTGACGATCTTTTGAATACACCCGTCCCTAGTTCAGATAATGATGAAGTTCTTATACTTGAAAAACAAGAAACTTCATCAAGTGAAACTTATTCTGAATTAAGGACTGTTAAAGATCATTCAACTTCTCAAATACTTGGAAACCCTCTCACTGGTGTGCGCACTCGTAGACAATTAGAGGACATATGTAACTACGTATGCTTTACATCCCAGATTGAACCGGTTAACGTAAAAAAAGCACTTTCGGATGAAAACTGGATTCTTGCGATGCAAGAAGAACTTAATCGGTTTGTTAGAAATGATGTCTGGTACTTTATTCCTAGACCTAAAGATAAACATACTATTGGAACAAAATGGATTTTTAAAAACAATCTGATGAACTTGGAATATTATTCGAAATAAAGCAAGACTAGTTGTACAGGGGTATACACAAATTGAAGGTATTGACTATAATGAGACATTTGCCCGTGTAGCTCGTCTTGAATTAATCAGACTTTTTATCTCCATTGCTTGTTTTAGGAAGATTAAAATTTACCAAATGGATGTAAAGAGTGCCTTTCTGAATGGTGATTTACATGAAGAAGTATATGTTGAACAACCTACAGGGTTGAAGATCCTAAATTTACTGATCATGTGTATCGTCTTAAGAAGGCTCTCTATGGTCTGAAACAAGCTCCCAGAGCATGGTACGAAAAACTGACTAAGTTTTTACTGAGTCATAATTTTCAGATGGGATGTGTTGATAAGACGCTCTTTGTTAAGAAACATAACGATGATATTCTAATGGTTCAAATATATGTTGACGATATTATTTATGGATCAACCTGTACTAATATGACTGTTGAGTTTGCAGATTTGATGAAGTCTAAATTCGAAATGAGCATGGTTGGAGAATTAAACTATTTTCTAGGGTTGCAAGTAAAACAACAACCTGATGAAATTTTTATCTCTCAAACTAAATATGCTCTGAGTTTAATTAAGAAATTTGGATTTGAGAAAGGTAAAAATTTTGATACTCCTATGAGTACAACTTTGAGACTCTCAAAAGACTCTACAGGTAATGATGTGGATCCTAAATTGTATCGTAGTTTGATTGGTAGTTTGCTTTATTTGACTGCTAGTAGACCAGATATCGCTTTGAGTGTTGGTATTTGTGCTCGTTATCAATCAAATCCTAAAGAATCTCACTTAACTGTTGTTAAGCGGATTATGCGATATGTCGCAAGTTCTACTAAACTGGGTCTCTGGTATCCACATGAGACTAATGTTCAATTAGCCAGGTACGCAGATGCTGACTGGGCTGGAAACATTGATGATAGGAAATCAACCAGTGGTGGTTGTTTCTACATTGGAAATTGTCTTGTTTCTTGGTTTAGCAAGAAGCAAAGTTCTATATCGCTATCAACAGCTGAGGCTGAATACATTGCTGCTGGAAATGCATGTACTCAACTTGTTTGGATGAAACGAATGTTAAGCGATTATGGAATTACTCAGGATTCTATGATTTTATTTTGTGATAATTCCAGTGCAATAAATATCTTTAAAATCTAGTTCAGCATTCACGTACTAAGCATATTGACATTGGATTTCATTACATTCGTGAATTAGTGGAAGAAAAATTAATATATTTGGATTACATTCCAACCGAGACTCAACTTGCGGACATTTTCACTAAACCGCTCGACAAAAGCAGGTTTAATAAATTAAAGTTTGATCTCGGTATGTGCAATTTAAATTGAATTTGCATGATTTGGTGTATCATAATGTACATAAGTTTGATGTTTTATTTGCTTAAATTTGAAAATTATTTGAAAAAATTACAAATTTTGTGTCGGTACTCGACCAGTCGTGAGTGTACACGACCGGTCGTAATACGACCGGTCGAACACTTACACGACCGGTCGTGAAACTCGTGATTTCACTTTA
Organism: Magnolia officinalis; assembly: GCA_021015155.1. NCBI lineage: Eukaryota > Viridiplantae > Streptophyta > Magnoliopsida > Magnoliales > Magnoliaceae > Magnolia > Magnolia officinalis. The sequence goes on from JAJHSJ010000012.1 coordinate 47,469,030, forward strand.
TTTTGGGGATTTGACTCTTCTTCTTCATTTCCTTTTTACTCTCCAACGGTCCTAGCTACGACCGGCCGAACCCACCTTCATGGTACTTCAAGGTTAGTGGTTCTTTTACAATTTTCTTGTAGATTCTTGTTATTGGTGTTTCAAATCTCATTCTTGTAGAATCTATTTGGTCGTTCATTGCAAGTTTGGGGTTTTTTTTTCTTGAAAAATCTGTTCTATCAAAACCCCATTTCTTCTATCTTGCATCTTTCTGTTTCCTTGAGTCCTCCTGTGAAAATGGATGCTAGAGGTAAAAAGAAAACTACACGAGGTCCCTCTTCATCTAGATCAGCATCTATTGCACAACGTCATCTTCGCTCTCCTGAAAATGATCCTTCTAATGCTCGGGATTTGCGTATGCGCAATATTATTGTTGAGCGTCCTGTTAATGTTAATCACATTGTTTCATTTGGTATCCTTCCTCTGTTGGAATCTGTGGGATGGGATAACATCTTACATTGGGGTGGAGCTGCATACCAGTCCATTGCCCAATCCATGTTTGCATGTATCTGTGATTTTTCTCTTGAGAATTTAACTTTTAAAGTTGATACTCAAGAAGGATTATTTTCAGTGGATCGACATTTGATTGCTCACATTATGGAAATACCTGTCAATGATGAGAGCATTCCAATTCATATTTTACATGACAGCCTCTCAGAATCTGAACGAAAAATACTACTAGAGATTTATGTAATTTGGATGTTCACTGGACTCATAAAGGTCATGCACTTCCCTCAAGGTATTTGTTACCCAGACACAGAGTACTTTATAGGATTTTCATCTCAAATCTTTATCACGTTCTGGTAATAAAACCGAACTCACTGCTTTCATGGTTCGTGTTTTGCATTCTGTCATCTCTGGTGCAAAAATATGTCTACCTTCTTTAATTTGTTATTCCATTATTCTGTCTCGTCACCATCCAGGACATAGTGATATACCCTTTGGTTATTTATTGACTATGCTGGCAAATCATATGCTCGTGGCTATGCCTACTAGAGAAAAACCCATCCATCATCTCCCTTTTAATAATTCCAATATTAACAAGATGAATTTAGAATTGGCTGATGGCCAAGTGGATGCTGGTAGCAGTGGTGCTGAAGCAGGAAATGCAGATCAAGCTGGTGATCTTCCTGAAGACGTGAATATGGATGATTTATTTGAAGAACTTGAGTCAGACTCGGCTGATGATCCTGATTTTCAGCCTTCTGATTTTGATGAGAGATTGAATTCCCTTCAAGAGCAGGTGGCTCAAATTCTTGTTACCCAAGACATGCAATTTTCTTATTTACGCAAATATATGAGGCAGGTTGCTAGGGGTTTACACAAAATTGATCCATCTAATCCTGCTCTCTCTTCTGGTTCTGACTGAATTTTTGATGGGTCTGTAATATTTTTTTAAGTCTGAACTTTACATGCTTACTAACTTTTTGAATTATGCACTATGCTCTCTTGAATCAACTCCTATTTTTCATTATCATTGTTGCTCTTCTTCCTTTGTCATTTTGTGTCAAAAAGGGGGAGAAGTTTTGGGAGGCTTTGGCTTTATTTGAATTTAATCTTTATGATGTGTTCCTATTACTCAGGGGGAGTTATGCTTCTCAGGGGTAGTTATGGGAGAATGATGCTAGTTATTAACTTATCATATCTATATAACTGTGCATGATTCTCTATTTTGATGATTCTCTATTTTGAACCTGTTGTGCCTGTACTTCTCTTATTTCTATTAGAAGTATTATTATTTGGGTGTTTTGTCACAAATTTGACAAAGGGGGAGATTGTAAGTGCTATGGTCTCATGCTCCTTTGGTTGTCAAATTTTGATGTGTCAAAACATCTATCTGTGTCTTGTGCTTGTATGGTGATTTATATCTATTCAAGACACTGCATAAACACTTCATGACATTATTGAAGTTCAAGAAACTACAATGTTGAAGTCTCAAGAAGCTACATTATTGAAGTTCAAGAAGTTACAATGTTGAAGTCTCAAGAAGCTACATTATTGAAGTTCAAGAAGTTACAATGTTGAAGTTCAAGTCTTAAGAAACAACTCAAGAAATGACTTTAAGACTAATAAGCAACGCATGAAGTAGTTTTTATGCTGATGAAGATCTCAAGTTTAAAGCTACAACAAGTTCATGATCTCAAGCCTTATATGGTTAAAAAAAAAAAAAAATCTACATTCGTTGAATGGTTGAAGTTCAATGTCCATACGACATGGTTCAGGTTTGAATGACCTTAGGTTGACCCTTTAAGTAGGTCACTTTGGATACATAAATCAATTGTTTATTTTACATAAGTTTGGTCTATTCTACGACCAGTCCTAGCTCCTGTTCGACCAGTCCTAGCATTGGTTCGACTAGTCCAAGAAATTTCACGACCACTCGTAAGTTGTTGAAGATTTTTCAGAATTTTTTGGTACACCCACGACCAGTCCTAGAGGTCCTTCGACCGGTCGTAGGTGTGGCTTCGACTCGTCCACGACCAGTCGTAGAGCTACGACTCAAAGTCCAGCAACGTAATCTATGGTCCTACGACCAGTCGTAGAGATCCACGACCAGTCGTAGGTGACCCACGACCAGTCGTAGGCTTCCCACGACCAGTCGTGGAACGACTTTCAAAGATCGCGCTCAATATTTCAAATATTTGTTAGAGCTACGACCAGTCGAAGGTTTCTAAGACCAGTCGTAGGAGCGATTTTTGCTTCTATAAATTGAACAAGAAATTCAGAGTTTTTACACTTCAACTCGATTCAATTCAAGAATTTTCAAGTGATCACTCTGAGATAAGTCTGTGTTTATTTTAAGCTACATTGTGCTTATTTAATATTCCTTTTTTGCTAGCTTATTTAATTTGATTTTGTTTCTATATTCCAATCTTATTTGAAAAGAGGAATTATCTTATTCCTTCTTCTTGGAATCAAAATCAAATATAACTACGCCCAACAAGTTAAATCTAAAATCTATTAGAATTTAGAACCTTATGAATGTGAGTATTGGAAATTGAACTTTGACATTCAATCATCTACTCCGATTGGTTCTACCGGGCTGCTACAAAAAGGAGAAATCCAGGTATTTTACAATTCTGTAAAATTTATTTACTTTTGGTTTTGTTTGAGGTTAAGCCAGAAAAATCTCATTGTAGTGGTTTTGTTTGAGGTTGAACTAGAAAAAATCTCATTGTATTGGTTATCTGAGGAGAACCAGAAAACTCAGAAAAGAGGGATTTTTGAATTGTGTAAGCCCAAGTGAAAAAGACACAATTGTAAAGGTTTTTGGTGAACCTGTGAAAACCTATTTGATAGTGAACGCTAATATCCCCTGTGTGAGGATATTAGGAGTGGAGTAGCTTTCTGTGTGGCTGTTGAAAGACAGTTGGTGTACACACAGGCGAACCACTATAACTCTTTGTCTTGTGGATTGAATGCTTGCTTAATTTTCATATCTTTTATCATTCAATTGTGTGGAATGTACAAGTGGATGTGAATGTTGTAACTATTTACATTTCAAGCAAGTGTGGGGATTGTTGTAATAATTTAGATCTATACTTCTGCATTTAATTTCAATTCCTTGCTATTTTATTTACTTCTATTAAAATTGAGTCCTTGATCCAAAAGATGTTCTAGAAATAAGGTTGTCCTACCATAAGCCCTTGTTTATTATGGTATAAGGTTGTCCTTAGAACTGAATTTGTATCAATCTCTCAATACTTATTTATCAAGGTGATTTAAATTTAGCATTGTGAATTGATTCATAATTGTAAGGATATTGGTTTACTTTATTTCCGCTGGTTTTATTTTAAAATTTGGCATAGTCCTATTCACCCCCCCTCTAGGACATATAGCTTGGCCTTTTCAAAATCCCTTTTAACCATGGTACCTCGATCCGCTAAGACTCATGAGCCGGGCATGGTGGTATGGGACACTGCGGTCGAGCTGTCGGCCTACGCTGGGGCCACGTGCCTCCCCGTAGTTATCAGTGAGCAACCAGACTCGTGATCCGCTTATGGTGGTATGGGACACTATATTCGTGTTGTCGGCCTACATTGATAAGGTGATGGGGGAGTGGTGCAACGATTCCATGTAATAGCCCTGACAGCCCTTTGTAGTGACCTCGAGCATACTCTGAATTGCGGTGAGGTGACGAGTTTTGCCGCAGTGTATAGAGTATGAAACTAGGCCTGTATCTGTATAGTGATGAATCGTTAAAAAGGTGATAGGGGAATGGTGCAACCATTCCGTGTAATAGCCCTAGCAGCCTTTGCAGCGACCTAGAAACACACTATCATATGAAATTGTCTAGGATTGACGACCCTAGAATGGATCATGTTTGGGAATGATACAAGGGAGGTACCTTAGTTTTCCAATCCTGCTGTTTGAAATGGACTAATAACAACTCGATAATCATGCTCTTCATGCATTGCATGTGCTTGGAAGATGTGGAGCACTGAGGAAAGCAAGCATGCCGCGAACAAAGATGGTGTCGCATGAGGGAGTATGTCGGTGAAGGCATCCATCATGACTGCATTCATACTTGCATTAATAAGAGTAGTTAGGAGTGTTTGATGATACTGCTTTATCATTACTGCTTGGCTGAGTCGATAACATGTTAACCTATGCTTTATTGTTCCACTGAGTTAGCTACTCACTCCCACGTTACGGGACGGTGTTCCGAACACCCACCAGACTTTGTCTGATTGCAGATGGCGATGCTACTCTTGAGGCGGAGCCGGACCTTTATGATAACAATGATGCTTGTTCGTGTATGCTATGCTGACGGCTTCACGTGAGCCGTGTCTTGATCGACGGGATTACAGGGATGTTGACTAGATATCACTACACCTTTGGTATAATTTGAAATTGTACTTGTAATTCTTTAACCTGGTAACATTATCACACTCTGGAGACTCACCACTATTTTTATATATTTTATATATCTATCACAGTCTTCCGCTTGCAATTTAACTGTCTCTGGAGTATGATATTTTATTTTGGCTTAATCTCACTCATGTTCAATGCTCTATTACAGACAACATTCAATCATCATTCATTTTGTTACATAAGTGATGCGTCGGAACTCGGGAGTTGAGTTTATGCTCGACCCCCTATTTTCAGGGCGTTGTTCTTTCACTTCGATTTCTTCATAGATTCTAGTATATCTTTTACTTTTTCTTTTGTTTTTGAGTTAGATATGACTAGCTAATATCTTAGATAGGGCTAAGAGGTGAAGCTGTAGTTTATTTTGATGCTTCCTTTGCTTTGATTCTTATTTATGTTGAATGTCATTGATTTCTAGTTTGAATTTAAGGAATATTTTCAGTTTTTTAATGATTTACTGTGACTCAAATTACAATAGATGTTGTGATAGCTTTGAATATCCTCTTTTCCTATTTTGAGATTTGAGATTGGTAAACTCGTGATTCACCATCATCTCCTGGGCATGGTGAATACATGAATTCCCTTCCAATCATCACAATACTTCTTCATTGAGGACTGGATCAATGAAAAATTTATAGATTTGATTTAATTGCTTCATCTTCCAATTCGATAGGATAAGACTCTGATTCCAGTTGTGTTTGTTGAATCAAGTAAGGTACTCTAGTTTCCTTTTGATTATTGATACTTTATTCATAATTCTTCTCAACTATTCCAGAATTCAATTTAGATCTTTTTCCTGTTCTAGTTTTAGTTATTTTCAGATTACGTACAAGTTTAGTCCCTGTGGATTCGACCTCGGTCTTACCGAGTTATTACTACATCGCGTCCCTACACTTAAGGTTATGAACAATTGGGAGAATTGTCCAATGAAATCGATGCCCCAGCAATCAAATGCTTCAATGATAAGAATTTCTTTTACTGACATCATATTTCAATGGGATAATCCTCCCAATTTCTGACAACACTCAACAGAGCAAAACTCATGAGTATCTCTTAACATAGTGGGCCAGTAAAATCCGCATTGCGGAATTTTGGTCATGGTCCTTTTAGCAGAAAAGTAACCACCACGGGCATGATAAAAGGAGATGACACTCTGATGTTCATTGTCTGGCACACATCTCCTTAAAATTTGGTCTAGGCAATATTTAAATAGATAAGGATCATCCCAGAAAAACTTACGTAACTCGGCGAAGAATTACTTTTTATCTTGCGCAGTCCAATATGTTGGCATGAAACCTGTGGCAAGATAATTTGCAATATCAGCAAACCAAGATAATTGAGAGAGTTTAAACAATTGTTCATCAGGGAACATGTCGTTTATTGATGTCGGCTCAAGGGGATCGGGAAGATCAAGCCTAGAGAGATGGTCAACCACTACATTCTCTACTCCCTTTTTGTCTTGTATTTCCATGTCAAATTCTTGGAGTAGGAGGATCCATCTTACCAAACGAGGCTTAACATTTGTCCTAGAAAAAAAGGAACTTCAGCGCCGCATGATCAGTGTAAATTATGATCTTGGATCTGATCAAGTGGACTAAATTTGTCTAAAGCGAACACTTCGACTAAAAATTCCTTCTCCATAGTAGAGTAGTTCACTTGGGAAGAATTTAGAGTTCTACTCACATAGTCAATCACATAGGGCTTATTTTCTTTTCTTTGGCCTAACATCGCCCTAACAGCATAATCAGATGCGTTGCACATAATCTCAAAAGGGATGCTCCAATTGGGTGGCTGCATATAGGAGCGGTAGTCAACATAGCCTTGAGCTTAGTGAAAGCTTCTTGGCATTGCTCAGTACACTCCTATTGTGCATCCTTTTGAAGTAGATTGCATAAAGAAGAGAGAGATGACTAAAGTCCTTTATGAATGTCTATAAAATCCGACGTATCCTAAGAAGGATCGCACATTATGTATGCTCTTAGGTGGAGGTAGGTTAAAGATAAGATTTATTTTTGCCTTATCTACCTCAATTCCCTTGGACGAAATTATATGTTCAAGCACTATTCCCTTAGGAACCATAAAATGACACTTCTCCCAATTCAAAACCAAATTCTTTTCCTCACATCGCTTCAACACACTTTTGAGATTTTCCAAATACTCGCTGAAGGATAGACCAAAAACGGAGAAGTCATCCATGAAGACCTTTAAATATTACCCCACCATATCAGAAAATATACTCAACATGCATCGTTGAAACGTGGCGGGGGCATTACACAGCCCGAATGACATCCTTTGGTAAGCAAAGGTTCCAAAGGGGCATGTCAATGTCATTTTTTCTTGATCTTCATGGGCTATCTTTATCTAATTGTTGCCCGAATACCGATCAAGGAAACAGTAGTAAGAGTGACCATTTAGCCTTTCCAAAATTTGATCGATGAAGGGCAAAGGAAAGTGGTCCTTCCTTGTGATGGTATTCAACTTCCTGTAGTCAACACACATTCTCCAACCAGTAGTGACTCTAGTTGGCACGAGTTCATTGTCGACATTGGTTACGATGGTGATTACGAACTTCTTAGGAACCACCTGAGTTGGACTCACCCATCGACTGTCAGATATAGGGTATATAATACCCACATCCAACAACTCAAGTACCTCAGCCTTAACCACTTCTTTCATATTTGGATTGAGTCGACGTTGTGGTTGTCGGGAGGTCTTCGTATTATCCTCAAGATGAACGCAGTGAGTACAATTCAAAGGATCAATTCCCTTCAGGTCCACAATCGACCATCCAAGGGCTCCTTTATGCTCAATGAGGGTGGAAATAAGCACACTCACCTGTTCTTTCGCAAGGTGAGAAGAAATCACCACCGGGTATGTCTCATCTTGACCTAAATAAACATATTTAAGATCAGCAGGTATAGGTTTTAGGTCATGTTTCGATGCTTTGAGGCTAAACAGTAGAGGCATTACATCGGTTTGGGGCAATGTTTCAAATTGTGGCCTCCACCGATTAGCTTTAAGTATCGACGCAAAATCAAACAAGGCATTCATCTCCTTAATTGTGTCATCATCTAAATCGGGGAAGTGGGCCAAGCACGTCTCAAGAGGGTCAGAGAATAGAGTCATCAGTTCTTTATCTTCCACGAAAGAATCTATTAAGTTAATGTCGTGGATATCATCAACATCCTCTGACTGTTTGCTCATGTTGAAAAAGATATTGAGCTCCAACGTCATATTCTCGAAAGACAAATTCATAACTCCATTTCTACAGTTGATAATGGAATTGGATGTAGTAAGGAATGGGCGACCAAGGATGACGGGGATCAGAGTGCTTATATCTACGATGGGTTGAGTATCCAAGATGATAAAATTTACTGGATAGTAGAATTTGTCACCCTGGACAAACACTTCGACATCCTTCGCGGTACACGGACTGAATGATCAATAAGTTGTAATGTGGTCTGGGTGGGTTTTGATTCACCTAGACCCAATTATTCGTATACCGAGAAAGGAATCAATTAACGCTGGCTCCTAAGTTAAGAAGTGCGTGCTCAATCTGGTGATTCCTCATTATACAGGTGATAGTTGGGCTACCAGGATCTTTATATTTTTATGGCACATCTTGCTTGAGGATGACACTCACCTTTTTTGTCAGAAAATTTTTCTTTTGAATACTCTACTGTCTCTTTGTTGTACATAAATCTTTCAGAAATTTGGCATAAGAGGGGATTTGTTTCACAACATCCAATACAGGGATGTTGACTTTCACATGTTTCAACACCTCTAGAATATCATGTGAGTTAGGTAGATGTTTTGGTGTAATCAACCGCTGGGGGAATAGCACAATCGGTTTACTCACTTTTTCGGTTCGTCCTCATGTGGGGCATTGCTAGGTCTATGTAACGCCCCAATTTTCAAAACCTGAGTATACAACTCGTTTCCTGAAAATTCGGGTGTTAATGATCGGATAAGTGCCATCCAAGTAGAATCAAAGTTCAGGTAGCGAAATCAAGCAAAGAATAAGTCGTAAACCATATAACAATATCTGGTCCACTCAGCTGGGGAACCAAAAACAAAGCTTTAAGTTCAAATATTCTAAGTAAACAAACAACCAAACATCTACATCTACTGATTTAATCCGAAGTACTCCGCCGCTTCCTGATGCGGCTCCTCTTCGTACAACTCCACCGCTCTAGCTGCAACAGTCCCAAGATCCACGCCATAGTCAATCATACCAGCACCTACGTCCTTTGTATAGTTGAACATTAGATGAATGAGTGGCCAGCTCAGTGTGAATTCCCCTCAAGATTACACACCGCTGCCTCAGACAAGTATAGCATGAAAGCAACAAGGCAAACAAAACATAACAAAATGCAGTCTTATTATATGCATGGATGTGTGAGTGCATCATCGACCTGGGGATGCTCATCCAGTTGGCAGTTGGGCTCGTCTCCCATGCAAAGGCTGGCCATTAGCGAAGCACATCATATGCTTACATAATGTACCGCATAATGACTGCTTATCGTACATCATGTACGTAGATCAATAGTCGATGGTCTGGTAGCTAGCGAAACGATAGCCCTAATAACCTGGAGGGCACGTGCTACAACATCTGGAAATATCTACCCGTTATCACCAATATGCCATGTATGCATGATTAACTAAGCCATTATTAGTCAAATTACAATCAGGCGGTTTAAATAAGCTCAAGGTCACTACAGGGGGCTCGTCACCTAGCATATGCCAACGACCCAGGCATAGTGTCTCATTCCTCCATCCTTGGCCCATGAGTCTACCGCCTTAGGGTGTGGACAGAACCCATCAACACGTTGAAATGGCGGTAAAGACTGCACTAGTTGAAGAAGGAATATGCCAATATGTCCTAGAGGGGGGTGAATAGGACTTTTTAAAATTTTTATGATTTATTTAAAAATCCTATTTCACTAATCCTATGAAATATGCAATTATCAGGATTACACAAATGTAACTCTACTGGCTTCCAAGCCAGGTAGAGGATCCAATCACAAACTATTCAAGATATAGCAATATGCAGCTTAGTTTATGTTGGATGTGACTGTGTATGTGTGTGAGGTGTAATCAGATATATAAATATGAATGCATTAACATAAATCATACACATAGAAGAGCAATCACAAACACGGTCATTTTTATAGTGGTTCGACTACTTGTCTACTCCACTCCCGGTAGCCGCACTCAACCCTTGAGTGTACCGGATTTCACTAAGGAGGTTTCACAGCAATTCACCTCAAACCTAAGGTTTTAAATCAGGTTCACCTTCAACCTTTACAACTTACACTGAGGCTGACTATTTATGCTCTCATGAGCAAGGGTCAACACAACGCACCCACTTTTAGGCACACTGGCCAAGGATCTTCCATAAGACCCTACTGGAGGTTTCTACACGGTTCACCTAAAACCAGAGGTTTTACGCGGTTTACCTCAAACCTAGAGTTTTACTGGTTCACTCCTAACCAGATGTTTATGCTCTCCACAGAGCAAGGGTCCATATAACGCACCCACCACGTACACTCCCGCCAGAGGCCTCCTTGAAGACTTCAAAGGGTGAGAACCACTTAAGACTCTATCCTAAAAAGGAATGATTGCAAGTGTCCTCTTGGACTCTAGATACTTACAAATAAGCTGATGAGTCCCGATAAGCGCACTGCAGAAGATCTCCTCCTCCTTATTGACGAAGAGTCTTCTACTCCCTTGATCCACAACACAAAAATGATATAACAGTACTTGGCTTTAGGTTGGGTCAAGGTCAAGATGGAATCCCACTCTTAAAATTTTTTTCTATCAGGAAGATAGAGCGATTCCAATCTTATGCATTCAAGGCATCCCAGCATAATGATTTGCCATTGAGTAGCTGGAGGATCGTTAAATGCGGAAGTTCATTCCCCAATCCACTCTATTGAATATCAATGATGAGGGTGGATTGGAGGATAAACTTCCTTGAGAGAAAGGGCTTTGGGTATATGATCTAAAGTTAAACACTCAAAAACTCTCTCTTCTTTCTCTCCCAGCAACAATAGACAAGTCCTCTATATATAGGCAAAAGGTTCCAACGGATATAAACGGTCACATTTATGATTGAGTTTGATATCATCAAGCAGGTTCAATATCATCGAGAGTATACTCTCGATAGCATTGATGGTCTGCTCGATGACTCAAACTCAAAGTCATACACTTTTCAAACCTTTTACCAGATGGTCGATGAATTGAAACCACTGTCGATATCATCGAATTTTGAACTGCGATTCCATGGATGGTAGGTTCGATCTATCGACACTTGAAAAATGAGAGAGACTTGTCATGAAATATTTCAGGTTTTTAGGAAACGATCGAGGGTCATCCGATGTCATTGGAATTTGTATATCGATGATATCAAAGGCAGTGTCGATGCATCGATAAATCCAATAGATTTACTAGTAAACTCGCTGGACAGTTTGTCTCCAGTTTCGATGCAATCGACCCGGCCTCGATATCATCGACATATGAATATCGATTTCCTTGAATGGCCCCCGATCAAAGTTAAAAACATCCTGAAATATCTGCTGAAAGAAATGCTCACCCACGATCGATATCATCGATGGTCTTCCGATCTTATCGATATTTGATTTCAGATCATATCAGAAGGCGCATTGATATATCGAAGAAATTCAAAATTTTCTTTAAAAAAACAGGGGCGCCGAAAATCTGCCTGTCGATCTTATCGAGCCACTTTCAATGGGCTCGAGATTTGAGTATCAATGATATCGATAGGTGTATCGATACATCAATAATTCATCCAGATATGTTGTGAAGTTGCTGGACATATTTGGTCCTCTTTCCGATCATATCAATAAAGCATCGAGGACTCGATAGCGCAGGTTGATTATATCAAGGGTGTTTCGATAAAATCGACAAGGTAAGAAAAACTTAGAGATTTTCCTATTTTAAAAAAGTTTTCTCACCTAAAAACCCTATGCTTTTCTAACTTATTTTTAAGGGTTTTATTCACCTTGTGTTTTGGGACAAGGGATGTGTGGCTTTAAATTTACATGTGGCGAGCTTGCACACATCTGGTTGAGGCAGATGCTTGAAATGATCTTCCGATCAGGCTCTGTAGACAATCTGACTCAATACTCACGTAACTTGACAAACCAGGGCACTTTCAATCTCCCCCTTTGTCAATTATGTGACAAAATCCCAAAACACCCTAGAATACTCTAGACAACCACACCCTAAATTGTGTGTACATGTTTTTACACAATTTTACAATTTCTAGCCCATGTACACAACCAGCAGCTGCTCCCCCTGACTTGTAGACTCCAACTCCCCCTTGCTTGTTGCTCCCCCTAACACCTGCAACAACATCTGAGCAGATATACAATTTCCATCCGGGGTGTTTGTAAATGTTCTCCCCCTTTTTGTTAGTCATTGACAAAGATAAATCAAGTGATATTGACTGAAGAGTAAATTTAAGTGGGAGAACCGATCAGGCAGAAGCAGATCAATTGATGTATAATAATTAACTCAGTTTAAGCAGACATCAATTTTAGAATGTATAGATGCATAGTAGATCAGATAAACAATGATATAGCAGATAGAACAGTCAGTAAAGAACAGTACATGCATACCATATCAGAAACTTGATAAACCAGGAGAACTCAAAACAAAATCATGGCAGTAAAGATAAGAGTTATACTCAGCCATTACCAAAATGAAACCAAAATATCCAACTATCCAAAATAAACTGCCCAAGATTGGCAGCAAATTAACAGTTATCCCGACACACTGCCCAAGATGCGTACCAAGCCCATGCACAGGTACCCAAAAAAATATAGAACTTGCACAGTCCGCTCCTATCGTCTTCGAGAATCACCATGTATGAGCAAGTCCACCACCTACTAATTTGTTTGCTGGAGGGCATCGACTTTTCATCAATCACGATGAGACGTCTCACAGTTGTGAAGGCGCTCCTCCATACTTGTCATACCGTTCAGTAGGTGGCGTTCGAGGTAATGGGTTTGACGATTTGTTATAGACTTCAGACTCAGTAGTGGCGTTCGATTGGATCCCCGTGGATATGATGGATAAGCATATGGAGTAGCCGACTATAAAGGAGCACTATTCTCAGGAGGAGCTGAAGTGAGACACAACTGTTGAGCCACCTAAGCTGAATCACTATCAAACCATCTCTCTGGATAGACTGTATCAGATGTGGCAGGAATACCAACATGATGGGCTAATTTACAGATGAGTACAGGAAAAGCTAGTGTATCCTGATGGTTGCCTTGAATGACACGAATTAGCTACTTAAGAAGAAGTGTTGGGAGGCACACCTGAACTTCTTGATACACATCATACAACACATTTAACACAAAGGGAGACAGATGATTACCATTCACATCATAAGGATAGACATTGGACCCAAAAATGTCATGAAGAATTTTAAAAGTGGGTCCAAGATGATTAATATGAAGGGGTTATCATCGCTCCGAGAAATAATAGTTCCCTGATATAGTACACGAGTTATCTCTCCCCAGACGCCTAGACCATTTAGATTCCAACTGGTGACTGGAATGCGGTGACCTCGAGGTCTAGAAGATTACTCAAAGTGATAGGAGTGATGTGCTTGGAGTAATGCAACAATTCAACTTGAATGCAAGGTGGATCGTCACAAATAACATGACTTTTACTGAGGAAGACATGGACCACCCCTATTTGATAAGTACCACCAAGGTTTAGAATATTTTTCCATCTAATTACTTCTAGAAGGAGGTCCACACTAAAAGACTCAATGGCACTGTTAAGAACCAAACATTCAACAACAGTGGCTGGATGTCTCCCCGATGGAATGAGTTGATGCATACTAGGTTGTTTCGCTTTTCCTTTTGAAGACTAAGAAAGAGACGTACCTTTCCCTTTATTCATGATTTTTTCGTTTCTTTTGAAGTTTCTGGGACCCGCCGATGATCTTTTGGCTGAGGATTCGAGCAGAGGGTAAAACAGAAAATTTTTCAGAAAAATAAGATTTTCCCGCTCGACCGCTTTTTATTGGGCAGCAGTCTTCGATTATATCGATGATCCTCATCCGATGTTATCAACAATTGCTTCGATAGTAGTCCCGATCATGTGACTTTTCACATTCTGAAGGTGTCGATGATATTGACTCATGATCGATTAATGGGGAATGTCATATCGATAGACATATCGAAGAGGAATATTTTTCTTTTTCAGCATACAGACGACCCTTCAAGTATACTTATAGTATTTTTGTGACTTAATAGCATACTCAGCAAAATTATGTACAATCAATGCACACATCAAAATTATAAACATTTGAATGTTTATATACAAAAGATTGAGGTCAGGAAGCTCAGATATATCATTTTAAGCTCAGCAAAATTGCATCATTTTAGCAAATATCCAGATCTGGATGCATAATCTGGCCTTGTCTTTTTATGCTCAGAACTTCTAGGCATCAGTTCTCTCTATGCTTCTGATAGTGTAGCAATGATTGCTTGTGCGATGACCCTTCATTACTGATTTTCCTGATAGGTCTAGGATTTCACACTCTTGTTTGTTAAATTTAACCATGTACCCATTATCACAGATTTGAGATATGCTTAGGAGATTATGTGTCAGACCTTTTATGCAGAAAGCATTCTCATTTTTAAGCAATTGAATTCCTTTTATGATTCCCTGTCCAATTACTTTGGCAGTGGTTCCATCTCCGTAGGTGACTATCCCATTATGAAGGTTCTCAAAATTTGAAAGAAGGGACATGTTACGGGTTACATGTCTTGAGCAACCACTGTTAAGGTACCACTTAGAATCGTTGCCTATTAAGTGATTTGAGTGAGTAGTAAGACAATTCTTCTTTTCTTTAATTATCCACTTTTTGACAGGGTTCTTACTTGAAGTAGATTTAATTTTCTTATCTGATTCAACTACTTGATTAGTCTTTGTGTTCCTACTGGAGGCATCAGATTTTTCAAGTATTTGTATTCCATACCCAGTTTTGGCTCTAACTTTCTCATATCCTAAGCCATTTTTGTTATTTCCAGATTTTCCCATACCTAAAAGTTTTTCTAACTTCTCACCACTCTGGGAAAACTTACAGTTCTGCTTGGCAGTTTTTCTGGACTCTTCTAGATTAAACAGGAGTGTATGATTTCATTTTGAAGGAGCATATTTTTGTCCTTTAATTGCTCAACCTGTTTGTTTAGTTTCTCGGTCTCAGATTTGAGGAAGGTGTTAATTCTTTTAAGTCTATCATTATCTGAGTGATGTTGCTGTAACTCATTGATTAGATGTGTATTGATTTTTACAGTTGTGTCCAAATCTTTTTGCAGCAATTGTTTCTCGTTCTCAGATATTCTAAGTCTTATGAATATAGAGTTGATTATAAGCATCTTCCAGTTTATCCTTTTTGATTTCTTCTTCTTCTTCCCTAGTTCCTTCATTATCAGATGAAGATGATTCGGTGGCTAGCTATTCTTTCTCGTTCTCAGATTCAGTAAGAATAATTGAAGCCGTGGAGACCATGAGTATTTTCAATGATTTCTAATCTCCATCGCTTTCTGAGTTACTAGATTCTAAATTTAACTACTCAGTATCATCCCACGTGGCAGCCATTGCCTTGCCCTTAGTTATTCTGTTTGGGCATTCAGTAGACAGGTGTCCATACTCAGGATAGGCATAACATTGTGGTTCTTTGGTTCTTTTACCAAATTTGCCTGTAGAAGGTTTAGAGTTCACCTTTCTTCCTTTGGAAGGACGACCACGATTCTTTTGAAAGAATTTCCTGAATCGTTGGGCCAGCAAAGCCACTTCCTCATCTTCATTTTCATTTTTGCTCTCACTGTCCTCATGTAATGTTTTCTTCGAGGTTTTTAGGACAGTTGTTTTGGATTTAGGGATTTGTTTGAAGTGTAGTTCGAAAGTTTGTAGGGAACCTACCAGTTCTTCTACTTTCATCTCATCAATGTTCCTACACTCCTCAATTGTTGTAACCTTGGAATTAAATCGTTCCGGAAGGGATCTTAAGATTTTTCTACAAATTTTTGGTACCAGAACTTTTTCTCCCAATCCACCCATGGAGTTACAGATGATATTCAACTTCGTGAAGAACTCCATAAATGTCTCATGCTCTTCCATTCTAAGATTTTTGAACTGTGAAGTCAGGAGTTGAATTTTAGACCTCTTCACAGTGCTTGTGCCTTCATGGGTTGTTTCCAGTAGATCCCATGCTTCCTTGGATGTCCCACACATACTTATCTGAGTGAATATGTCCTGGGACACGGCACAGTAAATAGCATTTATAGCCTTGGCTTCAGATGTTTGCCTTTCTTTGTCGAATGTTGTCCACTTTTCTTTGGATTTGGGTTTTGTGATGGTTGTGCCACTGTCAAGTATAATTTGTTTAGTAGGTGGCACATAACCATTTTCAACTATATCCCAAACATCATGGTCCAAAGATCTCAGAAAGTAGTGCATCCTAGCCTTCCAGTTTGCATAATTTGAGCCATCAAATACTGGAGGTCTAGTGACCGATGAGCCCTCTCCTTTGGCCATATTTCCAACTTCAGTCAAGATCACTCTCTAGGCAGTGAAGCCCTTAAAGAGAGACCCGCTCTGAAACCAATTAAAATGACGGTAAAGACTACACTAGTTGAAGAAGGAATATGCCAATATGTCCTAAGGGGGGTGAATAGACTTTTTAAATTTTTTTACGATTTATTTAAAAATCCTATTTCACTAATCCTATGAAATATACAATTATCAGGATTACTTAAATGTAACTCTACTGGCTTCCAAGCCAGGTAGAGGATCCAATCACAAACTATTCAAGATATAGCAATATGCAACTTAGTTTATGTTGGATGTGACTGTGTATGTGTGTGAGGTGTGATCAGATATATATAAATATGAATGCATTAACATAAATCATACACAGAAGAGAAATCACAAGCACAGTCATTTTTATAGTGGTTCGACTACTTGTTTACTCCACTCCCGGTAACTGCACTCAACCCTTGAGTGTACCAGATTTCACTAAGGAGGTTTCATAGCGGTTCACATCAAACTTAAGGTTTTAAATCAAGTTCACCTTCAACTTTTACAACCTACACTGAGGCTGACTGTTTATGCTCTCACGAGCAAGGATCAACACAACACACCCACTTTTAGGCACCCTGGCCAAGGACCTTCCATAAGACCCTACTGGAGGTTTCTATACGGTTCACCTCAAACCAGAGGTTTTACGCGGTTTACCTCAAACTTAGAGTTTTACTGGTTCACTCCTAACTAGATGTTTATGCTCTCCACAGAATAAGGGTCCACACAACGCACCCACCACGTACACTCCCGCCGGAGGCCTCCTTGAAGACTTTAAAGGGTGAGAACCACTTCAGACCCAATCCTAAAAAGGAATGATCACAAGTGTCCTCTTAGACTCTAGATACTTACAAATAAGTTGATGTGTCCCGATAAGTGCACTGCCAAAGATCTCCTCCTCCTTGTTGACGAAGAGTCTTCTGCTCCCTTGATCCGCAACACAAAATGATATACCAGTACTTGGCTTTGTGTTGGGTCAAGGTCAAGATGGAATCCCACTCTCAAAATGTTTTCTTATCGGGAAGATAGAGCGATTCCAATCTTATGCATTCAAGGCATCCCAACATAATGATTTGCCATTAAGGAGTAGCTGTTGGATCCTTGAATGTGGAAGTTCATTCCCCAATCCACTCTATTGAATATCAATGATGAGGGTGGATTGGAGGATGAACTTCCTTGAGAGAAAGGGCTTTGGGTATATGATTTAAAGTTAAACACTCAAAAGCTCTCTCTTCTTTCTCTCCCAACAACAATAGACAAGTCCTCTATATATAGGCAAAAGGTTCCAACGGATATAAAACTGTCACATTTATGATTGAGTTTGATATCATCGAGCAGGTTCGATATCATCGAGCATATACTCTCGATAGCATCGATGGTCTGCTCGATGACTCAAACTCAAAGTCATACGCTTTTGAAACCTTTTATCAGATGGTTGATAAATCGAAACCACTGTCGATATCATCGGATTTTGAACTCCGATTCCATTGATGGTAGGTCGATCTATCAGCACTTGAAAAATGAGAGAGACTTGTCATGAAATATTTCAGGTTTTTAGGAAATGATCGAGGGTCAGACGATGTCATCGGAATTTATATATCGATGATATCGAAGGCAATGTCGATGCATCGATAAATCTAATAGATTTACTAGTAAACTCACTGGACAACTTGTATCCAGATTCGATGCAATTAACCTGGCCTCGATATCATCGACATATGAATATTGATTTCCTCGAATGGCCCCCGATTAAAGTTAAAAACATCCTGAAATATCTGCTGAAAGAAATGTGCACCCACGATCGATATCATCGATGGTCTTCCGATCTTAACGATATTTGATTTCAGATTATATCGGAAGGCGCATCGATATATCGAAGAAATTCAAAATTTTCTCTAAAAAAATAGGGGCGCCAAAAATTTGCCTATCGATCTTATCAAGCCACTTTCGATGGGCTCGAGATTTGAGTATCGATGGTATCGATAGGTGTATCGATACATCGATAATTCGTCTAGATATGTTGTGAAGTTGTTGGACATATTTGGTCCTCTTTCTGATCATATCGATAAAGCATCGAGACTCGACAGTGTAGGTCGATTATATCGAGGGTGTTTCGATAAAATCGACAAGGTAAGAAAAACTTAGAGATTTTTCTATTTTGAAAAAGTTTTCTCACCTAAAAACCCTATGCTTTTTTAACTTATTTTTAAGGGTTTTATTCACCTGGTGTTTTGGGACAAGGGATGTGAGGCTTTAAATTTACCTGTAGCGATCTTGCACACATCCGGTTGAGGTAGATGCTTAAAATGATCTTCCTATCAGGCTCTGTAGACATTCTGACTCGATACTCACGTAACTTGACAAACCAGGACACTTTCACATGTGGCCAATCAATTCTCAATGTATGAGAAACGACCATCGTATGTTGAATAAGAATGAAATGTTGAAGATATTAAATATAGCGATTAAAATGAATCGGTATGTATGATTCAAATGCAAATAAGCAACGGTGATAAAAACGTTGAATGGTTCATTCCATAATTAGGTAGGTGGAATCACCCCATAAATGGTAAAACCCATGAATTAAATTGCCACTAACATAACCTCCATGTTGAGGGCTATTTCTAGCATAATCAATCTCGTTACACCCTAAGTATGGACTCTCTTTTTTGAATAGAGGTTTTTCTTCTTGACTAGAGAGATTTTTGGTTCATGTGTTGTAATGTCTCGGAAAAATCCGTACAAAGACCCGAGCACCACTTCAGGCAGAAATCACTTAGGGTCAAATTATGTAGAAATTAGACAAAAATTAATTAAGTACTAAACTGAATTAATTAGTAGATTAGCTTGAACTGCTTTCTATACGAACTGCAAGACTCAAAACCAGTAAAATCGCTAACTCTACATTACCTAAAAACCTAGGAGAAATCTCAAAACCCAGTTGCTCCTGGGGGCACATTAAAACTTCATATCGGACCTAGACAGTTCATCGAAAGTCCGATAACCGCAAAACTATACAGTTATGACCACCTTACTGGGCTTGACAACCATCGTGGGAATCGAGTCCAAATAGTAACTAGAAACTCATAACTTGAGCCCGGAGCGAAGTGTGTAAGAAACATGAATATTTTTAGAAAATGAACTCAAACTTAAGTAATTTGGGCCGTTTCTTGTAGGAAAAATTTAAGGCTTCAGATCGTCAGATTCTGACCCAACTACACCCTTGGATCAGGGAAATTTCCCTACACATGTCAGTGTACTTGTGGCCCTGATCGAGTGACTATGACTGTTGAATTGAAATTGGTCCTCCACGATTGATCCATAAATCTAATTGGACTGAAATCCTGACACAGATCCATTGTCAGGGAACTTTCTCCAGACCGTATGCAGGTAATGGAGCTCCAGATGAGCTTCATTGGCCCGAAACAACCACCTCTTGGCTATAACCTAAGTATATCATGGCCATGGGGCCATTGACATCACTTCTGGGCCTATTTAAAGCCCTAAACCAACCCCTCTCTCATTCCATACGAATTTCTTAAAACCCTAGGAGAGAGAAGAGAGAAAAGAGGAGGAAAGAGTGAGGAGAAGAGAAAGAGAGTGAGAGATAGTTGCTGGGATTCATTCTCACCACTCCACGTGCCGAATCATCTCTCCCATGTCACTACACCGTCGAATTCGAATCCATTTTTGGGTAAGAAATCCTAAACCTAATCTGTTTTAGAAATTTGAATAGAGGAAACGGTGAAATAGCTAACCTATGTCATGATTTAGGTAGCCGTTGTGCCATAGACAAAGGCGTAGGGTACGAACCGAGTTTGTAATTGGTGTATCGGTGAAAGGTGCAGACTATAAACATTTAGGTTATGGTTTTCAAGGCTTTCAATATCAGTTAATGATTTATGACAAACTTGATTGTTGTCACATGTACTTAGATGCGATGTTTTCCGTGTATTATACATATATATGAACTATGTTGAATATAATGCATTTCATGTGTTTGTTAAAATGTTTGAATGAATATGAAATTATGATTTGTGCTTGCCATAATTATTGATTGGGAATACATGATTGTTGTACGTGTGACAACTCCTTTGTGAAAGGATTTGCTATATTATATGTTATAACTAATTTATTACATGTATGTTGGTATGTTTAGTCTAAGTGTTTGATAAAATGTCGGAATGAGAAATTGTTTGATGAAATGCATTTATTAGAGATTCTCAATCACCTTAGCTGTATGAATAGATCCCTTCATGTAATTTAAATTCAGCTACGTGATTCATGTATGAAATGCATATGTATGATATTATGTTCGCTATGTGTTTTATAAAATGTTAAATAATTGTAATGCCTGAATTGTCTGTTCAATGCTATTTTGACTATCATATATGAATGCCTATTGTATTTGAGTATGATTGGGACTATTACGCAGTCTAGGCAATCGGTAACGGTTTACGATCAGTGGCCGAACTAGTTTCACCATAAAGGATACGTTCGATGAATCCGAGTCGTATGGCGATTAGCGACAGTGGTTAAGCCACGAGGAGTGCGTATGCGCTCCATGTCAATTAATTTAACGTGCTCTCGTACTAGTCGAGCTTGTCAAGTAACCCAATTGGCCTAATGTATGTTCACCATGTATGGACGCTACTGCTTGAATCTAAGGTACCACTTACCAGTGAAAAGCCTATTTAACCTTGGTACCGCGATCCGCTAAGACTCATGAGCCAGGCATGGTGGTATGGGACACCGTGGTCGAGTTGTCTGCCTACGCTAGGGTGACGAGCCTCCCCGTACTGTCCATTGAGCAACCCAAACTCGTGATCTGAATATGGTGGTATGAGACACTGTATTCGAGTTGTCGTCCTGCGCTAAGGTGACGAGCCTTTTCGTAGTGACCTCAAGTATAAACTAGGCATACGCTGAGGTGACAAGCCTCTCCATAGCGACCTGAACTTTCCTATCCACTGCTTTTCAATCAGGGGTGATGTTGCCCTATAACTTGCCTATCGTATGTGATTAACTAGGATTAACGACCCTAGATGGATTATTGTTTGGGTAAATGATATAAAGGGAGGTACCTTAGCTTCCCGAATCTGTTGTACGAATAAGCCTAGATAAGAACTTGGCTAATATTACATATGCTTTAGCGAGGAAGCGCACATTTAACAGGAGTGTTACATGCACGATCGTGAGATGATGTCGTTGAGGGAGTGCATGCATCATTATAGCATATCATTCTTGCATTAATAAGAGTACTTAGGACATGATTATTGTACTGCTTTATCATTACTGCTTAATTGAATTGATAACATGTTAACCTTTGCCTTATAGCTCCACTGAGTTGATCACTCACTCCCACTCTGGGACGGTGTTGTAAAACACCAACCAGACCTTGTTTTAGTTTCAGATGACGGAGAGGCTTACGAGGTGGAGCCCGACTTTTATGACGACAAGAAGGAGTTCTCCTACATGCAACTCTCTGGTGAGTCTATGTAGACCTGGAGTTGCGTCGACGGGGTTATAGGGATACAGATTAGATGTCATTACATTGTATCATTTTGTAAATTTTGGAATTATGTATGTAATTATTTAACCTGGTAACATGTTCATGCTCTGGGGACTTACAACCACTTATATGCTTTATATATTTTTCACAGTCTTCCGCTTGCGTAATCTAATTGTCTCTGGAGTATGATATGCTGATTTAGTGTAATCTCATTCATGTTTAATGCACTAATACGGACAACATTTAATCATCATTATTTAGGTTGCATAAGTGATGCAATGGATCTCAAGAGTTGAGCCTTTGCTCGACCCTTAAAATTTGGGGCGTTACATGTGTCATGCAAACAATACAATAGCAAGTGAGGATGACATGGAGATCAATTGACAAATCATTCTAAATGACTAAGGAATGATTCAAATAAATTAAGTAAAGCTTAAGTATACATGCAGATGTAATTCAAGAGTTACTTAAGGAATCGAGTACTAACGTTTATATTGGATATTTATGAGCATGGTTTATCAAATCTACGGCATGTATTCAAGTAAGCTAACCAAGTGACAAACCAATTCTAAGATATCATTCGTATTTCATATAAAAGCTATCCTTAATCTAATTTAGAGATGGAAAGCTCAAGGGGAGAAGTCATCACCTGTACGGTCGTATCCCTGTCCTCGATTCAAGTTCCCGTGAGTATCTTGCGGCCCAAAATCACACAAGTAATTTCCTAAAGTCATAGTTGGTATTAGTCAAGTCTTCCCAAGGTTTTATCTAACTGACATATTGAAGTTGTGTGGGGGTTTGAAAGGACCCGTGAATGAGGGCATTTGGGCCTGCATTAGAGTGACCAGGCCCACTAACCATGGCCCAATCAATGTGGCTTAGACTGGGCCTGAAACTGTCCATAACTAAGGCCTGAACTGGGCCTGGTTCGGCCCGGCCTATTACATCCGATAAATGCCCAGAAATTGGGCTAGGCTAGGCTATTCCTGGCCCAGCAACAATACCAATCTACGAATTACTATCTAGTGGGCTTGGAATTTGAGAAGTCCTATCCCATAGATCTCTAGGCGAAGCCCAACCACACTCTCTTAAATCTAATGATCAAAAGAAAACATTTCAAGTAGCCTTACAAGCTTCATGAACACGTGCAAACTTAAGGGGTTTGTGAATATGTCTGCAACTTGTTCCAAACTTTCTCCAAAACACAAGATTGATGACTTCTTTCACTTCGAAATCAATCATTTGAGATAAAAATACAAACCTTGAAAGCAATAGACTCTTAAAAACAAATCCCACAACGACGTCTTGTAGGTAATAAGTCTAAAGATGCATGCATGACGGACTATTTGAAAGACCATAACACCCTACCTTAAATTGGATGAGTGACCATGCTCACTAATTGCTGCCTTTACAATGCCTAATGTGAAGCTGGGCTGGGCTCGTCCGGCCCAGCACCTGTTACATCCAGAAGCCTGAACAACGGCTGTTGGGCTAGCCCACTAGTGGCAGTGTCTGTTGACAGCCGAGACTGGCTAGGATGGGTTGTCCTGGCCCAGCTACAATACAGCTGTGGGTAGAATTGGACGGGCCGTTTCTGGCCCAATAGTAATTATCATATGCCAGCCCCAAGGCTGGGCTATTTCTGGCCCAATCAATGTCTATTGTTAGATGGGCTGGGTTCATTTGGCCCAGCACTGTGCACTCACTCATGTGTCTCACACTGAGCTGGATTTAGTACTGATTCCGCCCAGGCCCAAAACTCTAAAACAGATGAGAGCTTGGGCTTCTTGTAACTCCACAGTGGGCTCAACAGTAGCGTCTCTGCTAGTCCAGGCTGGTTGTGCAGGATCTTGGCCCAGCATCATTGTTGCAAAGGGTCTGGGTCCACTGCATCTGTAACACCCTGTACTTTTCAGTACTTGGGTGTTATCATTTAAATCAAATCTAGCAAAAACGGATGATAAAACACACGTAACCTATAACTTACACCACGCTTGATTACTCTGGTACCACCCTTGGATGACCCCTTACGTCTTAACGTAGAATTTCATCATTTCTGCCTAGTCGACCCATCGCTCAGTAGTCCATGAATTCTGGTTAAGCTAAATCCTCACTCAAATGTACTAGATTAATTATTCAATTCAAGATTAACTATTAGACCCTTAGAACCCTAGATCATCGAATAATTCATTTGGTGAAACAATCTAGGACATTAATCGACATTTTAAAATAAGTCAACCATTGAACCTTAAAATCAAATATTAGACCTTAAGATCGGCTCTTGGTTTATATTATGAATCTAGTTAATTGCAAGATTGGCCATCTAATCATCTAATACGGACTAGGAACCGTCCTGATCATCAAAACAATAAATAATTAAATGAATAAATAAATAAAAATGCTAAAGTCTAGCCTGGAATCAACCTGATCGCTGGATCATTATGAACTAACAAAATAAGACAAAAACCCATTGTCATGGCCCACCTAAGTTTTAAATATGCCTGATCATGAGTCAGAAGTCCCAAATGAGTCCTCTAAAATGAATGAACTGGGTGGATTTGTCAATATCATCACAGTGGACCCCACATTTGTGTGCACGTGCATTAGGGGAGGTGCACCCGCCACACACTAGACGGCGTATCCATTAAATCGGGCTTTGACTCGAGCGAGACTTGAAAAAGGGAGTCCATCTCCCTACTTTCCCGCCCAGATCACGTTTAAACAGACATTATCCATTTTAGCTCGCTGTGGGCCACCACTACGATCATCTGAGATTATCCGAACCGTCCATCCTATCTGTAGGACAGATCTGACCAAAACCTAGCTCTTCGTACCCATCTCTGTACACCCAGGTGCACACGAACTCTAGCACAAGCTAAGTTGTGGGCACGATTCATTTCCAAAAATGGAAACTCTGTTTCTTAGTCGAGTTGCAAACCACGTGGAAAGCTCTCTCTCATCTCAACCCTCCATTTCAAACCATCTCAACCCTTCATTTATTTCGCATTTTAGGGTTTCGTCAGCTATAGAAACGGCGGAAGGAATCTTTACCGTTTTGAGGCTGGCATTATCTCAACCACTGATTTGCATCTAGAAACCTTCTCGAACATCTCAACCGTTGTTGTTAGGGCGACTCAAAGCCTTCTGCAACGGAATGAGATGCTTCTCGTGTGAAAACTCGGCTTCTCGCGAAAACCATGTATTGGATGAGAACTCGAAACCCACCAAGTTTTCGTGACTGTCCATCTAAACGGCGGGTCCCACAATGATCCTAAGACCAATCTGGACCATCCATGTGCCTTAGCATGAAAGATGGCCCACTCGGTTGAAATCCGCCATGAACAGCCCATCATCTTCCCCATCCATTAAAAAAAACCCATTTCCTTTAAGTGGGTCCCATCACCTGATCTGAGACGTTAGATGCGTGGGCCAAGGTCCCAGAAACTGATCTTATATGGCTTATCTGAGTCAAGAAAGATAGTTTTGACCCAAATCATCTGAATGCCATCGTATTACAATTAGGTTTATGACCGATGAGGCTAACTAAGCCGGTGATTAGTTTGCATTCGAAATTTCTAGAATTAGGTTAGTAAAGCCTTATAAAAGGCTGACTTTTAGGGCATCCTTTCCAAAAAAAAAAAAAGTGAGGGAGAGATTTAAAGTTGAGAGTTGCCTCACCAACTTGACTCGGTGAGTTGGTAGGCTGAGTTCGGGTGTAGTTCGGGTCCAGACCTCACCAAATTCCAGAAGATTGTTGGACTTCCAATAAAGAGTTTGGAAGAAGAAGAGAGAGAGAGAGAGAAAAGGGGGTCAAGGTTCGTTGGTTCTCTATGGGCTGTCAAGTCGAGCACTGAGTCGACTCGTTTCCCTGTTTAATGTTGAAATCCAGTGCCATTACTGGTTTGCTGAGTCTGTGGTTGGGCGTCTTCCAGCAGATGAAAAGAAAGGAGAAGGAGATCGGAAGCAGAAAGAGAGATCAAGAGGAAGTGAGGGAATGAAGAGAGATGGATCGAAAGAGAAAGAGAAGAGAAAGCAAGGGCGAGGGCAAGTCAGATTGTGGGCTACTGTCGAGTTTGGGAGGGTGACTCGCTGCCTCAATGAGGCTCGCTGACTCGGCCATCATTCGTCGAGTTTAACTGAGTCAAGTCAGGTCAGGCTCTAATGCCCATGGCTGGACTTCCGGCAGAAAAAGGAGGAGGAGGAGATGTAAGGGAGTCACTAGCCGAGACTCTCTTAAACTGGCGAGTCAAGTATCAAGTCGACTCGACAATAATCAAGTTTGATTTATAATGAGTTGTCTCGTCTGCAGATCGGAGCTGGCAGTGCGCTGCATCTGGAAAAGATGGTTTTCCACTTACAGTTTGAGTCGGATTGGATGTCGCCTATTTGCCATCGAGTTGTCGATTTGAGTTGACTCAGTTAGCAGGTAAGAAAGATCCTGAAATATTGATGTTGATT
The DNA here is from genome assembly GCA_021015155.1 of Magnolia officinalis. NCBI lineage: Eukaryota > Viridiplantae > Streptophyta > Magnoliopsida > Magnoliales > Magnoliaceae > Magnolia > Magnolia officinalis. The sequence goes on from JAJHSJ010000012.1 coordinate 47,495,539, forward strand.
TCATTCCACTTTAAAATGAGCTAGCATGTGAGAATATAGACTTACCTTCATTAGATTTAAGATAAAACCTAGCCGATTAGGTTCTAAGTAAATCGATTCATCCAAACCTCGTATATGATCCAAAAATTGACTAGTGATTCTTCACATGTTAATTGATGTAGAACTCTTAAATCCTTACGAAAGGGTTTGCCTACTTGTGGCAACGAGATTGAATTATCCTCAATTGGGTCGGGGTGAATTAGTCTCTCAACTTTCTATTAGAATTTGAGTTCAAATCTAAGTTATGATGGACCGTGACTAAATTCTAAATGGATATAGGGATATTGACGTAGAAAATCCCCACTTCTTGATCCACCTTGACCCAGTTCAAATTTGGATTAGTAGAATTAGGTGGAGTTGACTGAAAAGTTGAGACGAGTCAATTCCTAAAGTCTTCTTTAGAATTTTAAAGTGACCTTAATTAGGCTAATTAGCTTTAGAATCATGATTTTAATGTGGAATGCTTGATCCCATCTCCAGATTTACACTCTTACAATTTGCAATTGGGCCGGGTTACACCTCCCAAACCACGTTTAAACAAAATCCCCAATCCAAGGTGAGGATCACCCTTCAAGTTTTTCTACATCTTGATAATTATCGTAGCTTGCTTATTTCATCTCTTGCCTAAAATAATACTTAGTGAAATTGTTGATAAATGCTAGTTTCTAATTGAGTAGTTCTTAATAATGACTAATGGTTAGATTTATATCCAAATGTGAACATGCGATAGATCTTAAATATTCTTCTTTACATGTGTAATTACTTTTGACAATGTGCTTTGTCTGTTTTGCCACTTGCGGTTACTTTATGGGGTTTGTGGAAGTCCTTGAACTAGTGGTCTTTTTACCAAATAGATTAAATGGAATTTTCTTGTCGTGGACTTACCACCTTGCATGTCATATGTGCCTACATGACTTTTGAGGAATAATCTTTTTTATCACACCATTAGGTGAAATATTTGGCCCTTGCAGCTTTTATGGAATAACTGCCCCACATGGCTTTAATGGATTATTTTATACAACCTTGCGATGGTAAGTTCCACTTGTTGGACTATAATTGGCCACTAGTTGAAGGGGATACCCTTAAAACATCATATTTATTAGTCTCATGAGTCAGGGATGGGGAAATTAGATACTATGCCTGAGCTGTCGGCCCATGCTGGGTGACAAACCCCCCATAGTGACCTTTGATCTTTCTTGAAGTGATTGTTTGAAATTGGAATAATAATGGTTGGGCTAATCATGCATTTTCATGGTATATATTATGGTCTTTTCCGGGTGGTTAGTTCTCCTTGGGCGTACCTTTACGTATTTTTTTGGGTGGCTAATCCTCCTTGGACGATCTATATATTATTACGGTCTTTTCTGGGTGGTTAGTTCTCCTTGAGCATACATTTGCATATTTTTCCGGGTGGCTAATCCTCCTTGGGCGATCTATGTATTATTATGGTCTTTTCCGGGTAGTTAGTTCTCCTTGGGCGTACCTTTGCATATTTTTTCGGGCGACTAATCCTCCTTGGGCGATCTATATATTAAAGTCTTTTTCAGGTGACTAGTTTTCCTTGGGCATACCTTTAAATACTTTTCGGGTGGCTAGTTGTCCTTGGTCGACTTTTTACCAGCTGGATATGCATCCCTAGGTCTGTGAGCATGTGCATGCATCCATGCATTTAAACAAGATTACCTTGTGTGATTTATTTAATGAATGCGTGTCTGATGAACCTTATTTGATTCCCATGATAATCATTGTGTAGTAATTGTTATATACTGTCTTTGATAACTATGCTTAATTATCTTGATGCTGCGATAAATCTTGGGGGTTATACCTCACTGGATAGCCATTGATGCTATCGAACTGCATGCAATGTGCAGGAGACATAGATGATGTACATACTGGTGTTCATGTGGATTAGGAGGAGCCAGAGGACCTTGCGACTCTCTTTCCTAATTTCATCTCATTTTAATTTGTATTGTAGGCTTTGTAATAAGCGAAGACATTGGTTTGTATAAGTTTTGGGGTAACCACTTGAAACTATGGTTATGTATATTTGGACTCCCTCTAATATCTAATTTATTTTCATCCCACTATATTATTAACTCTGATAAAAGAAAAAAATGTACGTGGAATTTGGGTGTTTCTACAGGTTAACGCTCGGGTTTTTGGAAAACGGGTAGTGTACTCAGGTTCCGGGAGCCGGGGTGTTATAGATGGTATCAGAGAGAGTCTAGACAAACCTTGCCTTTAGGAAAGTAACTTATACAGACCATGAATGTCTCAACTAGGTTGTTGAAATTAGAAACTTAACCCTAAGGAAAATTTCTCTATACTTTGAGCAATTTCGAGAATACAGAAACATGATCTTAAGTTTCCTTGGAAATCATTAGAGCAACCATTTGAATTTATTTAGAATTCCCTTAGAGTTGGGGAAAACTGAGAACATAGATACTTCAAATCTTAGGCTCCTTGGAATTTTGGATTAGTCGTTTGAACTTAGAAACTAAACTTATATACCTTGGGAGAATAATATACAAAAACATCCCTTAGACTTGACTCCCATGGAACAAAAATTTTAAATCTAGGATATGAAATTTCCCAAAAATCTCTTAGAAATAACCTTGTCACAACTATTTAGTAAATGAGACAGCTTAGGTATTTTATGAAATCCTAACACTATATGGTACATCGAATTGTACATAAGCACTCCCTAAAGTTAAGGAATTACATTAGGAAAGATAATTTAATTTTCCTTGTACGTCTCATTAATTAGAGACCCAAACTTTAGGCCCCTTTAAACATTTAAGGTTTAGTAATTGAAACTTAGAAACAAGAATTTTAGTACCCTTGAAAACTACCAGAACTATTGGTTGAACTTAGAAATTAAACTCATGCCTTGTGGGAGGACAAATACCCACTACAATGTATTTGAGACCAAGCAAGGAACATTCCTTGAACGTGGCACTCAATAGACAACCTTTAGAAATTTAGAAATATAATTTTTTTAAAAAAAACATCGTCATCATAGTATTTGACAAGTAGACGAGACTTAGGTATCTTAGGGAATTTCCTTAACCACCATATTGTACACTTGGTCGAAACAAATGCTCTCTGAACTTAAGGAATCATACTAAGAATCATAATTTGAACCCCCCCCCAATACATCTCTTTATTTAGGAATGATATTTCCCACAAATTCCAACACCTAAGATTAATAGGAGAAAATTTTGTATAATTTTAGGTAAATTTCCAATCATAGTCTAAGCATGTCGAGGCTAGATTTGAGATTCTAGGTGAATTTGACAAATTTCAAACTCAAACTTTCATGTCGAAACTATAATCATTTTCACATAGCGCTTAGCTAATCAAAGTGGCGTAGCAGAAGCGTGGTGGGCCCATAACCTACAGGTCACAGAATCAGTGTATTCGGCTTAAACCTACTACAACCATCTGCCCATGTTAGCTCAAACATTAAAAAATGAAAGAATCGTATGGTGCTTTAGACAGCAGGGAACAAAAAAAAATGGGTGGGGGGGGGGGGGGGGGGAGTGGGGGAACAAATTCTAAGGAATCTAAGCCCTAATTATGCATTGAATAAATTCGAAATAAGGTACACAATATGATAATTGTACTACTTGTAACGATAATTGGAATACGTTATCAAATCTCGAGGACGAGATTTTCTTTAAGGGGGGTAGATTGTAACAACCCTAATTTTAATGGTAGTTACACCGACCAAATATGCTCCACAGAGAAATTGGTGAATGATTAGAAACACTGTAAAGGAGATATTCTCATTCACAGTATAGGTAGGACCGATGAATTTCGAGGACGAAATTCTCTTTAAGGAGGGTAGATTGTAACACCCTGTACTTTTCAGTACTCGGGTGTTATCATTTAAATCAAATCTAGCAAAAAAGGATGATAAAACACATGTAACCTATAACTTACACCACGCTTGATTACTCTGGTACCACCCTTGGATGACCCCTTACGTCTTAACGTAGAATTTCATCATTTCTGCCTAGTCGACCCATCGCTCAGTAGTCCATGAATTCTGGTTAAGCTAAATCCTCACTCAAATGTACTAGATTAATTATTCAATTCAAGATTAACTATTAGACCCTTAGAACCCTAGATCATCGAATAATTCGTTTGGTGAAACAATCTAGGACATTAATCGACATTTTAAAATAAGTCAACCATTGAACCTTAAAATCAAATATTAGACCTTAAGATCGGCTCTTGGTTTATATTATGAACCTAGTAAACCGCAAGATTGGCCATCTAATCATCCAATATGGACCAGGAAGCATCCTGATCATCAGAACAATAAATAATTAAATGAATAAATAAATAAAAATGTTGAAGTCTAGCCTGGAATCAACCTGACCACTGGATCATTATGAACTAACAAAATAAGACAAAAACCCATTGTCATGGCCCACCTAAGTTTTAAATATGCCTGATCATGAGTCAGAAGTCCCAAATGAGTCCTCTAAAATGAATGAACGGAGTGGATTTATCAATATCATCACAGTGGACCCCACATTTGTGTGCACGTGCATCAGGGGAGGTGTACCCACCGTGCAATGGACGGCGTATCCATTCAATCGAGCTTTGACCCGAGCAAGACTCGAAAAAGGGAGTCCATCTCCCTACTTTCCCGCCCAGATCACGTTTAAACGGACGTTATCCGTTTTGGCTGGCTGTGGGCCACCATTACGATCATCTAAGATGATCCGAACCATCCATCCTATCTGTAGGACAGATCTGACCAAAACCTAGCTCTTCGTACCCATCTCTGTACACCCAGGTGCACACAAACTCCAGCACAAGCTAAGTTGTGGGCACGATTCGTTTCCAAAAATGGAAACTCCATTTCTTAGTTGAGTTGGCAAACCACATGGAAAGCTCTCTCTCATCTCAACCCTCCATTTCAAACCATCTCAACCCTTCATTTATTTCGCATTTTAGGGTTTCCTCAGCTATAGAAACGGTGAAAGGAATCTTTACCGTTTTAAGGCTGGCACGATCTCAGCCACTGATTTGCATCTAGAAACCTTCCCGAACATCTCAACCGTTGTTGTTAGGGCGACTCAAAGCCTTCCGCAACGGAATGAGATGCTTCTCGTGTGATAACTCGGCTTCTCGCAAAAACCATGTATTGGATGAGAACTCGAAACCCACCAAGTTTTCGTGACTGTCCATCCAAACGACGGGTCCCACAATGATCCTAAGACCAATCTGGACCATCCATGTGCCTTACCACGAACGATGGCCCACTCGGTTGAAATCCGCCATGAATAGCCCATCATCTTCCCCATCCATTAAAAAAAAAAACCCATTTCCTTAATTCTGGAAAAGAAAAACTATAGAAAAATTGAGAAATCTAAAATACTACAGCAAGAGTTAAAAGGATATTACCAGATCAATGATTCTATGTTAAGTTCTATAAAACAAACTAACAAAGTTAGTATATGATAATTTAGAGAAACTTAATCTAAAAATAAATAAAAAGTTAAACCTAATCCTAACCTAATTCTAATACCAATGTACTTCAGAAAAAACGCAGTCGAAGTCTCAGGCAATGGCGCTAAAAACTTGTTCACTAATCACAAGTGCTAGGTTGTGATGTAGTAATAACTCGATGAGTTTGAGGTCGTACCCACAGGGACATGCTATTGTACGATTTCTTGAATACTTTAGAATTAGAACTAGAATATAAACTAACTACTAAAATTTGATTTTAAATGAGTAATTGTGAAAGAAACTATCAGAAACAAAACACTAAAGTGCAAAGGATCCACTAATGGCCATCTTAATATTAATTTACTTGATTCAATTAGATCACACAACTGGAATCAAATTCCTATTCTATCTAGCAGAATAAAAGGGTGATTAAATCATCATTCATACACTTCAAAATAGGTTTGAACTTTCATTGAATTGGTTCCCTCATGAAGCATCAGTGACTTAATTGTAGTATATTCAAAGCATCTATAGTGCCCGGACTCAACGATAGATCAATGGAATCTACAGATCAATCCCTTATGTCAGACCCTTAACCTGGTATCCGTTCTATTCCGTTAGGTCTGGTGATCCTTCCGATCGAATTTCGGCGACCCGTAACCTGTAGGTTGCATTTGCGATGATCCTTAATTTCTGTAATGTAAACCCGACCCGATTCGACTCGAAACATCTGCCCTTGCGACCGCATCGTCGCCACGATTCCAACGCCGCGTCTCGTGTGTCAATCCGAGTTATAGATCAAAATTTGAAGGTCGTGAATCATTTGGACTGTTGATCGTGATTGTGGGAGCTGCCTATTGCATGTACATGTTTCTTTAGGTGATGACATCACCCTAGTCCATCATGACCTATAGCCTAGCCTATAGCCCAACCTACCTAGCCTAGCAATCATGGATTTTTCTTCTAAAAAATAATCATTTCTCTCCCTATCCCATGTGCCATGATGGCTTTTCTTCCCAAGACCCATGAGTATCTTACAAGTCATGATGACAAAGCTACAACTCCCCATCTCCCTCTCTTTCTCCCTCATTCCTCTCTCCCTCCATTTGCAAGAGAGCTTGGGACATCCCACCATTCTCAGATTTTCCAGCCCCTCACTCTCTCATTTCCCCTCCATCTAGCACTTGCAATCTCATCTTCACCATTAAAACAACTCCTTAGAGCAAGTACCTAGTTTTGAAGAAAGGAGGAGGACCTAAGAGGTGCATTCTAGGCTAGTTTTTACTATTTTTTTTCTTACATTCCATTCTTGGAAGCTTGTAGGACCCACCAATCGATGGTGGAGGTCCTCCTTAGCTTCCTAGGTGTGGCCAATGGCCCACCTTGTGCATGCATGAGCCATGATGGGGCCATTCTCCAAGGACCTCATCATGAAGACTTTTCTTGATCCATGGCCTGATTTGGGTCATATAGACCCTAGATTCATGGTGGGGATGGCATCCCCACCTTAGATTTTGACTAATAGGGCCATGCATGTGTAGATCTATGTAATGTCTTGATGTAATATAGTAATGTGTGGTTGTGATGGACGGATAAGGTCTCAATAGTGGCAGAGCCCTTCTCCTATGGCTGAGATCTCTTCCCTCTTTCTCTACTATTATTTTTCTGATGCGTGTGGCCCACCTAGTAAGCCGAGGATGTCCAGACCGTCCAGCAAGGTGGGACGCCCTTGTTGTCCATTTTTTGGACGTTGGGTGTCCCACTTGCTGCCCATTTATGACATGCAAGGTGTTTTGATGAAGGGTCTTCGTCTAGGGGTTTGTGGGGCCCACTAAGGTAGGCCAAATCATGGTTTATGTGGAGCAATTCCCTTTATCCAGCAGCCTATAACTTGGTATGTTCTAGACCTTTGATTTATGGTTTTTGGTATGGAATTTGGCCTTATATGTAGTCTATTTTTCTCCCTATAGAGGGGTGTTTTTTGGAGGTGTGGACCCCACCTTGATGCATGATGGAGCCCACCTCCAACCGTCCCTGAATGGACAGCCATGAAGCAGGCCCAAGGGTGGGATGGTCCAATTTTTTGGACCGTCCAGTCACCTTATTGAAGGGAAAACACACATATCAGCTTGATCTTTAGGGGTGGTGGCCCACTTTTGTGGACCCCACCTTGCTGTACATATAGGGGTGTTTGTTGGCCACCCATTTTCCCTCTTTTGGACAGGCCTGGGCTCATTCCAATGGGTGTACAAGTCAGGGACAACAGTAAATTCTGGCAGCATTTTAATTCTAGAGCCTTGCTGCCCAAATTTTGTTTCATGTTTTTATGTGTTTATTGGCCTCCTTCTTCACCTATCTTGAGGGCCACCTTGTTGTGACCCACCTCAGGTGTATGTGGGCCATCAAATCAGCCCATTTTTTTAGGTTTTTACAGCTGGGACAGCAGCCCTCCTGCTAGACGTCCCAGCTGGGCTGACATCCAGCAGTGGGTTGGTCGTTCTCCCCCCTGTGGCCCACCTTGATGATGTGTTTTATCCATGCCATTCCTCCCTTGTGTGGGCCCCTTGGATGTGGTCCATCCCCTGGTGGGACGTCTACAAGTGGCCCACCTTGTATGTTTATATGGCCAGCCGACTAGGCCATTAGGGATGCCCAGGCCCACTATGGACATCCAGATTTTTTTCGGATGTTGCTGGACTTGTAGTCCAGCAGCAGACCCACCTTGTTTCATGTGTTGTGTACACACTTCCCATTTTGTAGGGCCCACTGTAATAATTATGGGCCACCAGGAAATATTTTTGCACTCAGTTTTACCATCCGCTAGACCCCAACAGGCCCAAGAAGTTGGGTGGGATGGTTGTCCAGCAAGGGCCTTAAAATATTCTGTATCTAACTGCAAGTTTTAAGGTTGTGAGGCCCACCAGATTGTGAGATTTGTGTACATACACCATGCTTGTATTTCTGAGATTTGGGCTTAATTAGTGCCTTATGAGGCCCGCCTTTGGGTTGATTTTTGAGGACCATAGTAGGCCAGATTTTTGGGACGTCCAGCAGGCCCAAATAGTATTGGACGTCCACTCTTGAACCCAGTTTGGTACATAGACTATTTTCACCTTATGCTGGACCTTGTGGGCTAAAAATTGGATCTTTGTTGCCAATCTATCTTAACCAGTTTTGGGCTAAATTGTAAGGCCCAACTAGGCAAATATTGGGCATGCCTTACCTATGTGTTTGGGCTTATGGGCTGCCCATTAGGTTTATCATAATGCATGAATTAGATGGCCATTGTACTTGGGCCATGATTTGCCCCTTTTGGGTCCATGTTAATGTATGTAAGCTTTAGGCCATTTTCTTGAGGCCCATCATGTGATATAAGATGAATGTATTGCTGCCCATTTCATTTACAAGGTTGTATTTCGGCCATGGGCCTTGTCTTGGATAGACTCCTTGATGGGCTGCCTTCTTGAGGACAATGGTGGTTGAATGTCCACATTGTGTACCCCTCTAGGCCCCTTTGTTAGGCCCATTCTCATCTATTAGTGGTTAAATGTCCACCTTAGACCTTAATTGGGCCCATTCTCATCTATTGGGCCTGTAGTAATGTTTACCTAGATTTTGTGGGCTACCCCAAACCATTGGGCCCCCACTATTGGTTATACTTCTTCCATACCATGTAGAATCATCTAAGTACCTAGGCCTGACCTTGCTAAGAGGAGAGTACAACATCATCGCATGTCATACTTAGTTATTTTCATGATTCATTTTCATGTGCATCATATGTATGTTTGGTTGAGGAGTGATTGATTATGGTATGTGCCATTGGTTAGGTTGTTTATGGGACTCCCTGAGTAATGGAGTTGCCTCACATGAGCGCGCTGTATGCACAGGATTGATGCATGGTTGATTGGTATGCTTCATGCATCTCACATTTGCATGGCACAAATTATTATTTGCCCTAACGTCATTGGGGCCGTAGCCTCCATAGGCACATCGTGGATGGCCAGATTTAGACACTGGAAATGTTTGGTTCTAGCACTGTGGGCACGTAGGATGTCCTTGGGTGAAAGTCTCAGAACCTTCATGGTACTAGGAGATGCTCCAACATTGAGACCGAGTGGAAAACATGAGCGTCAGTGTTGTTACAATTAGGCCGCGTCTCCCACCGTATCGTGGTCGGTTGGAAGGGGGTGTGGCCTTATCCGCCCGAGTGAGGGGGCTGTAAGCTAGGCTGAGTTTGACCAGCTCACAAATGAGTCTGCTACTAACGTGTTGAGTAAGTGTTGGCTGACTATAAGCGGGTAATGAGGTCTCTTACGCTCGCTGGGCTGCATGGCTAGGGAGGTGGCAGTCAGTGTGGAGTGTATTTGACCCCGGTGATTTTTCAGAGAGGAACTATACTGATATGTGGACTTGATATGAGGACTGACATGATTGCATTACATATTGCATATGACATTTGGCTATATAGGCCCCACATCACATAGCCTTGGGATGGCTGGTAGCATTCATGATTGATATAGCATAGCCTTGGGATGGCTGGTAGCATTCATGATTGATATAGCATAGCCTTGGTATGGTTGATGACACTCCTGCCTTGTATTGCATAGCCTTGTTACGGCTAGTGGTATTCATGGTCTTGCCAGCATATTCCGCATACGCTGATATTGCATACTTGACACCTGTCCTGTGCACACTTACACCACCCTCTAAGCTTTCTATAAGCTTATGCACGATTGATGTGTGTAAGAGACGTTAAGCAGTAGCTGAGAAGGAGCAGGGGCGTGCCGCAGAGCCTTCTTTTGAAATTTTATTATCGACATTGTACCTTTCCCTTTATGCGCCTTGTATTGTAAAAGTTTTTATTCTTAGTGGATTTTGTGATGATGCTCCTATGGTTTATTATTTTTGTGGTTATGATCTTAGTTATGCTGCATAAGGAATAAACTTATGTTATAAAAATCCTCCTTGTGGGATCCCAGGATCGGAACCTGGTGAATGGGTGCCAGGATCTGAGAATGGGGTACTATGGAGGCTGTCGGCGTCGGGTTCGGTGATCGAGAATTTTGTGAGCCCGGTTTTCGAGTCTGAGGCACGACAGTTGTTGGTATCAGAGCATAACCCGGGGATAACTCAGGACGACTTCACATATCTGCTTCAAGCTTAGGACACTACTTGTCCTGAATGCTTACTCTTTTGATTTGTTTCTCTAACGTTCATCAGCCTTGGACGCCTTTGTTCTTTCTATAAACCATGCCGGCTAGACGAGGCACCCGTGGTCGAGGCATGAGAGACACCCGTGGTACCCAAGTGATCCGAGCGCGTCCCACTCCATCTATTGCGGATCCTAGTCCCGATCCTATTCTGGAGGTTCTTGTTCCACCTCCGGTTGCTCCTACTACCCCGCCGGAGTCTGTTGTGCCTATGTGAGAGGCCCCGCAGTTCCTGTACCTCCACCTGAGGCCAGTGCAACCCCTTTAACCCCTACTATACCCGTTGGAGAACAGCAGTTGCAGCAGATGCTACAGGTAATCACAACCGCCCTCCAGGGGCAGAGCAGACATTCAGAGGAGACTCTAGAGCTGAGAGAGGAGTTGCGCACGAGCGCTCTTTTGTGAGATTTCTGTCATCATGATCCCCTTGCATTTTCGGGGTGAGCCAGATCCTGCAGCAGCTGAGTTGTGGTGCTCCGAGGTGGAGAAGATCTTCGACACCATGCAATTCATGACATAACAGCGAGTTCCATTGGCTGTATTCCTTCTCTAAGGAGAGGCTCAGCATTGGTGGGCATCTGTTTCTCGATCGCTAGGAGAGATGTTGTATGGACTTGGGAGGACTACGTGGACTGTTTCGACTAGAAGTTCTTCCCTGAGCATGTTTAGTAACAGCGAGCATTGGAGTTTGAGACACTTGTTCAGGGAGAGATGACCGTGTCGGAGTATGAGGCACGTTTTGTTGCTTTGTCCAGATTCGCTACTTACTGGGTAGATGATTAGAGGTGGAAGGCCTGCCATTTTGTAAACGGCTTACGTCCTGCTCTCAGGAGTCGTGTGGTCAAACACCTGTTTATGACATTCGATCAAGTTGTTCAGAGGGCTTTGGTTTATGAGGATGATTGGACTACCTTCTAGAGGACCCGTGACCAGGGAGGAGACCAAAAGAGGAAGGCGCACTCCGATAGCTCCTGTCAGCATCAACACTGTCGGCGTATTGGCCGTCCAGGATTTCGAGCACTAGCAGCGCAGCCGGCATCATCTTTGGGTACATTCACTGGAGTTTGTTTTAGTTGTGGGAGGACGGGACATCGTAGGTACGAGTGTCCTCATCCTCAACAGCAGCAGCAGCAGAGGGCACCGCAGCAGCCCTCACATCAGCCTCCACAGCAGCAGCAGTAGCGACCACAGCACCAGCCTCTGAGGCTTCCCTCGCAGCAGTAGAGGCAGCAGGTTCGGCCGACGCAGTGGCTGCAGCAGCAATAGAGACTGCAGATGCAGAGGGGACATGCACCTCCCCCACCGCCGGCCCAATGTAGATTTTATGCAGCACAGCATGTGCAGGACCCTCAGTCGTCAGGTTTACTTCCCTTGCCAACCCAGGGCAGATTCTACACCGCTCAGTAGGACCCTCAGTCTTCAGGAGGGGTAGTCGAGGGTATTCTTCCTATCTCCAATTGCATTGTGCGTGTGTTATTTGATTTTAGAGCATCTCATTCTTTCATGGCCGAGGAGCTCTATCGATCAATCGGTCTACGTTGGAGTCAGCTCATGAGGCCTTGTTGGTATCGACTCTAAAAAGGCCAAGCTATATGTCCTAGAGGGGGGGGGGGGTGAATAGGACTATGCCAAATTTAATATAAAATCAGCGGAAATAGAGTAAACCAATATCCTTACAATTATGAATCAATTCACAATGCTAAATTTAAATCACCTTGATAATTAAGTATTGAGAGATTGATACAAATTCAGTTCTAAGGACAACCTTACACCATAATAAACAAGGGCTTATGGTAGGACAACCTTATTTCTAGAACATCTTTTGGATCAAGGACTCAATTTTAATAGAAGTAAATAAAATAGCAAGGAATTGAAATTAAATGCAAAAGTATAGATCTAAATTATTACAACAATCCCCACACTTGCTTGAAATGTAAATAGTTACAACATTCACATCCACTTGTACATTCCACGCAATTGAATGATAAAAGATATGAAAATTAAGCAAGCATTCAATCCACAAGACAAGAGTTATAGTGGTTCGCCTGTGTGTACACCAACTGTCTTTCAACAGCCACACAGAAAGCTACTCCACTCCTAATATCCTCACACAGGGGATATTAGCGTTCACTATCAAATAGGTTTTCACAGGTTCACCAAAAACCTTTACAATTGTGTCTTTTTCACTTGGGCTTACACAATTCAAAAACCCCTCTTTTCTGAGTTTTCTGGTTCTCCTCAGATAACCAATACAATGAGATTTTTTCTGGTTCAACCTCAAACAAAACCAATACAATGAGATTTTTTCTGGCTTAACCTCAAACAAAACCAAAAGTAAATAAATTTTACAGAATTGTAAAATACCTGGATTTCTCCTTTTCGTAGCAGCCCGTAGAACCAATCGGAGTAGATGATTGAATGTCAAAGTTCAATTTCCAATACTCACATTCATAAGGTTCTAAATTCTAATAGATTTTAGATTTAACTTGTTGGGCGTAGCTATATTTGATTTTGATTCCAAGAAGAAGGAATAAGATAATTCCTCTTTTCAAATAAGATTGGAATATAGAAACAAAATCAAATTAAACAAGCTAGCAAAAAGGAATATTAAATAAGCACAATGTAGCTTAAAATAAACACAGACTTATCTCAGAGTGATCACTTGAAAATTCTTGAATTGAATCAAGTTGAAGTATGAAAACTCTGAATTTCGTGTTCAATTTATAGAAGCAAAAGTCGCTCCTACGACTGGTCTTAGAAACCTTCGACTGGTCGTAGCTCTAACAGATATTTGAAATATTGAGCGCGATCTTTGAAAGTCGTTCCACGACTGGTCGTGAGAAGCCTACGACTGGTCGTGGGTCACCTACGACTGGTCGTAGATCTCTACGACTGGTCGTAGGACCATAGATTACGTTGCTGGACTTTGAGTCGTAGCTCCACGACTGGTCGTGGACGAGTCGAAGCCACACCTACGACCGGTCGAAGGACCTCCAGGACTGGTCGTGGGCGTACCAAAAAATTCTAAAAAATCTTCAACAACTTAGGACTGGTCGTGGAATTTCTTGGACTAGTCGAACCAATGCTAGGACTGGTCGAACAAGAGCTAGGACTGGTCGTGGAATAGACCAACCTTATGTAAAATAAACATTTGATTTATGTATCCAAAGTGACCTACTTAAAGGGTCAACCTAAGGTCATTCAAACCTGAACCATGTCGTATTGAACTTCAACCATTCAACGAATGTAGATTTATTTGAACCATATCAGGCTTGAGATCTTGAACTTGTTGTAGCTTTAAACTTGAGATCTTCATCAGCATAAAAACTACTTCATGCGTTGCTTATTAGTCTTGAAGTCATTTCTTGAGTTGTTTCTTAAGACTTGAACTTCAACATTGTAGCTTCTTGAGACTTCAACATTGTAACTTCTTGAACTTCAATAATGTAGCTTCTTGAACTTCAATAATGTCATGAAGTGTTTATGTAGTGTCTTGAATACATATAAATCACCATACAAGCACAAGACACAGATAGATGTTTTGACACATCAAAATTTGACAACCAAAGGAGCATGAGACCATAGCACTTACAATCTCCCCCTTTGTCAAATTTGTGACAAAACACCCAAATAATAATTTCCAATAGAAAAAAGGAGAAGTACAGGCACAACAGGTTCAAAATAGAGAATCATGCACAGTTACAGTTATATAGATATGATAAATAATAACTAAAGAATCATTCTCCCATAACTACCCCTGAGAAGCTTAACTCCCCCTGAGTAATAGGAGCACATCATAATCATTAAATTCAAATAAAGCCAAAGCCTACCAAAACTTCTCCCCCTTTTTGACACAAAATGACAAAGGAAGAAGAGCAACAATGAGAATGAAAATAGGAGTTGATTCAAGAGAGTATAGTGCATAATTCAAAAAGTCAGTAAGCATGTAAAGTTCAGAAAAAAAATATTACAGACCCATCAAAAATTCAATCAGAACCAGAAGAGGGAACAGGATTAGATGGATCAATTTTGTGTAAACCCCTAGCAACCTGCCGCATATATTTGCGTAAATAAGAAAATTGCGTGTCTTGGGTAACACGAATTTGAGCCACCTGCTCTTGAAGGGAATTCAATCTCTCATCAAAATCAGAAGGCTGAAAATCAGGATCATCAGCCGAGTCTGACTCAAGTTCTTCAAATAAATCATCTATATTCACGTCTTCAGGAAGATCACTAGCTTGATCTGCATTTCCTGCTTCAGCACCACTGCTACCAGCATCCACTTGGCCATCAGCCAATTCTAAATTCATCTTGTTAATATTGGAATTATTAAAAGGAGATGATGGATGGGTTTTTCTCTAGCAGGCATAGCTACGAGCATATGATTTGCCAGCATAGTCAATAAATAACCAAAGGGTATATCACTATGTCCTGGATGGTGACGAAACAGAATAATGGAATGACAAATTAAAGAAGGTAGACATATTTTTGCACCAGAGATGACAGAATGCAAAACACGAACCATGAAAGCAGTGAGTTCGATTTTATTGCCAGAGCGTGGATAAAGATTTGAGATGAAAATCCTATGAAGTACTCTATGTCTGGGTAACAAATACCTTGAGGGAAGTGCATGACCTCTATGAGTCCAGTGAACATCCAAATTACATAAATCTCTAGTAAGCATTTTTCGTTCAGATTCTGAGAGGCTGTCATGTAAAATATGAATTGGAATGCCCTCATCATTGACAGGTATTTCCATAATGTGAGCAACCAAATGTCGATCCACTGAAAATAATCCTTCTTGAGTATCAACTTTAAAAGTTAAATTCTCAAGAGAAAAATCACAGATACATGCAAACATGGATTGGGCAATGGACTGGTATGCAGCTCCACCCCAATGTAAGATGTTATCCCATCCCACAGATTCCAACAGAGGAAGGATACCAAATGAAGCAATGTGATTAACATTAACAGGACGCTCAACAATAACATTGCGCATACGCAAATCCCGAGCATTAGAAGGATCATTTTCGGGAGATCGAAGGTGACGTCGTGCAATAGATGCTGATCTAGATGAAGAAGGACCTCGAGTAGTTTTCTTTTTACCTCTAGCATCCATTTTCAAAGGAGGATTTCAAGGAAACAAAAAGATGCAAGATAGAAGAAATGGGGTTTTGATAGAACAGATTTTTCAAGATAAAACCCCAAACTTGCAATGAACGACCAAATAGATTCTACAAGAATAAGATTTGAAACACCAATAACAAGAATCTACAAAAAAATTGCAAAAGAACCACTAACCTTGAAGTACTATGAAGGTGGGTTCGACCGATCGAAGCTAGGACCGTTGGAGAGTAAAAAGGAAATGAAGAAGAAGAGTCAAATCCCCAAAAGAAAGTGAAATCCCGAGTTTCACGACCGGTCGTGTAAGTGTTCGACCGGTCGTATCACGACCGGTCGTGTACACTCACGACTGGTCGAGTACGACTCAAATTTTTTTTTTTCAAATTTAAGCAAATAAGACATCAAACTTATGTACATTATGATACACCAAATCATGCAAATTCAATTTAAATTGCACATACTGAGATCAAACTTTAATTTATTAAACCTGCTTTTGTCGAGCGGTTTAGTGAAAATGTCCGCAAGTTGAGTCTCGGTTGGAATGTAATCCAAATATATTAATTTTTCTTCCACTAATTCACGAATGTAATGAAATCTAATGTCAATATGCTTAGTACGTGAATGCTGAACTGGATTTTTAGAGATATTTATTGCACTGGAATTATCACAAAATAAAATCATAGAATCCTGAGTAATTCCATAATCGCTTAACATACGTTTCATCCAAACAAGTTGGGTACATGCATTTCCAGCAGCAATGTATTCAGCCTCAGCTGTTGATAGCGATATAGAACTTTGCTTCTTGCTAAACCAAGAAACAAGACAATTTCCAATATAAAACAAACAACACCACTGGTTGATTTCCTATCATCAATGTTTCCAGCCCAGTCAGCATCTGCGTACCCGGCTAATTGAACATTAGTCTCATGTGGATACCAGAGACCCAGTTTAGTAGAACTTGCGACATATCGCATAATCCGCTTAACAGCAGTTAAGTGAGATTCTTTAGGATTTGATTGATAACGAGCACAAATACCAACACTCAAAGCGATATCTGGTCTACTAGCAGTCAAATAAAGCAAACTACCAATCAAACTACGATACAATTTAGGATCCACATCATTACCTGTAGAGTCTTTGAGAGTCTCAAAGTTGTACTCATAGGAGTATCAAAATTTTTACCTTTCTCAAATCCAAATTTCTTAATTAAACTCAGAGCATATTTGGTTTGAGAGATAAAAATTCCATCAGGTTGTTGTTTTACTTGCAACCCTAGAAAATAGTTTAATTCTCCAACCATGCTCATTTCGAATTTAGACTTCATCAAATCTGCAAACTCAACAGTCATGTTAGTACAGGTTGATCCATAAATAATATCGTCAACATATATTTGAACCATTAGAATATCATCGTTATGTTTCTTAACAAAGAGCGTCTTATCAACACATCCCATCTGAAAATTATGACTCAGTAAAAACTTAGTCAGTTTTTCGTACCATGCTCTGGGAGCTTGTTTCAGACCATAAAGAGCCTTCTTAAGACGATACACATGATCAGTAAATTTAGGATCTTCAAACCCTGTAGGTTGTTCAACATATACCTCTTCATGTAAATCACCATTTAGAAAGGCACTCTTTACATCCATTTGATAAATTTTAATCTTCCTAAAACAAGCAATGGAGATAAAAAGTCTGATTGATTCAAGACGAGCTACAGGGGCAAATGTTTCATTATAGTCAATACCTTCAATTTGTGTATACCCCTGTACAACTAATCTTGCTTTATTTCGAATAATATTTCCAAGTTCATCAGATTTGTTTTTAAAAATCCATTTTGTTCCAATAATATGTTTATCTTTAGGTCTAGGAACAAGGTACCAGATATCATTTCTGACAAACTGATTAAGTTCTTCTTGCATCGCAAGAATCCAGTTTTCATCCGAAAGTGCTTCTTTTACGTTAACCGGTTCAATCTGGGATGTAAAGCATACGTAGTTACATATGTCCTCTAATTGTCTATGAGTGCGCACACCAGTGAGAGGGTTTCCAAGTATTTGAGAAGTTGGATGATCTTTAACAGTCCTTAATTCAGAATTAGTTTCACTTGATGAAGTTTCTTGTTTTTCAAGTATAAGCACTTTATCATTATCTGAACTAGGGACAAGTGTATTCAAAAGATCGTCAATCACAACATTTATTGACTCTTGAATCACACCGGTCATGTTGTTCAGAACACGATATGCACGACTGTTTAAAGAATATCCTAAAAAGATCCCTTCATCACTTTTAGTGTCGAATTTTCCCAAATTTTCACGGTCACGCAAAATATAGCACTTGCTGCCAAAAACTCGAAAGTATTTGACAGAAGGCTTTTTCTCAAACCACATTTCATAAGCCGTTTTATTATTAGATTTACAAATATAAACACGGTTAATAATGTAGCAGGCTGTATTCACTACTTCAGTCCAGAGATTCCTAGGGAGCTTCATGCTATTTAACATAACATTTCCTATTTCTTGAAGCACTCTATTCTTCCTCTCGACAATTCCATTTTGTTGAGGAGTTTTAGGTGTAGAGAATTCATGCGATATTCCATGATCGCTACAGAATTTCTCAAAACCGCTATTTTCAAATTCGGATCCATGATCACTACGGATCTTGTTGACTTGAGAACATTTTTCAGTTTGAATCCGTTTTATAATCTTTTTCACTTCATCATGGGTTTCTGATTTGTCTCTCAAGTATGAAACCCAAGTGTATCTTGTATAATCATCTACAATAACTAAGATGTACTTTTTGCCACCTCGACTTTCCGTTCTTGTTGGTCCTATAAGATCCATGTGGAGAAGCTCGAGTGGTCTTGTGGTGGTATTGAAGTTCACCTTTTTGTGAGAGCTCCTAGTTTGTTTACCATACTGGCATTCACCACAAATCTTGTCTACTTTTTGCATCTTAGGTAGACCTCTAATTAGTTCACATTTGCTCAATCTGTATAAATTTCGGTAGTGTACATGTCCAAGGCGTTTATGCCATAATTCTGTCTCATCGGTATGGACCATGTAGCACGTTTGTTTAGATGAGCTACCATTGCTTACTATATAGCAGTTTTCAGAAGTTCTGCGACCAGTTAATATTGCAGAACCCTTTTCGTTTATAATTTCACAACCTTGATTAGAAAATTTAACATTATGGTTGTTATCGCATATTTGAGATATGCTCAACAGGTTGTGTTTTAAACCCTCAACATATAAAACATTTTTAAATAAGGGAAGGTTATAGAGTTGGACCGTACCTTTGCCAATTATCTTGCAGTTGCTACCATCACCAAATGTGACTGACCCATCAGTCATATCTTTAAGATCGGTGAATAGTGCCTTGTCGCCTGTCATATGTCTGGAGCATCCACTATCTAGGTACCATTTCGAATGGCTTGTAGCTTTGAAAGCAGTGTGAGCAACCAAACAGGCAACCTTAGAAACCCATTTTAGAACTGTTTTGGGTTTAGGAGAATAGTTGGTCTTCTTTTGTTTACAGTTGTAAGAGTGACCTACAGAGTTAGATTTTAATAGTTCCTTAAGTAAATCAACAATTTTTTCAGCTAGTGGGTTTCGAATCTGATTTTTGAAATTTATATAGCTGCTTTTGGGTTTTTGAAAAGTTTTTGTATTTTTAGAAAAAACTTGACTAGTACCTTTTCCTTTTGAGTTAGAAGTCTCTCCTTTCACAAAATTGGTAGGAGTATTCTTCTGTTTAGGAGATGTGTTTTTATCATAGCCCAACCCGGATCGATCGCCACATTTTCTTGATCCGGATAATAATTTTTCTAATTTTGGATCACCTTGGGCATATCTCCATGTGTCCTTCAAACTCAGACAGAAGATACTTCTTTTTTAAGTTTCTCATTTTCAGATTTCAAATTTTCAATCAGGGAGGTTTTGAATTCCAGATCACACTTTGATTTTTCAAAACAATCTGAAATTTGGGATTTTTCTAAAACAAGGGTTTCAAAACATTCTTTAAGTTTAAAAAACTTTTCTTTTTGAAGTTTAAGTTGACAGCAATTTTACAACTTTCCTTATATAAGGCATTGTAAGCATCTTGAAGATCTTCATCATTTTCATGATCACTATCCAAATTTTCTTCACTTGTTGAATCATTGTGATCTGAAAAAGTAAACTTGGCTAGAGTCATAAGGGCCTTAAGTTCACTACCCGACTCGGTTTCTGAATTTTCTGATTCAGAAGAGGCTTCAGAATCAGCCGATTCATCCCAAGTAGCCAACATACCCTTCCTTTTGGATCTGTCCTTTTTAGGACATTTGTTTGCTAAATGCCCATATTCTTGACAGTTGTAACATTGGCTATCTTTTAATGACTTCCAAGTTTTAGACTTAGGTTTAGAACGTTTCTTTTCATTTGCCTTTTGAAAGTCGACTCTTTTCTTACTTTTAAAAATCTTATAAAACTTTTTCGCCAAAAGGGCCATATCATCTTCAGACTTTTCTGAATCTGAATTTTCTTGAGTAATACTTTTAGATGACTTCAAAGCAATAGATTTACCTTTAGGAGCTTTAAAACTTAATTCATAGGTTTGTAAAGAACCAACTAATTCTTCTACCCTCATATTATCCGTATCACGAAGTTCCTGGATTGCGGTTACCTTACAATTGAACCGTTCAGGAAGAGAGCATAGTATTTTACACACTTTACTTTCTGGGATCTTATCGCCAAGACCCCACATTGAGTTTACAATGTCATTCAATCTAGTGTAAAAGTCCATAAACATTTCATTTTCCTCCATATGAATTTCTTCAAATTTAGTTGTGAGGAGTTGGACTTTAGATTTCTTGACAATTGATGTACCTTCGTGTGTCATTTCTAAAATATCCCAGGCTTGCTTTGCAGTAACAGGATATGATTCTTTTGAACTCATCCGGTGATAGTGCGCAAGTGATTGCATTTAGTGCTTTAGCATTAGCACTACTCTCATTTTTCTGAAGTGTGGTCCATTGGAAATACGGTGTAATTTTCATAGATTTTGAACCATCAACACCAGTTACTTCCATGATAGGAGGTTCCATTCATTCACTGTGGCTTGCCACACACTTTCATCCATTGATTTGAGGAAGATCCTCATTCTGGCTTTCCAATAGGCATAGTTGGAGCCATCAAAGGGTGGAGGCCTAGTAACTGAAAGGCTATCAAAATTTGACATCTTTTTATATAGCTTAGATCGTTAGCTCAGAAAATAAATCCAAATAAAAAGCAAAAAAAATGAGCTATTAGGCTCTGATACCACTTGAAAAGGCCAAGCTATATGTCCTAGAGGGGGGGGGGGGGGGGGGTGAATAGGACTATGCCAAATTTAATATAAAATCATCAGCGGAAATAAAGTAAACCAATATCCTTACAATTATGAATCAATTCACAATGCTAAATTTAAATCACCTTGATAATTAAGTATTGAGAGATTGATACAAATTCAGTTCTAAGGACAACCTTACACCATAATAAACAAGGGCTTATGGTAGGACAACCTTATTTCTAGAACATCTTTTGGATCAAGGACTCAATTTTAATAGAAGTAAATAAAATAGCAAGGAATTGAAATTAAATGCAGAAGTATAGATCTAAATTATTACAACAATCCCCACACTTGCTTGAAATGTAAATAGTTACAACATTCACATCCACTTGTACATTCCACGCAATTGAATGATAAAAGATATGAAAATTAAGCAAGCATTCAATCCACAAGACAAAGAGTTATAGTGGTTCGCCTGTGTGTACACCAACTGTCTTTCAACAGCCACACAGAAAGCTACTCCACTCCTAATATCCTCACACAGGGGATATTAGCGTTCACTATCAAATAGGTTTTCACAGGTTCACCAAAAACCTTTACAATTGTGTCTTTTTCACTTGGCTTACACAATTCAAAACCCCTCTTTTCTGAGTTTTCTGGTTCTCCTCAGATAACCAATACAATGAGATTTTTTCTGGTTCAACCTCAAACAAAACCAATACAATGAGATTTTTCTGGCTTAACCTCAAACAAAACCAAAAGTAAATAAATTTTACAGAATTGTAAAATACCTGGATTTCTCCTTTTCGTAGCAGCCCGGTAGAACCAATCGGAGTAGATGATTGAATGTCAAAGTTCAATTTCCAATACTCACATTCATAAGGTTCTAAATTCTAATAGATTTTAGATTTAACTTGTTGGGCGTAGCTATATTTGATTTTGATTCCAAGAAGAAGGAATAAGATAATTCCTCTTTTCAAATAAGATTGGAATATAGAAACAAAATCAAATTAAACAAGCTAGCAAAAAGGAATATTAAATAAGAACAATGTAGCTTAAAATAAACACAGACTTATCTCAGAGTGATCACTTAAAAATTCTTGAATTGAATCGAGTTGAAGTATGAAAACTCTGAATTTCGTGTTCAATTTATAGAAGCAAAAATCGCTCCTACGACTGGTCTTAGAAACCTTCGACTGGTCGTAGCTCTAACAGATATTTGAAATATTGAGCGCGATCTTTGAAAGTCGTTCCACGACTAGTTGTGAGAAGCCTACGACTGGTCGTGGGTCACCTACGACTGGTCGTAGATCTCTACGACTGGTCGTAGGACTATAGATTACGTTGCTGCACTTTGAGTCGTAGCTCCACGACTGGTCGTGGATGAGTCGAAGCCACACTTACGACCGGTCGAAGGACCTCCAGGACTGGTCGTGGGCGTACCAAAAAATTCTGAAAAATCTTCAACAACTTAGGACTGGTCGTGGAATTTCTTGGACTAGTCGAACCAATGCTAGGACTGGTCGAACAAGAGCTAGGACTGGTCGTGGAATAGACCAACCTTATGTAAAATAGACATTTGATTTATGCATCCAAAGTGACCTACTTAAAGGGTCAACCTAAGGTCATTCAAACCTGAACCATGTCGTATTGAACTTCAACCATTCAACGAATGTAGATTTATTTGAACCATATCAGGCTTGAGATCTTGAACTTGTTGTAGCTTTAAACTTGAGATCTTCATCAGCATAAAAACTACTTCATGCGTTGCTTATTAGTCTTGAAGTCATTTCTTGAATTGTTTCTTAAGACTTGAACTTCAACATTGTAGCTTCTTGAGACTTCAACATTGTAACTTCTTGAACTTCAATAATGTAGCTTCTTGAACTTCAATAATGTCATGAAGTGTTTATGCAGTGTCTTGAATACATATAAATCACCATACAAGCACAAGACACAGATAGATGTTTTGACACATCAAAATTTGACAACCAAAGGAGCATGAGACCATAGCACTTACAGACTCCCTTGGGGATGTCCGAAGTGTTGGGCCGATTTTGTTCGTCTTGCCCCATTCTGGTTGGGGATATGTTTCTGCCCACGGATCTGTTTGTGTTGCCGATGTCCGAGTATGACGTTATCCTGGCATGGATTGGCTTGCCGAGTACCACGCGGTATTGGACTGTTCTGCTAGGACAGTCACGTTCTTTTGTATACTTGGCTTGCCGCTATTCCAGTTCGTTGTCGAGCCCAGAGGAGAGCCACTGTCTAGTTTGATGGCCTATGTAGTAGAGGAGTCAGTGGTTATGAGTTTCGATCAGTTGCCGATTGTCTGTGATTTGCCCAACATGTTTCAAGAGATTCTGGGGTTTCCTCCGCGTCAGCAGATAGAGTTTTAGATAGATCTTATGCCCGGTACCATGCTTATCTAAAAGGCCCCGTATCGTATGGCACCGATGGAGTTACGGGAATGTAGGCGCAGTTGGATGAGTTGCGGGAGTTAGGTTTTATTCGTCTGAGAAGTTCTCCGTGGGGAGCCCTGGTATTGTTCGTGAAGAAGAAAGATGGCTTGTTGAGGCTCTGCGTGGATTACGACGAGCTCAACAAAGTCACAATCAATGACAGAATCCACTCCTGAGGATCGACTTATTTGATCAGCTGCAGGGTGCACAGTTCTTTTCCAAGATTGACTTGCGGTCCAACTATCATCAGATTCGGGTCCGGGAGGAGAACATCCCGAAGACAGCTTTCCGGACGTGCTATGGTCATTTTGAGTTTCTGGTCATGTCTTTCGGGCTAACCAATGTGCCCGCCCATCTTTATGCAGTTGATGAACGAGGTCTTCCGACCCTACCTTGATCAGTTTGTTGTAGTCTTCATCGATGACATTCTGGTCTATTTGAGGACTCGGGAGGACCACGAGCAGCATGTGAAGATTATTTTGGAGACCCTCCGTGCCCACCAGCTCTATGCGAAGCTGGAGAAGTGCGAGTTTTGGCAAGAGGAGGGGAAGTTCCTCAGTCACGTGGTGACAAGGGAGGGTGTCGTTGTAGACCCCTCAAAGATTGATACAGTGCGTTAGTGGGGCCAGCCCAGGAACGCGTCTGAGGTCCATAGTTTTCTTGGTTGGCGGGATATTATTGACGATTTATTGAGGGATTCTCCCACATTGCATCACCACTGACCAGGTTGACTCAAAAGGGCACTGAGTTCGTTTGGAGTGACACCTATGAGCAGGCATTTGTGGAGTTGAAGGACCGCCTTACGTCCACTCCTATCCTCACTATTCCCTTTGAGAGTAGTGGATTTGTTGTTTTTACTAATGCCTCGAGAGTTGGTTTGGGCAGTGGCGCATGCCTCGTGCCAGCTCAAGGTCCACGAGTTGAACTACCCCATGCATGATCTGGAGTTGATAGCAGTTGTCTTCGCACTGAACATGTGGAGGCACTATCTTTATAAGGTCAAGTTCAAGCTCTTCTCTAACCACAAGAGCCTAAAGTATCTATTTTCTCAGTCGGGGCTGAATATGAAATAGAGGCGTTGGATGGAGCTCCTGAAGGACTATGATTTTGACCTGTAGTACCACCCGGGCAAGGTGACGTAGTGGCAGATGCGCTCAGCCGTTAGTCATGAGGTTTAGTGGCACAGATGATGGTCCGGGAGTAGAAGATGCTCGAGATATAGCAGAGTACGACTTCGAGTTTGGTCTGTTGTCTTCCATTGTTCAGCTATCGAGCCTGTCGATTCAACCCTCTTATCGTAAGGGTGATCGAGGCTCAGTAAACCGACAAGTCATTGCAGGGCTATCGAGCAGAGGCAGCATCCGTGGAGTAGTCGAACTGGCAAATTGGTTCCGATGGTGGGCTTCGTTTAAGAGGCCAACTGTGTGTTTCGGACATGCCATAGTTACGTAGAGATCTGATGACCGAGGCACACCGATCGCGACTTACTATCCACCCGGCTCCACGAAGATGTATCGCGACATGAGAAGATATTATTTTTGGTCGGGGATGAAGCACCAGATTGCCAGCTTTATAGCCGAGTGTGACACGTGCCAGTGTGTCAAGGTCGATCACCAGAGACCCCCTGGTCCCTTGCAGCCGTTGAGTGTTCTAATGTGGAAGTGGGAGCACGTATCTACTGATTTTATCATAAGCTTGCCGAGGACTCAGCGCGGACACAACGCCATCTGTGTTGTCGTCGATTGTCTAACGAAGTTAGCGCATTTTATTCCAATTCGTGCGACCTGGACATTGGATCGGCTTACGAGGATATTCATTGAAGAGATTGTGAGACTGCACGACATTCTCGTTTCGATTGTTTTTGACTAAGACCCTAGATTTATGTCTCAGTTTTAGAGGAGCTTCCAGTCAGCTATGGGTTCTTCTTTGCAGCTCATCACCGCTTATCATCCGCAGACCGAGAGGGTCAACCAGATTCTTAAGGATATGCTCAGAGCTTACGTGATCGACTTTGCAGGTAGCTGGGACGAGCATTTGCGCCTGGTAGAGTTTGTGTACAACAACAGTTATCCAGCAACCATTGGCATGTCTCCTTTTGAGGCACTATATATCAGACCATGCAGATCTCCTAGTTGTTAGACTGAGGTTAGAGAGCGTCGTCTCCTAGGTCCCGAGCTTGTGCAGCAGTCATCAGAGGTAATCGACATCATCAAGTAGAGGTAGCCCTCAGATTTTCTACCCCCCCCCCCCCCCCCCCCCCCCTCTCTCTCTCATTTCCCCTCCATCTAGCCCTTGTAACCATTGAAATAACTCCTTAGAGCAAGGACCTAGTGTTGAAGAAAAGAGGATCTAAGAGGTGGGTGTGCATTCTACGCTAGTTTTTTTAATTTTCTTCTTACATTCCATTCTTGGAAGTTTGTAGGACCCACCAATCGATGGTGGAGGTCATCCTTGACTTCCTAGGTGTGACCAATGGCCCACCTTGTGCATGCATGAGCCATGATGGGGCCATTCTCCAAGGACCCTATCATGAAGACTTTTCTTGATCCATGGCCTGATTTGGGTCATATAGACCCTAGATTTATGGTGGGGATGGCATCCTCACCTTAGATTTTGACTAGTAGGGCCATGCATGTGTAGATCTATGTAATGTCTTGATGTAATATAGTAATGTGTGGTTGTGATGGACGGATAAGGTCTCAATAGCAGCGGAGCCCTTATCATATGGCCGAGATCTCTTCCCTCTTTCTCTACTATTATTTTTCTGATGTGTGTGGCCCACCTAGTAAGCCGAGGACGTCCAGACTATCCACCAAGGTGGGATGCCCTTGCTGTCCATTTTTTGGACGTTGGGTGTCCCACTTGCTGCCCATTTATGACTGCAAGGTGTTTTGACGAAGGGTCTTCGTGTAGGGGTTTGTGGGCTCCGCTAAGGTAGGCCACATCAAGGTTTATGTGGAGTAATTCCCTTTGTCCAGTAGCCTATAGCCTAGTATGTTTACCAATATGTTGCTGTCCAGATTTTTTTGGGCTATTTTCTGGACCTTTGATTAATGGTTTTTGGTATGGAATTTAGCCTTATATGTAGTATATTTTTCTCCCTATAGAGGGGTGTTTTTTGGAGGTGTGGACCCCACCTTGATGCATGATGGAGCCCACGTCCAACTGTCCCTGAATGGACAGCCATGGAGCAGGCCCAAGGGTGGGACGGTCCAATTTCTTGGACCATCCATCAGCTTAATGAAGGGAAAACACACATATCAGCTTGATCTTTGCAGGTGGTGGGCCACTTTTGTGGACCCCACCTTGCTGTACATATAGAGGTGTTTGTTGGCCACCCAGTTTCCCTCTTTTGGATAGGCCTGGGCTCACTCCAATGGGTGTACAAGTCAGGGACAACAGTAAATTCTGGCAGCATTTTAATTATAGAGTCTTGCTGCCCAAATTTTGTTTCATGTTTATATGTGTTTATTGGCCTCCTTCTTCACCCATCTTGAGGGCCACCTTGTTGTGACCCACCTCAGGTGTATGTGGGCCATCAAATTAACCCATTTTTTTGGGGTTTTTGCAGCTGGGACCGCAGGCCCTCTGCTAGACGTTCCAGCTGGGCTGACATTCAGCAGTAGGCTGGCCGTTCTCCCCCTTGTGGCCCGCCTTGATGATGTGTTTTATTCATGTCATTCCTCCCTTGTGTGGCCCCCTTAGATGTGGTCCATCCCCCGGTGGGACGTCTACAAGTGGGGCCCACCTTGTATGTTTATACGGCGAGTCGACCAGGCCATTAGGGACGCCCAGGCCCACTGGGGACATCCAGATTTTTTTCAGATGTTGTTGGACTTGTAGTCCAGCAGCAGACCCACCTTGTTTCATGTGTTATGTACACACTTCCCATCTAGTAGGGCCCACTGTAATAATTATGGGCCACCAGGAAATATTTGCGCACTCAGTTTTACCATTTGCTAGACCCCAGCAGGCCCAGGAAGTTGGGTGGGCTGGATGTCCAACAAGGGCCTTAAAATATTTTATATATTGCTAAAAGTTATGAGGTTGTGAGGCCCACCAGATTGTGAGATTTGTGTACATACACCATGCTTGTATTTCTAAGATTTGGGCTTAATTAGTGCCTTATGAGGCCCGCCTTTGGGTTGATTTTTGAGGACCATAGTAGGCCAGATTTTTGGGACGTCCAGCAGGCCCAAATAGTATTGGACGTCCACTCTTAAGCCCAGTTTGGTACATGGATTGTTTTCACCTTATGTTGGACCTTGTGGGCTGAAAATTGGATAGTTGTTGCCGATCTATCTTAACCAGTTTTGGGCTAAATTGTAAGGCCCAACTAGGCAAATATTGGGCATGCCTTACCTATGTGTTTGGGCTTATGGGTTGTCCATTAGGTTTATCATAATGCATGAATTCGGTGGCCGTTGTACTTGGGCCATGATTTGCCCCTTTTAGGTCCATGTTAATGTATGTAGGCTTTGGGCCATTTTTTTTAGGCCCATCATGTTATATAAGATGAATGTATTGCTACCCATTTCATTTACATGGTTATATTCGGGCCATGAGCCTTGTCTTGGCTAGATTCCTTGATGGGCTTCCTTCTTGGGGACAATGGTGGTTGAATGTCCACATTGTGTACTCCTCTAGGCCCCTTTGTTAGGCCCATTCTCGTCTACTGGTGGTTGATGAAATTGCGGTTATGACCGCTTTAGTAGAAGTAGGAATAGGTCAAAGTGTCCTAGAGGAGGGTGAGTAGGACTTTATAAAATTTTATGATAGTTTAAAATCATATCATCATTATCTTGTTCTAATAAAACAATTTATCAAGATATCTTTATCTTAACTCTAATGGCTTCCAAGCCAAATAGAGGATCCAATCACAAGACAATTTAATATCTAAGTAATACATAAATTTAGTCTGTGATGGATGGATAGAGTGACTGTGTGTGAGATGTGATACTTATCAGTTCTAAATAATCATACATCATGTGATCATTCAAAGTATACACAATAAAAGAATATACAAATAACAATCTCAAACATAGTCATTTTATAGTGGTTCGGCTATATGCCTACTCCACTCCCGGCGGACGCACTCAACCCTTGAGTGTACCGGATTTCACTAATGGAGGTTTCAAATCGGGTTCACCTCTAACCTTCACAACCTAGACAAGGTCGACTCTAAGACCTACACAAGGAACCTAGACATGTCTCCATGAGACATAAGTTTATGCCCACACCGGAGCAAGGGTTAACAAACCACACCCGGGTTTTATGCTCTACACATGAGCAAAGGATCCACACATGGAACCTAGGGTTTTATGCCACACAGGCCAAGGATCCACACAAGGAACTTAGAGTTTATGCCCTACATAAGAGCAAAGGTCAACACACAACACCTAGGTTTTAGGCCACATAGGCCAAGGACCTACACTAAGGACCTAAGTTTATGCTCACCAAGAGCAAGGGTCAACACACAGAACCCACACATATTATCCCGTCAGAGGCCTCCTATAAGGACTTGAAGGGGTGAGAATCACCTGTGACCCAATCCTACACAAAGGAATGACCAGCAGGGTCTCTTGACTCTATTGACTTACAGATAAGTAGATGAGCCCCATTAAGCACGTTGATGAAGATTTCCTCCTTTGGTGATGAAGAATCTTCACCTCCCTTGAACCGCAACACTGATGATGCTCCAATGTATGGTGATGGATTGGGTCAAGGTTATGTTGGAATCCTACTCTATTAAATGTTTTCCTATTTTATAGACGGAGTGATTCCAAGCATTTAAGCATTCAAGGTATCCCGGCTCAATGATTTGCCATTAAGGTGGTAGCTGGATGATCGTTAAATGCAGAAGTTCATTCCTCAATCCACTCTATTAAATATCAATGATGAGGGTGGGTTGGACGATGAACTCCCATGAGAAAAAGAGCTTAGGGCAAATAGTATGCAGGACTCTCTTAAGGATCTCTCTATTTTTCTCACTCTAGCAACCAACGACAAGCTCTCTTTAAATAGGCAAAGAGATCCAATGGTAATAAAATAGTCAGATTTTTTTATAGAGTTTGATATCATCGAACGTATACTTTCGAAGACATCGAGGGACAAATCGATGATATGAACTCTTCCAACAATCACTGTTGAAACTCTTATACCCAAATCGATCATATCGAACATGCTTCGATGTCATCGGATTTCGAACTCCGATTTCATCGACCCATGGTTTGATTCCTCGACAATGAAAATACAAGAGAGTAAGCTAAGACTTGAGACAACAACATCGATATTATCGAGCCTCCCACAATATCAACGGATTTCAAACATCGATAATATCGATAGCTAGTTCGATTCATCGATCTTTTATAGACAATTTTCCTATAAGCTCGCTGGACATTCCATTGTCTGAATTCGATGATTTCGGCATAGATTCGATATGATCAATATTTGAATATCGATTATATCGAGGGAGTCTCGATTCCTCGAATCATATAAAGAGGTTTTTCCTAAAAAGCTTACTGGACAGTTTTGTCCAAATTTGATAACATCGAAGGTCCATCAATATCATCAGAGTTTGAATTTCGAGGATATCGAGGCTTTCTTCGAGTCATTGATAATGTATGATTTTCCTTAGAAGCTTGCTGGACACAAATAGACCAGGATTCGATTATATCGAGCCGTCTCGATAATCTCGAAATTTAAATGTCGATGATATCGAATGTTCAATTGATTCATCGATAATTTAGTCCAGAGATCAATTTGGTTGTTGGACATAAGTAGTCCTCAATTTGATGATATCGATTGTATTCCGAGGACATCGATAATTGGTGTTCTATCTCATCGAGGTAGTTTCGATATATCGATAAAAGCTGAAAACTTAGAGATTTTCCTGATTGGCAAATTAGTTTTCATACTTTAAACCTATGTTGTTCTATCCATTTTAAGGATTTTATGTACCTGGGTGTTTTGAGACATGTGATGTGAGGCTAAGTTTACCTTTGACGAGTTTAGAGAACACATCCAGTTGAGGCAGACACTCGAATGATCTTCCTATGGGGTTGCTGACTCAACACTCACGTTAATTGACAAACCAGTGCACTTTCAGTTGAATGTCCACCTTAGACCTTGATTGGGCCCATTCTCATCTATTGGGCCCGTAGTAATGCTTACCTAGACTTTCTGGGCTACACCAAACCATTGAGCCCCCACTATTGGTTATACTTCTCCCATATCATGTAGAATTGTCTAAGTACCTAGGCCCGACCTTACTAAGAGGAGAATACAACATCATCGCATGTCATACTTAGTTATTTTCATGATTCATTCTCATGGGCATCATATGTATGCTTGGTTGAGGAGTGATTGATTATGGTATGTGCCATTGGGCAGGTTGTTTATGGGACTCCCTGAGTAATGGAGTTGTCGGACATGAGTGCGTTGTATGCGCATGACTGATGCATAGTTAATTGGTATGCTTCATGCATGTCGCATTTGCATGGCACGGATTATTATTCCTCATAGCGTCATCAGGGCCGTAACCTCCACAGGCACATCATGGATGGCCAGATTTGGACACCGGAAATGTTTGGTTCTAGCACTGTGGGCACGTATGATGTCCTTGGGTGAAAGTCTCAGAGATGCTCCAACATTGAGACTGAGTGGAAAACATGAGCGTCGGTGTCGTTACCATTTGGTCGTGTCTCCCACTATATCGTGGTCGGTTGGAAAGGGGTGTGGCCTTATCCGCTCGAGTGAAAGGGTTGTAAGATAAGCTGAGTTTGACCAGCTCGCAAATGGGTCCGCTATCGACATATTGAGTAGGTGTTGGCTGACTGTAGGCGGGTAGTGAGGTCACTTACATTCGCTGGGCTACGCCGCTAGGGAGGCGGCAGTCAGTGTGGAGTGTATTTGACTTTGACGATTTTCCAGAGAGGAATTGTACTGATATGTGGACTTGATATGAGGATTGACATGATTACATTGCATATTGCATATGGCATTTAGCTATATAGGCCCCTCATCGCATAGCCTAGGGATGGTTAGTAGCATTCATGCTTGGTATAACATAGCCTCGATATGGTTGATGACACTCCTGCCTTGTATTGCATAGCCATGTTACAGTTGGTGGTATTCATGGTCTTGCCAACATATTCCACATACTCTAATATTGCATACTTGGCACCTGTCCTGCACACACTTACACCACCCTCTAAGCTTTCTATAAGCTTATACATGATTGATGCGTGCAGGTGACGTTAGGCAGTAGCTGAGCAGGAGCAGGGGCGTGCCGTGAAGCCTTCTTTTGGAATTTTATTATCGCCATTGTACCTTTCCCTTTATGCGTCTTGTATTATAAAAGTTTTTTATTCTTGGTGGATTTTGTGATGATGCTCCTGTGGTTTATTATTTCTGTGGTTATGATCTTGGTTATGCTGTATAAGGAACAAACTTATGTTATAGAAATCCTCCTTGTGGGATCCCAGGATCGAAACCTAGTGAATGGGTGTCAGGAGTCGAGAATGGGGTACTACAGAGGCTGTCGCCGCTGGGTTTGGCGATCGAGAATTTTGTGAGCTCGGTTTCCAAGTCTGGGGCGCGACACCTTACAAAACACGTAAGAAAATATTCATAGTCTTCCTAAGCATCAAATGTGCCAAGAGTTGAAAATGGATCAAAATAAACTTGAAATATTTTTTCATTCAAACCAAATATCAATGAATTGTTTAACATATAAATCAAATAGCTTGAATTAAAGTAAATTAAACGTTAAAAAGAACTACAAGCTTCACCCCTTAGCTCTGGTTAAGAGATTAGCCAATTAAAGATATGATTGAATTAAAACTCAAACAGACAAACATAAAAACTAACTAGAACCGAAGGTTTGGAGAAGAGAGAGGACTCCTTAAAGATCCACAACTTTTTGCTCTACTCCTTCTACCATAATTCCTGTTTAGAATATCCTAAAACATCCATTTATATAACTTTGATTCGCATCATCTTCAAAACCAGCTTGAATTTATGCACTTGATCCCAGCTTTGATGTCACTTTGATGGCATTGAACTCCATCGATGAGATCAACTGAATACATGAAACTGTTCAGCAACGAACTTTCAAATTTAGGTATTTTCTCGATGGCATCGAACACTCCTTCTATGACATCGAACACTTATCGAAGGGAGTATGAACATGTCCAGCAACAAAATCAGATTTTTGTGATTTTTATGATGGGATCGAGGATGGCTTCAATGGCATCAACACTTCAATGGCATTGGAGGTGTCATCAATGGCATCAAATGGTTGATTTCTGCACTTTTGATTTTCTGCACTTTGAATTTTCAATTTTATTTCTACGTTGATTAGTTTCCTTGGATCTTGGTCTTTTGAATTCTTCAATGCTAACCTCCATATATCAATTCTCCACTCGGTTATTCTTTGAGCATGAAATCCATGCTTTAAGCATCCTTTTCTCCTTAGCTTTCAAAATCACCTCGCAAGAGAAAACATGTGTAATTAGATCAATTAAGCCCATCCATGCTCATAAAACCAATGCATAGTAAGGGAGGAATATACAATATTTCACACTCAATAGCATGGCCGACTAAGGAGTGGTCGATTTCGTAGTGCTTTTTTATTCTTCTTTTTCTTAGTCGTAGGTTTCTCCACTTTTGATGGAGAAGAAAACCGACTGATTATTAATTAATGAGCCCTATTATTAGAGTCCCATAATATTTCTTCCATTAGGAGTGGAATGACTGTAGTTGTAGTGGGCGATTAGTGATGAGAGGAAGCATGAAAGATGAGCAGAGGCACTTAAATCCATTATAGAGAGTCTGAAAGATGATAACCGAGTTTGCAACGGCCAATGAGTCAGAGGTTGGTTACAAGTTTGGTGCATGAAAGGGAGAGGGATGCTTTGAGCCAAACCAAACTGGTGCACAAGAAGTTTGGGGCAGTATTGTTCAATACTAGCCTTGGCATTAACGCCCATGTCTATAGAGTCACCATTTGGTAAGTCTCTGTAGATCAGATAACTTTTCCAAGTCATATTTCCGAGGTTTGCCATTTTGGTGTCAGTTGATTCATAATCTTAGGTGAACCATATTAGAATGAACTCCTTATCCTTGAATGGGCAAAAGGTATGACTAAACTTGTTGAGGGTGAAAGAAAGAAATAATTCATACATTCAATGAAAGAGTAATTAATCTTAGAGCAATGAATATTACGGTGGCAAAAGGAAGTGAATTTGAAATCCATTGGGGAAAATTGAATGAATTTTACTTGAAAATATTTGTAAAACTACATCTGGACAAGCCAATAGGCCCACTAGATTGGTAAAATCCTTTAGTAATTGCTTCATACATGCTAAGGTAAAGGTGGCCAAGCACAAAAGGGGCAAGGGAAAGTTGATGTCTCTGAGTGAGCACCTCCGCCAAGTGAATATATTCCTTAGTGATTTGCAAGGTGCTCACACATAACATAAAATGACAGATCCACATTAGCAAGAATGCCATATGTTCATGTTCATCTACTTTATCCCGAGAATTGCGTTGAATAGACATGAAGGTAGAATATGCCTTGTTGGTCTTGTCTTTGAGAGTGAAGGGATGTGAATCTTTCAGAGTGAAGCCCGGGTAGACAGGCTCACCAAAGGGAAGAAGGTGAGTAAATGCACATGCATCCATGACCAATGGTCCCAAGGGGTGGCTGTATCCGTAATGGAATGTATTAGTAAATCAACTCAAGGAGGTCGATACTACTACAAGAAGGAAGGGATTGGTTGGAAATTCGTATAGAGAAAGTTTAATACACATAAATTCATGATTGCTTCAATGTATCACCACGTTATGCTTCAACACGAGCAAACCACTCAGCCCAGCCAATCATCTATTTCGGCCATGCTCATGAAGACTTGAATGCATTGGAGGGATCAAGAAGACTATCTGATTGGACAAGCAAAACTTCATTAGGGCACTTTGGAAAACTATGTTCGATTTTGCGAAGGTGTTCATAGGTGACTGCCAGATAAAAAGTAGGATCAAGTGTCAACACTGTAGTGTCCGGGTCAGTTAGAATATTGAAGAGGAGATCTTTAATCACTTTGGATAACAAGACATCAAGGACTTTAATGAAGCATTCCAAGTGGAAACTTAGAGCAGAAGAAGAATAATATGCAACTATCGTGATGATTTGAAGAGAGGAAATTAAGAAGTATTTATAACAAAGAGAGAAGAAAAGGTGAGAGGGGCGAAGCACCAACTTCAGAGTTGTTTATGTTGAAAATTCGCCTGTGTTGTAAATGGGATTACCATGACTGCGTGTGTGAAAGCTTGGCGGAGCTAAGGAATGAAGATTATGTCCTAGAGGGGGATGGGTTATTAGGACCAAATAAAAGTTTCATTTTTTTAAACCATAATTTCCTTCTTAAGCTAATATGTAAATTAAGCTAAGTAAGGAAATTAACTTTAAGGCTTCCAAGCCAATAGAGGGTCTAACCACATAGAGTACAAATGATATGCCAATTAAGTAACTACTTTATATCATGATAGTGTACATGCGTGTGTGGGATGTGCTAACAATCATGTCTTAGAATTCATCTAATTATGCATATAAATAATTAAACACACAATCACATAGCATAATTAAATAAGTGCGCAAATGACAATCCCAAACGGAAGCATGTATAATGGTTTGGTTTCCCTACTCCACTCCATGCGGATGCACTCAATACATGAGTGTACTGGATTTCACTATCAGAGGTCTTAAATCAGGTTAACTTCTAACTTTTATAATCCCACACAAGGAAGGGCCCCCGTAAGAGACTTTATGTGGTTTTCAATAGGCTTTCCATAAACCTTGATCATGCACGAGAACCTACTGATGTATACTCTCGTCAGAGTCTTCCTCAAGAGACATTACTTGGTTTTCCATTGGCTAACCAACAACCATGGTCCTACTCCAAGGATCTACATTTACTCTTGCCGGAGGCTCCCACGAATAATAACACGCACACACCCATGTCCAGTGGCCTACGTAAGGACTTGATTTAGGCCCTACATAAGAAACAAGGTCCTACAAAAGAACCTGAATTTAGGCCCTACACAAGAGTCAATGTCTTACACAAGAACTTAGTCAATTTTGGGTCACAAACTCTTACCCTCAATCCTACACAAAGAAATGGAGTATATAAACTCTTACACGTGACAACTTACTTATTGGATTGAGCCCCTTTTATAGTGTCGTCTTGGGTATCTTAATTGATGCTCTTATGATCTTCAATCAGCTCCCTTTTGCTCTCTCGATCATGATGTCGATGTTTTACTAAGGCTCTAGCTCTTAGATCAAACACCTTATATGTAGTGCTCATTTGAGTTGACCAAGGTAATGTGGGTTGGTTGAATCTCCTACAACTAATGAAAAGTTGTATTTCCTAGAGGATTCACCTAGATGAGTCTTCTAGAGGATTTACACAGTAATATACCTATAGAGATTGAGTCTAATTTTTATAAAATAGAGTTCAAGCACATATTTAAGGTGAAGATTGGAATCCTCATAGGAGTGTTAATCTCAAAGAAGATGACTTAGAACTCTTTGGTTTAAAGGCTCGAGATGATGGGATATGATAATCGAATTACCTAATTTTTATTGCACCAAAAACCCATCCAAATGACCAAGAACCAAATGGCTTTTGTAAAAAGTTCAAGTTCCAACGGTCAAAAAACGGGCAAATGATGGCTTTGTTGATGCCATCTAAAGGTCTTCGATCCCATCAAGGTGAAGGTTACCTCAATGCCATCGAAAAAATTAGATGATATGATTTATTTCTTATTGGACATATCTGAGTTACCTTTCGATGTCATCAAGTGGTCTTCGATGCCATCGAAATGAAGCTTTGATGTCATTGAAGGAGGCCTCGATGTCATCGAAAAAATTAGATAAAATGTTCATTTCTTTCTAGACATATCTGACTCACTGTTTCATTTCATCAAGTGGTCTTCGATGTCATCGAAGGAGACCTCGATGCTATCGAGAAAATCAGATAAAATGTGAATTTTTTGCTAGAGATATCTGACTTCCCTTCGATGCCATCAATAACCCCTTGAGGTCTGCTCGATGGAATCGAGTACCACTCAAAGTCTGTTGTTTTAGGCGCATGTTTTCATAGCAGCTTGACACCTATTTTAGCTTTACTTACCACATTTTAATTAGGTTTTTAAGGCTAATGGATGATCAATAAGGTTTACCTATTAAGTCAAGATCATCTAAAGGTTCAAAGGTTGTTTTGGGTCAAGATTTAGGGTCACCAAAGCACCTCTTTTACATGTTCTTCACTCCTTGATGTTCTTTTACTCTTATATCTTTGGTCTTTAGCTTTCAAAGGCTCAACCGACAACATGATATAAGGACTCACGTGATTGACATATAAGATGCACAAATCAGTGCATTCGTATTTGTCACGATATGTGTGCATTAATGAATAGTAAATCATGGTTCCTCGTACGCTATGCTTTTATGCGTCGTGTCACATGGACAACTTAGAAGTGTGGGGCATATAATATCTCTTGATACAACATCGATCAAATAAAATCAATGGGAAAACAACATGTGGATTAATGGTCGATTGCATTTATGGTATCAAACAATGGAACAACGTTGTTGTCACCTTTTACCAAAGGCGAAACGACGTGGGGGTAATGTTAGACCCTATTTATTGTAATTTTGAGAAAGTCAATAGGAGAGTGACATGTAGCGTTGTATGAGAAATAAGAAGTGATACAAAGATATTCAAATATTTAGAGTGCTTTTGTGGGTTTACAGATGGCGTAAGTCCAATTCTACATGTCAGTGAATGGTCGACATAATGTTACGGTCGATATATCGAGTTGTTTAAGATATAAAAGGTAACCAAGGGAAAATAAAATAAAACCTTGAGCGACACAAGTGAAGCAAGCGGGCGAGGGACGTTCAAAATAGGAACAGTCGCAAAAGAGAAACGTAACAAAAGAAGGATCTAGAAAGAGGCTTTTCGACTACCATAACTATTGCAGTAATGGAAGAAGGATCTGGAGGAATAAGCTTAAATAGAAATCTATAAAGGGTAGATGAATTCAACAGAGAAAAACCTACCTACCTACCTACCCAATCCAACACAACAACTAATCAAATCAAATCTATCAATTTACTTTATCTCAACGTATTTTAAGTGTGGTAGTAATCAAATAGTGGTAATTTTTAGCTATAATATTTAATTCTAATATAAGTCTACGGTCATATGCTAAATTTGTTCTTTATCCAATATCAAGCAGTTCTTTCAAGAGACATTTTCGCCATTGCTCGTAGTGACAAATTGTGAGTTTTTGCTTTTGTTTGATTTGCACTAGTATTCGGAAGGTCATTTCTTGTGGAAAGTACAAAGTAACTCATCTTCTGAGGAAGAATTTCACCTCCTGATTATCGTTTTATCATTATCAAATTCTGCAAGTGGCTAAGTAGGTGACTAATCTTTTCAGAATTTGATCATATGCATTCATATTGGATGTATTTGCTCATTTTGGCGCTTGGAGTCAAAGTTGATCATTCTGAATCGATCTATTAATTCTTACTCACATAATTAAAAACAAATCCAAGCAGCCATCAACTATTTATTTCGTTTATGTACCATCTCACACACAAAACTAGGTGTACATAAGAAAACTGTATAACTTGTTGTTTGCGTGTGGCCATATGGCATCCCCCAAACTAATAAGTCCACCCTGAAAATCCGGGAAGATTCTGAGGCTCGTACTGCCCAGTGTAGAACACAGGACTGAGGTCTGCAGTAGGTTGACGTTCTGTGGGCCCACCATGGTGTGTGTTATATTCACACCGTCCATCCATTTTGTTAAAACATTTCATGCCGTGAGACCAAGAATGTGGTAGATCCGAATATCAATCGGAACACACCACCACGTAAAGTAGTGGGGACGATAATGCCCACCGTTGAAATCTTCCTAGGTCCACTACGGTGTTTATTTTCCATCCAACCTGTTCACAAGGTTACACAGAACTCGATAAAGGGAAAACAGGAATATCAGCTTCATCCAAAACTTCCGTTGCCCCCAGCTTCAATTCCCACTGCTTTCTTTAGTGTGATATACTTGAGCTTTGCATCTGCCTTATTTTTGGACGGTGTGGATATCCCACATACATGGTGGGGCAGAAACTTTGCCACGTCAACACGATGGTACCTCGGTACTGTCTTCTACACTATGCCATCCTTGTCCTCAACGTTGATACACGTAAGTGAAAACAACCGACAACCGCCCAAAAAACTCCAAATTTACGTGAGGGCCCACCTGATGGCTGGGAGAGCTTTCTGCACAGGATGCATTCCACAGACACCATGTTGGGTCCCACATCCAGCAAAGTCTACGACTAGCTGAGTAGGAGACGTTGTCTTTAATTCACGTATGGAATTGGCAATCATGCAGATCCAGCGATAGGAGTCATATGCAGCACCTTTCTAAACATATACATTGCTATATATATATATATATATATATTATATATATATATATATAATATATATATATATTATATATATATATATATATATTTATTTATTTATTTATTGTCGTGATAGCTCCCGTCGATCTGGTAGTTCGCTGCACGGATGGAATGCATAGCCATACATCCCACCAACCAGACAGCTCTCACCAGGCCATCGTTGTATCTTTATTCTGCATGAACGTCGACCGTTGATCTAACTGTACCTCTTAAAAAGCCCACTGAGAAAAGGGCCATTCAATTGGCATATAGCCTATCTACACGGTGACCAACTGATCATCAACAAATGGTTGCCACGTATACAGTAGGTGGAAGCCGCACGGTACTTCTGTGGTGGAAGATGCACAACAGAATTTACGTGCTTATAATCACTGCATGATGACTTTGATTTGAAAGATGGGAAAGCTTGCACGTCAACTTATATGGGTGATAATTGCGACGGTACAAAGAGGCAATATAAATAAAATAGTAACCACTTCGAATTACGGGACCACGTATTTAATAAATAACGGGAAAAGCCGTTCCCTGCAAACGTTTGTACAAATTGCATTTTATATTGCTTTCGTTTGGATGCGTAAAAGTTATTAATATGTGTATAAAAGTTATTAACATATGTCACTCTTAGTTTTATATTTTCTTCAATTATTAGTGCGGGCTTTCAGTGATACTGATTGGATGCTCAAAAAATCAGGTCTATACTATCATTAGTCGGCTACAACATTCACCGAGAAACTTCTAAGTTAATAGGGTAGAGCACATGGTGGTTGGATCCCGCAACACATTAGGTGTAGCTAGGCCTCATGTGCCAACCTTGATGTATGTATGCCATATCCATCCTGTCTTTCCCCTTTTGCAAGAGTATTTTAGGGCATGAGCTTAAAAATGAAGCAGATCTAATTCTGAAGTGGAAACAAATGTGATTGACCCTTAACAGGTTAAAAAAGTATTGGATCATGCTGATATTTGGTTTATTTATTTTTATGTTTTTCTTTCATTCATCCAGCTTTGTGTGACCATATCAACTG
The DNA here is from genome assembly GCA_021015155.1 of Magnolia officinalis. NCBI lineage: Eukaryota > Viridiplantae > Streptophyta > Magnoliopsida > Magnoliales > Magnoliaceae > Magnolia > Magnolia officinalis. Next base: position 47,535,715 of record JAJHSJ010000012.1, read on the forward strand.
GTTGATGGAAATAAACATGATTGAAACATTATAATGGCCACTAGGAAGTTTTTAATGGTAAAGCAGTTAATCTTCATTTTTTAACCTGAGATTTAGATCTTCATTTTTTTTTAGATGGAGAGCGTGGATATAGAATACATATATCAACGTGGATCCCAGATTAAGGGTTGGACAATCTTGGGTGAGACCTGGGGCCGTACCTAATCGGCTCTTTTGTACTGGTGTCTTTTTTTTTTTTTTTTTCAGTGTCCAGATTTCATATAGCTTGTTGGATTCCATACAAAAACAACAGCGGCCCCAAGAGCGATGTTAAGCTTTTTCTAACAACCTTGAAGAGTATTCGGCCTTAAAATTATAAATGCGTTGGTATGATTTCCTGGCTTAAAACGTGGGCCAGACATCACAGCTGCCATCAGGGGCCAGATTCTGACCATTGGATAGCGTGCATGTTAGCATTTAGTCAATTTATCAGGAAGTGCTATGGACGTGCCCTGGACCAAAAGATGGTAATGGTCAGTGAGTAAAAAGGATCACATTTGTTTGTGCAAATTAAATGGTGAGGAAATAGAAAGTCTGATATTCCATATTAAACATACATGTGTAGCTCTTTTTTAGCATATGGTACGTTCATCGATTGCACTATCTAATAAATGGCACAGACTGATCATGTGCGTGATAATCCAACAGTGGAAACGTGCCAGGTACAGCGGTTGTGTTACAGATTCTCATTATTACATTGGTAATGCTACCTTTATTTTTAAAACTAGTACTGTTAGTATTATTACTATTATTATTATCATTATTGTTGATGTTGTAGGTTTTTAATAATCTCAAATATACCTTTCGTTATTCACTGAATTCCTTATCTACCGTTGTACGATTGTCGTCTACTGCAGAAAATTCAAATCACAAAGCCAGGTAGCTAGGAATATACAAAATTTACAATTTTTCACCAATTACTAACTGTTTGTGGAGAACTGGAAACTAAAATTCGTGAAATTTTTCTCCAAGGAGGTCAATAAACTAGATGTCTGAACAAAAACATGGATAATGTTGATGTAGAAATATGATTAACCCTTCTTCGACTTTCGAGTTCCTACACACGAGAGAGACAAAAGAGACCCTAGCTGGAGCAACGGACCCTCTGATGCCTAAGTCAGATAAGGAATTTAGGTCTAGTAAAGCATACGGTTTTGTGCGTAGAGTTGTATAACTTTTACCATTGGGGGTGCTCCTATTTATAGTTGAAAGAGGACAAAGAGGGCGATGACGTAGATCATGATCTCCCTACTTAGTAGGTGCATGTCGTAGAGGGATTCATGTCCCGAATGTGTTGCGTGTATCTCTCGAGATCTTTGGCTTAGATCTTGGCATATTCTTGTTGTAGTCGTCTCCCGAGATCTTTGGCTGAGATCTTGGGCATATTCTTATTGCAGTCGTCTCCCGAGATCTTTGGCTGAGATCTCGGGCAGGTACAGTTGAAACCAAGTCAAAACCAGTAGAAGCACGTGGTAGATGGTCAAGGTGGAGAGCTCGAGGTGACGGCCATTCCAAAGAGGAGCTTGCCGACCTGGATTTTCTAGTGAGTTGTGGTCGAGTTTTCCCTTGGTATCGAACATATTGCCAACCTGCCAACCTACCTTTGGGATTCGTGTCCGAGCACTGAGACTAAGCTTATTTCCTTAATAGAATGTAGGCGGGATCGGGGATGACCATCCTCTTCATCTTACCATACGGGACATGGCTTCCTTGAGGGTAGTAGCTCAGACTCTTGCCTCGTGTAAGGTTGTACCTTAGGGACCCTCACCAAGAGATGTTCTGGGCAGCAGCTCAAAAATGGATGGGGCCATTGAAGAGCTCAACATCTGATGGAAGTATAAATACTTCATCTCCTGATAGCCGAGCTCAAGAAGTAAGCCATTTCCCTGGCAATGGATTGTTGTTCTCTAACTGTTAAGGAGCTCCTGGTCATAATTGGTGTTGGTTGATCATGCGATGAACAAAGAGGTCCGAGGTGACCTCTCTTCCTTAGCCAGTCCATTTTTACCCATAACAGTAGCCCTCTACTTCCGCGCTTGCACAGTAAGCTCGAAAAGTTGGTTTAGGGAGGTCGGACCTTTTTGTGCATGGGGCGTCAGGTCTACTCGTCATTAATACTAAATATGGTAGTAGGTGTGGGGATCGAGGCAGATCCGCGATCATGGTACGACACACTCGAGGTAGCGGCGCCAGCTTGAGGTCACATGCGCTGGCAAGGCGTCTGCTCAGATCTCGGCTTATGGGTTGCTGACGTGTGGCGCCTTTTGGGGAGTTGAACCATTCAGTGAATTGGAAAGCCCCACGTGGCCAAACACGGGCGTCCAGGAGTCATTTTGGTTGTCGTATTGAATGCGTCTACTTAATGTTGTACGTGCAGGTTTCCTATAAAAAGTGGAAACCCTAGTAGTGCATGGGTATTTGCTCTGTCTCCCCTCTGCTTCTCTCTACCCAACCAGACTTGACAATTCCCGGCGAGCCAGAACCCTTCTTCTCCGGTGAGCTTCGTCTCCTCCTCCTCCTCTCTTCTTTCACTTTTCTTTTGGGTACTTATCTTTCGACCATAATCCCGAGCAAATATGTTGAATCTGTCAAACCATTGGGAGGAATTAACGACATTAGATAGCAATAGGGAGCCGGAGGAGTGGGACTTGCTGGAGAATCTGTCATCTCCACTTGTGATGATGAGCAATAAGGATTTCCAGGTGTCTCATGGATCGAGGATGGTTGCTCAGTCCTCGGCTGAGCGGCTCATGGATGTTGAGGCATTCGCCTCTATAAGGGAAGAGGTCGTCCAATCTCCAGCGGAGTTAGAAGAAATTGGCCCGATTGGGTCTATGTTGAAAGAATCCAACTTGGTGCGAATCAAGTCAGAGTACCACATTCCATACTCAGTGGTGCTCCGAGCTCTCGTACTTGGAGAAATTCCAAGTGAACCTAAGGATGGTGAGGTGGTCGTGTTCCTGGTCGCCCTTCAGTGAAGCTTGAGACTCCCTTTCCATCACATAATTAGGGAGCTCCTCTTACACCTTGGGCTGCCTCCTGTGCAGATAATCCTTAATGCCCAGAGAGCCTTGGTGGGGTCGTTCATTCTGTGGTTCCAGCTCGAACAGCTCGAGGTGACCGTGCATGAATTCCTCTAGCTATACTAAGTGAAGTCCAACCCTCATTATGAGGGTTGGTATTATTTTTTAGCTTTGGTGAACATGGGCAGGGACATCATTACCGACGCCCCGACCTCAAAATAAGAACTAAAAGAGTATATGGTTCTGGGCGTTAGGAAACTGGAAGGCTCCAACGACTTTCGGGCTACGATCTCGAGTTACAACCCGTTTTGCTCATCTAAGTCAAGTGTAACATCCCGGATTTTTTCCAACCTGGGATTAGACGTCCTTAGGCGATGGGTCGATCCTAACACCTTATTAACTTGTCAGAACTGAATCCCACAGTCTAAAATCGCTCCTTAACCCATTTCCTTCACAAATCCCACCCTTCACCACCTTGTTTTTTTAAATTTTCTAAGTACTTTCACATTAGACACTACCTTAAAGTTAAGGTGATGAAGAACAATACTTAAACTAAACATTTCTACAAAGGTCTAAGTACCACCTCAAACCGAAATCAGTCAGGACTAAATCCTTTAGAAATTAGGCGAGATTTAGCTACTGTTAAACTAAAGTGCCTGTGAAATTAGCACCAATCACTTTAAATATGATCTGCAAGACCCAAAACTTGTAGAATCATTGATGCTAGGTTACCCTAAAATCTAGGATCAATCTCATTACCCGGCTGCTCTTGGGAGCATCTCGAAACTCCGTATCGGATCTGGACCGCACGTCGGAAGTCCGATTAACACGAAGTTAAGGAACTAGGACCGCCTCGCTGGGCTTGACAACCATCTCGGAAATCAAATCCAGATAGTGTCCCAGCGCTATTCGCTTGAGCTCAGAGTGAAGAGTGTGAGAAATGTGAAATTAATTCAAAATAAAATATCTTGAATAGTAATCTGGCACCTCTCACTTGCGGATCAGTTTTAAGCAACCAGACCGTCAGAATCAGACCAAATTACACCCTCGGATCAGGAGAAATTTCATACACATTTACATGTATTCGGAATCTCCGATCGAGATCCGCTGACCATTGAACTGAAACTGGTCCGCCACGCGTGATCTGAGAACCCTACTATAACGAAAACTTAATAGAACCTAGATCCATTGTCGGTGAACTTTAGTCTGACCTTTGGCTCAAGGAGGCCCGCCAGAAGTCCTCCGTTGAGCTGAAACTGACCCGCTTTGGTTATAACCTAAGTATACTTTGACCTGGAGTCTGTTTCGGTGAGTTTTTAGGCTATATAAGGACCTTAAACCCTCTCTCATTGCAGCCATACGAATTTGAGAGAAAACCTAGAGAGAGAAGAGAGAAAAGAGAGAGAAAGTGTGGGAGCAGTGGGAGAACCTCCCTGCCACTCTTCCCTACCGCTTTACGAGCTACACCGCTCCGTTCTAATCGCTTTCCCGGCGATTCCAGCTCCGTTTCTAGGTAAGAAACCCTAACCCTAATCTGATTTGGGGTTGGGTGGTGTAGGTTATGAAATAGCTAACCTATTTCGTTCTATAGGTTGCCAAATTGCCGAATACGGAAGCTTAGCAAACCTATCGACTTCGTTACGATTCTACGACAAAAGGTGCGGACTTTAGGTGTATAGGTTATGATTTTCAACGCTTTCAATGTCAGATAATGATAGATTCATGATCTGCATGCAATTGCACATGTACAAAGTGCTGTCTGTTTTCTGTTTCGATTAAAGATGAAAAATATAGAATTCTACATACTCTAGGTATTTGTAGAAAGTACGGTATACGTATAAATTTTGGAAATGTGCTTGACATGATTATTTGTTGTATGAATATATTATATATGGATAAATTACTTGTTTGGCGAAAGGACTCGCCCTAATACATGTTTTGGTTATATACAATATGTATGTTGAAATTGTGTATTCTAGAAAGTACCGTATACGTACAAATTTTGGAGATGTATTTGCCATGATTATTTGTTGTATGAATATATTATACATGGATAAAATACTTGCTTGGCGAAAGGATAGCCCTAATACATGTTTTGCTAACATACACCATGTATGTTGTAATAGTGTATTCTAAGTATTTGTGAAAATGGCTGAATGAGTATAGAATTCTCATTCGTGCTCGCCATGACTAATTGTCATGGATATATTGTTGTTGTATTGGCGATACCCCCCTGAATCAAGCCACAACCGCTATACGCTATATATATATATATATTAAAATGTGTATCCCAAGTGTTTGTGAAAATGTTCAAATGAATATGAAACTTGGATTCCTACTTTCCATGACTATCCGTCGTGGGTGTACGCGTGTTATGATTGGGGCAACTCCCTAGTGAAAGGATTTGGCCTAATACCTATGTGATCAACATATGTCATGTATGTTAATGTATGTAGTCTAAGTGTTTGTTGAATGTCTGAATGAGTAGTAGTTAGTAAATTGTAATGTTTAAGGGTGTTGAGATATGATTCTCAACTTCTTTTAACTATGTGTATGTTTTCCTTAGATAGTTGTGTGAATAGGAATTGAATATGTACAAACTCATGCTTGTGTTGTGCCTTATAACATGCTCAACTGCTTTTATGGTTTTATTTATGTGATGCATATGTTTAAATTCATGTTACGTTGTATGATCCGTCATGGGTGATGGGGGAGTGGAGCAACGAATGCGTGCAACAGCCCTGGCAGCCCTAAACGGATAATACCAGACTTGATTGTATGATTTGAATCTTGATCCATTACTGCTTTACCTATCTGCAATTGAATGTGATTGGGGCTATTGTATAGTCCAGGCAATCGGTAAAGGGATTGAATTCGTGGTCGAGATTCAGTTGCCACGGGAGATGTGTTCGACGAACTCGAGTCGTACTTCGGTTGGCGATAGTGGTTGGCCACACGAAGTGCTTATGCGCTTCATATCGTTCAACTTGTTGTGCGCTCGAGCTAGCCGAGCTTGTCAAGCAACCCAATCTGTCTTATGTATGTTCACCATGTTTGGACGCTACTGCTTGAACCTAGGGTACCAAACTTACTAGTGAAATCCCTTTTAACCATGGTACCTCGATCCGCTAAGACTCATGAGCCGGGCATGGTGGTATGGGACACCGTGGTAGAGCTGTCGGCCTACGCCGGGGCCACGTGCCTCCCCGTAGTGACCAGTGAGCAACCAAACTCGTGAGCCGATTATGGTGGTATGGGACACTATATTCGTGTTGTGCCTACATTGATAAGGTGATGGGGGAGCGGTGCAACCTTTGTGTGTAACAGCCCTGTCAGCCCTTTGTAGTGACCTCGAGCATACTCTGAAATCGCAGTGAGCCTTAGGATTTGCCGCGGTATATAGAGTATGAACTAGGCCTGTTTTTGTATTGTGATGAATCGTTTAAGAGGTGATGGGGGAGTGGTGTAACCTTTGTGCGTAACAGCCCTGGCAGCCTTTGCAGTGACCTAGAAAACATACCGTCGTCTGATATTAACTAGGACTGATGACCCTAGAATGGATCATGTTTGGGAATGATACAAGGGAGGTACCTTAGTTTCCCAATCCTGCTGTTTGAAATGGACTAATTAAAAACTCGGTAATTATGCTCATCATGCATTGCATGTGCCTGGAAGATGTGGAGCACTGAGGGATAAAAACATGCCACGAATGTGAGATGGTGTCGCACGAGGGAGGGTGTGGTGAGGGCATCCATCATACCCGCATCCATACTTGCATTAATAAGAGTAGTTAGGAGTGTTTGATTTTACTGCTTTATCATTACTGCTTGAATGTATTGATAACAGGTTAACCTATGATTTATTGTTCCACTGAGTTAGCTACTCACTCCCACGTTACGGGATGGTGTTTCGAACACCCACCAGACATTGTCTGATTTCATATGGCGACGCTACTTCTGAGGCGGAGCCGGACCTCTGCAATGACTACGATGCCTGCTTGTATTGGTTGTCTTCTGATGGCTTCCAGTTAGCCGTGTCCTGATTGGCGGGGCTTTCTGGGATATTGACTAGAGGACCTTACACATTTGGTATATTTTAGGATTGTACTTGTAATTATTTAACCTGGTAATGTTATCACACTCTGGAGACTCATCTTAGTTTTATATTTTATCTATCTATGACAGTCTTCCGCTTGCAATTTAACTGTCTCTGGAGTATGATATGTTGTTTGGCTTAATCTCACTCATGTTCACTACTCTAATACAGTCAACATTCACTCATCAATCATTTTGTTGCATAAGTGATGTTCTGGAAACTCGAGAGTTGAGTTACTACTCGACCCTCGATTTTTCGGGATGTTACATCAAGTATATCCGAACTGACACTTCTTTTAGCTTCTTTTTTTTTGTTCTAATTTTTTATTGTAGTGGTCTTTTGGCAGTTCTGCCCAAGTATCCTTCTGGGGTGAGTGAGTCGGAGCGTGACCGTATTACCAAGGCAAGATCAGTGAACGCTAGTCGAGATCTTGGAAGCAGTTGGTAATGCCCGATCTGATCTATCAATCTGTTCTTACCCCATCTGTATCAGGTATATCCTGGTTGACTTAGTCGAAGGTTGTTCTATCTTTTTCTATTGTTGATAATTTACTTTTGTTGTACAAGGAAGGATGACCAGCCTCGCTTTAAACAATGTACTCCTTCGGAGGCCAAATTGGCTTAGAAGAAACAAAAACCACCCCCGAAGAGGAGAGGAACTGCCCCTTAATAGATGGCAGGCCAGTTAAGCTCGGCTGCAGACCCTACCGCCACTCGTGCCACCATCACTTCAAACTCGCCAGTGGTCTCAGAAGTGGTCAAGTTGCCCCAACAAGGGAGGCAACTCCTGTCGTTGAAGCCCAACCCTCTAAGGTTCTGTTAGAGCCTATCCTTAAGGCTCAACCCCCCATAGCCCAAGTTCAGGCGAGCAGTTCAGCTGGTTGCTAATAGGGCGAGGCCCAGGGGGTTCTGAAGTCTACGTCTGTCACGACAGAGGGCCTCCTTCCGTGGATAGCTCAACATGTTCCGGATGCCTAGTTTACTAAGGTGATGGAGATGCACCTGGTCGTTGATGTGGGCCAAGTGGCCACACTCTTCTATAAGGTAGGACGTTTCCCTTGTTCCATAGTAGTTGTCTTTCATACTTAGATTTTTTCTCTGACGTTTCTTTTAGTCGGCCCTGTTCTCTTATCTGCTCGTTACGAAATGATACGGTTATGAAGGAGTGTGAGAAGGTAGAGGCAAGTCTTGTAGCGAAGATCGTCGAGTCTGAGAGGCTCCGATCTACTTTGAAGGAGTCCGGGGAGGAGCTTGCAACTCTGAAGATCCAGATGGAAGCTCAGGCAGAAGAGGCCCAAAAGAAGGAGGCATAGGCGGAGAAAGAAGCTTGACAGAAAGAGGCATGGGCAGAGAAAGGAGCTTGACAGAAAGAGGCTAAGTTGGAAGTGATACGTTCACTTCTGAAGAAATCCCAGGAGAAAGCTGCCAGGCGGAAGGCCGATCTGGCTAAGGCGAAGGTATAAAGAAAAATTGACGGAAGTTGAGGCATCTATCTCGGCAGCTCGGGCATCGGTGATGGAGGAATTCAATGCCTCCAAGGAATGGGCAGAGGAGAAGGACCTGCTCTACAACCTCGGTGTTCACTCCCCAAGTGCAGGGTTGTGATGTAGTAATAAACTCGGTAAGATCGAGGTCGAATCCCAAAGGACTGAAACCTATAAGTTATCTGATACTAAGTAGAACTAGAATTAGGCTAAGGTGAAATCTAAACCAAATGTAATTTGAGAAATAATGGTGAGAGATTAATCTAAAACTTAATAAATTCAGAGGAAAAGAAACTAGGGATTCAGAGGATCCACTTGTAGAGATCAGAGAGATCTTATGCCTGTGTCAAAAATCATGGAAATTAACTAAATTACCGTTAATATAGTTTTCAAGAGATGAGAGGTGTATGAATTAGAATGGATTCCATCACCAAACCATGCCCAGGAGACAAAGCAAACAACAAAATTTAACTAATTACCAACCAATCAACATGCCATGAAGGAGAGGAAGGGTACCGTCATCCGACCATGCCCAGGAGACGATGGTGAACATCAGGGCTTCCTGACGTCATAAACATAAAAAGGAGAAAGAAATACTCAAAGCCATCACAGATCTATTGTAATTTCAGTCACAACAAATCATTAAAAACTGAAAGTATTCCCTTAATAATCAACTAAAATCAACTTCAATTCATAAATTAAATTAAAAGCATAAAATAGAATCTCCCATCTCACTACAAGCTTCACCTCTTAGCCCTAGCTAAGAGGTTTAGCCAGACATAATAATGATTAGGCTAATCTCAAAAGAAAAAAAAACATGAACTTAAAACAAAGGAGAGAGAAAGAACTCTGTAATAACTGCTCCACGTCCACCCTCTGCCTCACGTCCCGATCCAAGCTTAGATGCCCTTTCTCTCTCTCCCTCTATCTCCTTTATAGAATTCCGGAAGTGGTGGCTGGAATCGAGCACCGACTTCTCTTTCGCAGTTAGCTTGTAACGGAGCCGTACTCCCTATTTACGCAGTGGAAGCAAGGCCTTACGCATCTGTGATGATTGGTGGGCCTAGGATTGATGTCAGAAGAGAAATCCGACCCGGCCATTAAATTCATCTCGAAATTTTAGTCGAGGAGTGTTTTTTCTTGGGTTTAGTGTGGTACATTGAATCAAATCTTTCCACCGTCTGTCCGCCATTTGGACGATCGAAAACCGATCTCTGATGTATCTTAAACTTTCGCCTCCTAGGACGTGTTTATGGGGCCATTTTAAGCCTTATTGACGGTTCAGATTATCTGTATCATTAATCATGGTGGCCCACAAGAATGGACCGCAACGTCTGTTGCAAAACAGAGTTTCTAAATTCGCTCCATGATGGTCGGTGGGCCCCAGATTGACAGTGATGAAGAAATCCACGCCGACCATTAAATTTTTAACGAAAACCATCCAGAGAAGTTTGGTTTTGGATCGAGTTAAGTGTGTCCCATTGAATTTTGATTCTACCGTCCATTAGATACATTGGCACTGTTTCCATTCATAGTCATGCATGGGTCTGAAAAACTACCGTGTGTACGGTCGGTTTGATGCCCTGGGATGAATGGACGGTCTAGATGGACCACATGATCAATGGTGGTGGGCCACGCACCTTCCCAGTGCAACACCCTGCGAACGGAGATGAGAGAGATTCTCTCTTGCTTTGGAAAGTCGGGTCAGACCGACTTTAAATGGGCTTCCAGTCCAGTGTACGTCTAGTGCATGTGTACTCCATATACATGCAATGTAATGTGGGGTCTATCATGATGATCTTACGAAATCTGCTCCATCCATCCATTTTTTCACCTCATTTAAGGCGTTGAGTCCCAAAATTGAAGCGTATCCAGAGAACAGGTGGGCCCCACTGAAGGATTTAAGGTGCTGATCTATCCGTTGGGCTACTTCTACAGGGATCCGATGGTTCAAATTTGACATGTACGGTTTATTTATAGTCCTCGGTCCATGTATAAAAGTTTCGAGCTGAACGGATGGAGAGAACCCTTTAATCTTGCATTTTGGACCAATTTCGAGTCACTTGAGCTTCAGTTTCTCGATTTTCTCGGATCTCTGGCGTGTAAATCTATCAATCTTGGTCCCCTAGAGTCCGTCCATTGCCTTTAGTGTCATCAGAGCATTAAATCTATGCTTTTATCATCCTTTCCAGTTCTAGCTTGTAATTGCACCTTGCATCATAAACATGATTACAACAGGCCGTTAAATAGTATTATGTTCATAAATCCAGGCAATAACTAGGGTCTACTATGCAATATTTGACCCTCAACACAACCCCCAACCAGCATTTTGCTAGTCCCGAGCAAGGTATGCGAAAAATAAATTGAGAATTATGAGACAATTCCTGTGAACACGAGTGATTAGTAAAGAATAATCGAGATGTGAAAAGGCGACGATTCATGAATGTTGGGTATTCCTTTTTCCTTGACTCCAATGTGCAGCAAACTTCATAATCAAGTTCAAAATATTATCCCTTGATTAGAAAAATTTAAACATTAAGACCCATGAGTAGTGTAAAGTGTAACTCGGCTTAGCAACATTAAGATTCACTTCTTTATTTCATGATATCATTGGTAACGAATAAGAGAATTCATGACAACCCAAAACAAAACATGCCTCATAAATCATCCTACCAACTTTGATTTGATTTTGATATTCTTTTATTTTATTATTATTATTATTAAAAGAATGTCAAGAGGGGAATCAAATTATCACCTATAGGGAGCAAACCTATGGTGAAATTAGTCGCCCAACTCTTTTCAGTTGTTAACCATGGGAAATCGAATCCACACCTATAGGGAGCAAACCTATGGTGAAGATTAATTGCCCAACCTTTTCAATTCTTTTTTTTTTTTTTTATACCCTGATGGCAAAATATTTCAGGCCGGTTCCTTTCATGCTCAGTGATTACCAAGTTAATCCTTCAATATGGAACTGAAACCTTAATGTGTAAGCGAGATGTGACATGTGAAATCATGATTCAATCAATGTTTGAAACTTCTAATCATAGATTGATAAGTCGAACTCAACTGTGAAATCTAATAGATAATTGAATCCGAGAGTCATAGATTACCAACATCACGTATCTTGAAATTCTAAGTGCCCTAGATGGCTGTCAAAATCACTTCGAATTCACAAGAAATGCCAGAAAAATTTAAAAATTTTCACTTTTTTTTTTTTGCTCAAGACCAAGAAAACGGAGATCAGGTAACCTAATCTCCCACCCCCAACCTAAATCTACATTGTCCTCAATGTAAAAGATATGAGAATGCGATGCACATAGGACAACGAAAGTACAAGAGGAGTGATGGAAAGATAGTACCTGGACGAAAGAATCAAGAGGTTGTCCAAAGATATTTATGTAAGAGCGGGTCAGCACAAGACAGAAATCAACAAAAGCAAAATAACAAAAATAAAATCACAAAAAGAAGATCCTACCTATATCACTTTCGCAAGTGCTCTCGATTGCATTTAAGCTTTAAACAAGCCTTTAAACCCGGTTCCCCTAGTGGACGAGTTGTAGTCTCTTGAGGGTTTGCAACAATGTTGCCCACAAACATTGAACTACTAACTAGGAATGAAAAGCTGAGTTGCCTCCCAGGAGCGCTAAGTTTAACATCTTCAGCCAGACTGAAGCAACTACCCTAGTCCTATGAAAGCGATAAACCTACCTATACCTCCATCAGACTAGGAGATCAATCCTGGTAAACAGGAGCAGTCAGAGGCATGGACATGTCTTCTGAATCAAATTTCTCAACAAATGGTTTCAATCGATGTCCATTTACTTTAAATTCCTTGCCATTGTCGGGATCTCTTATTTCAACGGCCCCATGAGGATTAGCAGTAACAACAATGTAAGGGCCGGTCTAACGAGATCAAAGCTTACCCGGAAAGAGATGTAATCGAGAATTATACAAAAGGACTTTCTTACCTAGCGTGAATGATTTTCGTAGAATATGTTGGTCATGAAACGCCTTCATCCCGTCCTTGTAAATTCTCGAGTTCTCGTACGCGTCGTTCCGGATTTCTTCAAGTTCATTTAATTGAAGTTTGTGTAGCGAGCCAGCATTGTTCAAATTGAAATTCAGATTTTTGATCGCCCAGTAGGCTCTATGTTCCAACTCCACAGGCAAGTGGCAAGCCTTCCCATAGACGAGTCTAAAGGGAGACATTCCAATAGGGGTTTTAAAAGTAGTACAGTAAGCCCATAAGGCATCGGTCAATTGGATTGACTAGTCCTTACGATCAGGGTTAATCGTTTTCTCCAAAATGTGTTTGATCTCCCTATTGGAAATCTCAACTTGCCCACTTGTCTGTGGGTGGTATGGGGTGCTCACCTTATGAGAGATACCGTATTTCTTCATTAAACTCTCAAATGGTCTATTACAAAAGTGTGAGCCCCCATCACTAATGATAGCTCGAGGCGTTCCGAATCGGGAAAGGATGTTCTCTTTTAGGAATTTAATGACTGTGCGATGGTCATTATTCCGACATGGAATTGCTTCGACCCATTTAGTGACGTAGTCTACAGTGAGCAAAATATATAGATTTCCAAAAGATTGGGGGAATGGTCCCATGAAATCGATGCCCCAACAATCAAATGCCTCGATGATAAGAATGAGATTCAAGGGCATTATATTTCGACGGGACAAAGCTCCCAATTTCTGACAACGCTCACAACCTTTGCAAAACTCATGAGTGTCCCTGAACATAGTAGGCCAATAGAAGCCACACTGCAGAATCTTGGCTGTGGTTTTTTTTGCAGAAAAGTGACCACCACAGGCCTATGAGTGACAGAAGGATGTGACACTTTGATGCTCATCGTCTGGGACACATCTCCTCAAGATTTGGTCTGGGCAATATTTAAACAAGTATGGATCATCCCAGAAGAAGTTGCGCACCTCGATGAAAAATTTCTTCTTATCTTGCGCAGTCCAATGTGTCGGTATGGAACCCGTGGCAAGATAATTAGCAATGTCAGTGAACCAAGGTGAATGGGAGACTCTGAACAATTGTTCATTAGGGAACATGTCGTTGATATGGGTCACCTCAAGGGCATCAGAGGTATTAAGGCGAGAAAGGTGATCGGCCACTACGTTCTCTACTCCCTTTTTATCTTTAATTTCCAAATCAAATTCTTGGAGTAGAAGGATCCATCGTATCAGGCGGGGCTTAGAATCATTCTTAGAAAGAAGATACTTCAGTGCCGCATGATCTGTATAGATAATGATCTTGGATCCGATCAGGTAGGACCTAAATTTGTCCAAGGCGAACACTACGGCTAAGAGTTCCTTTTCCTGTAGCCGAGTAGTTCACTTGGGCAGGATTTAAAGTCCTACTCGCGTAATGGATGACGTATGGCCTCTTATCTTTTCTCTGGCCTAGAACCGCTCCAAGAGCATAATCAGACGCGTCGCACATAAGCTCAAAAGGAAGGCTCCAGTCAGGTGGTCGCATGATAGGTGCAGTGGTTAACATGCCCTTAAGCTTGGTGAAAGCTTCCTGACATTGCTCAGTCCACTCATATGGAGCATCCTTTTGAAGAGATTACATAAAGGATAAGAGAGGAGACTAAAGTCCTTTATGAATCGCCTATAAAATCTTGTGTGTCATAAGAAGGATCGCACGTCTCTAATGTTTTTGGGTGGAGGTAGGTTAGAGATAAGATCAATTTTTGCCTTACTACCTCAATTCCCTTAGACGAGATGATATGTCCAAGGACAATTCCCTTCTGAACCATGAAATGACACTTTTCCCAATTAAGTACTAAGTTCTTTTCTTCACATCTTTTCAGCACACATTTAAGACTTTCCAAGCACTTGCTGAAAGATGGACCATAGACAGAGAAATCATCCATGAAGACCTCTAGATATTGCCCCACCATATTAGAAAAGATACTCAGTATACATCGCTGAAAGGTGGCAGGGGCATTACATAGTCCAAATGACATCTTTCGGTAAGCAAAGGTGTCGTAGGGACATGTAAATGTGGTCTTTTCCTGGTCCTCAGGGGCGATTTCAATCTGATTGCAGCCCGAATACCCGTCAAGGAAACAGTAATAGGAATGACCAGCTAGCCTTTCCAAGATTTGATCAATGAAGGGCAAAGAAAAATGATCCTTCCTTGTGACGGTATTCAACTTTCTGTAGTCAATGCACATTCTCCAACCAGTAGTGACTCTAGTTGGCACGAGTTCATTATTAGCATTGGCTACGATGGTGATTCTGGACTTCTTAGGAACCACCTGAGTTGGACTCACCCATTGACTATCAGATATAGGGTATATGATACCCACATCCAATAGTTTAAGAACCTCGGCCTTAACCACTTCCTTCATGTTTGGATTTAGTCTACGTTGTGGTTGCCGAGCGGTCTACGCATTATCCTCAAGATATATGCGGTGAGTATAAATCGAGGGGTCGATTCCCTTAAGGTCCGCTATCGTCCATCCTAGGGTTCCTTTATGCTCAATGAGAGTAGATATGAGCATACTCTCCTGTTCTTTCTCCAGGTGGGCAGAGATCACCACCGGGTATGTCTCATCTTGACCTAAATAGGCATATTTCAAATCAGAGGGCAAAGATTTTAGGTCAAACTTCAGTGCCCTGAGGTTAGACGGTAGAGGCACTACATCAGTTTGTGGCAATTCTTCAAATTGTGGCCTCCACCGATTAACTTCAAGTACCGGTGCAGTATCCATCAAGGCACTCGTCTCCCTAATCATATCATCATCAAACTCATGGGAGTGGGCCAGGCACATCTCTAGAGGGTCGGAGGATAAGGTCAGAGGTGTCGTATCTTCCACGAAAGAGTCAATCATGTTAATGTCGTGGAAATCGTCATCATCCTCTGAGTTGCTGCCGTTATTGAAAAAGATGTTTGACTCTAATGTCAAATTCCCAAAAGACATAGTCATGACACCATTCCTACAATTGATAATTGCATTTGACGTGACAAGGTATGGGCGACCAAGAATGACGGGAATCTGAGTGCTCATGTTATTGATGGGTTCGGTGTCCAGGATGATAAAATCTACAGGGTAATAAAATCTATCGACTTGGACTAACACATCCTCAATTATCCCTTTTGGTACACGAACAGAGCGATCGGCAAGTTGTAGTGTGGTTAGGGTGGGTTTTAACTCACCCAAATCTAACTGTTTGTATACCGAGTAGGGAATCAGATTGACGCTCGCTCCTAAGTCAAGAAGTGCGTGATCAATTCGATGGTTCCCGATTACACATGATATGGTTGGGCTACCGGGATCCTTGAATTTCTGCGGCACGTCTTGCTTCAGGATGACACTCACTTTCTCAGTCAAGAAAATCTTCTTTTGAATACTCTGCCATCTTTTGGTCGTGCATAGGTCTTTTAGAAATTTTACATATGAAGGAATCTGTTTTACGACATCAAGTAGAAGAATGTTGACTTTCACATGTTTCAACACCTCCAAAATATCCTGAGAGTTAGAAAGACGTTTTGGTGCAACCAACCGTTGGGAGAACGGAGCAACTGGCTTCTCTAGAAGTTCCGGTTCTAATTTTTGTGAAGCATCACTAGATTCATCATTATTGTCCTCTTCTGGTTCTTGAGGCTTTTCGGGCCTAACTGGAAGGGTTTTATCAATGATCTTCCCACTCCTAAGAGTGGTGATGGATTTAGCGTGCCCCATTTAATTTGAAGAGCTGGGATCACTTATCTCGTACTGCGGTTTAGGATTGGGGAGAGGTTGTGCAGGAAGCATCCCATTTTCTATAACCGTCATACGTGAATCCATCTTTTGCATAAAATCTGTAAATCCTTGCATTGCCTGAGCCAGCTCTTGTATAGAATTTTGAACCGGTTCTTCTTGAGGTTTCCCCTGATTTGGATTTTGATTGAAGAAACCTTGGGGGGTCGCAGTTTGTCCATTTCTCCAACTAAGATTTGGATGATTTTTCCAACCAGGATTGTACGTATTAGAGGTAAGTCCATTAAAAGGTCTTTGATAGTTATTTACGGCATTAGCTTGCTCATTCAACACTTCTCGAAAAGTAGGTATTGTAGGACAATTTTCAGTTGTGTGAATGTTGCAATCACAGATACCGCAAACAATTTCATTAACCTTATCTTTCTTTCCTTCTATGGCCTCAAATTTTCTTATGAGATTAGTCACTTTGTAATTGAGATCATCTTCTTCTTTCAAGAGATATACTCCACCTCTCTCCTTAGATTGAGTTGGCCTAGACATGGTGTTCGAATTTGGGTAATGGTCCCATGATTGTGTTTTTTCAGCAAGTCCATCGAGGTAATCCCATACCTCATCGACATTTTTATTTATGAATTCTCCATTATACATTGTCTCGACCAATTGGCGCATGGCAGATGTTAGTCCATCATAAAAAAAAATTCGTAATGCGCCACGTTTCAAAGCCATGTTGTGGGCATAAACTAACAAGATCTTTGAACCTTTCCCAATATTGGAAGAATGTTTCTCCTTCCTTTTGGGTGAAGTTCATGATTGCTTTTCTGAGGGTAATCGTTTTATGATGTGGGAAAATTTTCTTTATGAATTCCCTCTGCATATCATTCCATGTGCCAATGGATCTAGGATGCAGTGAATGTAACCATGTCTAAGCCTTCTCTTTCAAAGAGAATGGAAAGAGTTTCAGCCTGACTGTGTCCTCAGACACGTTTTGAAAATACAAAGTGGCTATGATCTCATCAAACTCTTTCAAATGCAGATACGGTTCTTCAGATTCAAGCCCATGAAATTTAGGAAGGAGTTGGATTACCCCTGGTTTGATATCCATATGTCCCGTATTCTCAGGAAAAACTATACATGAGGGCATGCTCACCCCCGCCGGTTGTAAATAATCCCGTAAAGTACGAGGCGGGGGTGCTTGATGCACCTCATTCTCATCACGTACTTCCTCAACCCCAGCTTGAGGTAGTGCTTGTGGTTGATTTGCAGCCATAACCTCAGTTAACTCAGGGGAATTCGAGCGGTGTCTGGTCCTGCGATGGACAATTAACCCCTCAACTAATCCTCCTTCGATCAAGAGACGTCGAGTGTTGTCACGAGCCCACTTGGGCATGAAACACTCACAGCCCTCAATTAATTTCTAAACCTAATCCTAAGAAAGAAAAATAAAAACTAGCAAGAAGAGAGGGTTGGAAGGAAGTTACCAAATTGAAGTCCCTAAATTTAAAATCGAATTAGTAGTTTCTATCTTAACAACCTACAAAATAGGAAACAGGTTAGTTCTATGAATCAAATAGAAATAAAAATCAAAAATTAAAATTAGTAAAATCTTAATCTTAAACTAACTCTAAAACCAATTAATTTCAGAATATTGTAGCCGTCAGTCCCCGGCAACGGCGCCAAAAACTTGTTCACTCCCCAAGTGCAGGGTTGTGATGTAGTAATAAACTCGGTAAGACCGAGGTCGAATCCTAAAGGACTGAAACCTGTACGTTGTCTGATACTAAGTAGAACTAGAATTAGGCTAAGGTGAAATTTAAACCGAATGTAATTTGAGAAATAATGGTGAGAGATTAATCTAAAACTTAATAAATTCAAAGGAAAAGAAACTAGGGATTCAGAGCATCCACTTATAGAGATCAGAGAGATCTTATGCCTGTGTCAAAAATCATGGAAATTAACTGAACTGCCGTTAATATAATTTTCAAGAGATGAGAGGTGTATGAATTAGAATGGATTCCATCACCAAACCATGCCCAGGAGACAAAGCAAACAACAAAATTTAACTAATTACCAACCAATCAACATGCCATGAAGGTTAAGAAGGGTACCGTCATCCGACCATGCCCAGGAGACGTTGGTGAACAACAGGGCTTCCTGACGTCATAAACAAAAAAGGAGAAAGAAATACTCAAAGCCATCGCAGATCTATTGTAATTTCAGTCACAACAAATCATTAAAAACTGAAAGTATTCCCTTAATAATCAACTAAAATCAACTTCAATTCATAAATTAAATTAAAAGCATAAAATAGAATCTTCCATCTCACTACAAGCTTCACCTCTTAGCCCTAGCTAAAAGGTTTAGCCAGACATAATAATGATTAGGCTAATCTTAAAAGAAAAAAAAACATAAACTTAAAACAAAGGAGAGGAGAAAAGAACTCTGTAATAACTGCTCCACGTCCACCCTCTGCCTCACGTCCCGATCCAAGCTTAAATGCCCTTTCTCTCTCTCCCTCTATCTCCTTTATAGAATTCCGGAAGTGGTGGCTGGAGTCGAGCACCGACTTCTCTTTCGCAGTTAGCTTGCAACGGAGTCGTACTCCCTGTTTACGCAGTGGAAGCAAGGCCTTATGCATCTGTGATGATTGGTGGGCCTAGGATTGATGTTAGAAGAGAAATCCGACCCGTCCATTGAATTCATCTCGTAATTTTAGTCGAGAAGGAGTGTTTTTTCTTGGGTTTAGTGTGGTACATTGAATCAAATCTTTCCACCGTCTGTCCGCCGTTTGGACGATCGAAAACCGATCTTTGATGTATCTTAAACTTTCGCCTCCTAGGACATTTTATGGGGCCATTTTAAGCCTTATTGACTGTTCAGATTATCTATATCAACGATCATGGTGGCCCACAAGAATGGACCGCAACGTCTGTTGCGAAACAGAGTTTCTAAATTCGCTCCGTGATAGTCGGTGGGCCCCAGATTGATAGTGATGGAGAAATCCACGCCGACCATTAGATTTTCAACGAAAAACCGTCCAGAGAAGTCTGGTTTTGGATCGAGTTAAGTGTGTCCCATTGAATTTTGATTCTACCGTCCATTAGATACATTGGCACTGTTTCCATTCATAGTCATGCATGGGTCTGAAAAACCACCGTGTGTACGGTCGGTTTGATGCCCTGGGATGAATGGATGGTCCAAATGGACCACATGATCAATGGTGGTGGGCCACGCACCTTCCCAGCGCAACAACCTGCGAACGGAGATGAGAGAGATTCTCTCTTACTTTGGAAAGTCGGGTCAGACCGACTTTGAATGGGCTTCCAGTCCAGTGTACGTCTAGTGCATGTGTACTCCATATACATGCAATGTAATGTGGGGTCTATCATGATGATCTTACGAAATTTGCTCCATCCATCCATTTTTTCACCTCATTTAAGGCGTTGAGTCCCAAAATTGAAGCGTATCCAGAGAACAGGTGGGCCCCACTGAAGGATTTAAGGTGCTGATCTATCCATTGGGCCACTTCTACAGGGATCCGATGGTTCAAATTTGACATGTACTGTTTATTTATAGTCCTCAGTCCATGTATAAAAGTTTCGAGCCGAACGGATGGAGCGAACCCTTTAATCTTGCATTCTGGACCAATTTCGAGTCACTTGAGCTTCAGTTTCTCGATTTTCTCGGATCTCTGGCATGTAAATCTATCAATCTTGGTCCCCTGGAGTCCATCCATTGCCTTTAGTGTCATCAGAGCATTAAATCTATGCTTTTATCATCCTTTCCAGTTCCAACTTGTAATTGCACCTTGCATCATAAACATGATTACAACAGGCCGTTAAACAGTATTATGTTCATAAATCCAGGTAATAACTGGGGTCTGATATGCAATATTTGACCCTCAACACTCCGGTATGAGAAGTGCTTCGAGGATGTTATGGGGTTATACCCCGAGCTTGACGACCCCCCTCGAGGGCAGCCCCGTTGATGACCCAATCCCCCGGGAAGCCGAGGGCCCAATTCCTGCTGAAACCGAGTAGCCGACCTCAACAGGACTTTGAGGGGGCCTCTTTAACCTCTTTTTGTATTCCTCCTGCATATGTACACTCCTTTGATATTAATGAAAAGAGATCTTTTTGTAGCGATTGTTGTGTACGAAATTCTAAGTATATTTGGCAGGTTGGTTGGTTGTTCGTTAGTCATAATGGTAGGTTGAACATATTAGTCGAGTAGGAGCGTTAGGGCGAGCTCTTCCTTTCATTAAGGGATTTCTGCTTTTGTAAGATAGATGGACTCGCTGTAATGACCCTGTCATAGAGGGTCGAACAGTTTGCTTAGGAGGATTATTTTTCCTTGCACTAAGAGATCCTCTTCTGTAGATTACGCAATCCAAGTAGTGTTATTAATTAGTGGTCTGACCTCTTCTTTAAGGGTCGGACGACTAGTGAGGAGTGTTTTTCCCTTGCACTAAGGGAAGTCCTCAATAGGCCATGTAGTATAATTGATTGATGGTCCGACCTCTTCTTTAAGGGTCGGGCGATTAGTGAGAGGGTTGTTTTTCCTTTGCATTAAGGGAAGCCCTCAGTGGACTCATGTAGAACGAATATTATAGACACGAATGTAACTTTAAATTTCCTAGCTTTGGGATTTTTATTGTAGATTCCGAACAGTAAACATGTAGACATCGACCTAGTAGGTCAGGTCGGTCTTCACAGATAGTAGATCTTAAGGTGTTCGGCATTCCACGGATGCGACAGAGGTCTCCCTTCCATGTCTTCGAGTCGATAGGTTCTTGGTCAGGTTGTGCCCGTTATCTTGTAGGGTCCTTCCCAGTTTTGCCCCACAGTCCCTGAACCAGGCTCTTTGGTGTTTTAGAAGGTCTTGTGGAGGACCAAATCTTCAGCTCGAATCCTTCTCTCCCATACCCAGGAATTATAGAATCGGGCAACCTGCTCTGTCAGGTTGCTACCTTGACTTGATCATGTTCCCTCCCCTCTTCGAGCAGATCGAGGTCTAGAGCCATCTACTCAGTATTTTGATTTTCATCGTAGGACTGAACTTGCATAGTGGGGAGCCCTATTTCGACGGGAACAACCTCCTCCGCTGTGAAGGCTAAGGAAAAAGAAGTTTCTTCTGTGGTTGTCCGGGTAGTGGTTTGATACACCCGGAGGACATAAGGGAGCTCTTTGGTCCAAGCCCCCTTAGCTTTCTCGAGCTTGGTTCAGAGGTATTTTTTGATGATCTCTTTGACTGCCTCCACTTGGCCGTTAGTTTGAGGATGACGCGGTGATGAGTAAGCATTTTGAATTATGAGGTTCCCTCACATACCTCGGAACCAATCATTTTCGAATTGCTTCCCATTGTCTGAGATGATCATGTGTGGGATTCCGTACTGACATATGATGTTTTCCAGAGGAAGTCGGTAAATTTCTGCTTGGTGATCTTAGCCAATGGCTCAGCGTCGGCCCATTTGGTGAAGTAATCGATCGCGATGACTGTGAACTTAGTCCGATCTTTGTCTGTAGGTAGGGGACGATGATGTTTATGAAAGTGTCATGGTTTGTCAAGTTACGTGAATGTTGAGTCAGAGTGTCTACAGATCCTGATAGGAAGATCAATTCAAGCGTCTGCCTCAACCGGATGTGTGCAAGCTCGTCACAGGTAAAACTAAAGCCTCACATCCCATGACCCAAAACACCAGGTGAAGAAAACCCTTAAAAACAAGTTAGAAATCATAGGGTTTTAAGGTGAGAAAACTTTTTTCAAAATAGGAAAATCTCTAAGTTTTTCTTGCCTTGTCGATTTTATCGAAACACCCTCGATATGATCGACCTGCTCTGTCCATGTCCTCGATACCTTAACGATATTATCGATGGGAGAATCAAAAGTGTCCAGCAACTAAATATTCATCTGGACGGATTTATCGATGTATCGATACACTTATCGATATCATCGATATAAGAATTAAAAATGTTCAGTAACTAAATACTCATCTGGACTGATTTATCGATATATCGATTCTCCTATCGATATCATTGATATTCAAATCTCGAGTCCATCGAAAGTGGCTCGATAAGATCGACAGACAGATTTCCGGTGCTCCTGTTTTTTAATGAAAATCTCAAATTTCTTCGATATATCGATGCTCTTCCGATATGATCTGAAATCAAATATCGATAACATTGAAAGTCCATCCATGATATCGATCGTGGGCGCGCATATCTTACAGCAGATATTTCAGGATGTTTTTAAACTATGATCGGGGGCCCTTCGATAAAATCGATATTCAAATATCGATGATATCGGCACCAGGTCGATTGCATCGAACAAGGTCATAAACTGTCCAGCAAGCTTAAAGACAAATCCGCTGGATTTATCGATGCCTCGACTCTGATCTCGATATCATCGACATTCAAATTCTGATGATCTCGATGGTTCCCCGATCATTCATGAAAACCTGAAATATTTCAAAGTCAAGTCTTTCTCATTTTTCAAGTGTTGATGAATCGAACCTGTCATCGATGGAATTAGAGATTGAAATCCGATGACATCGACAATAGTTTTGATTCATCGACCAATTGGTAAAGAGTTTCAAAAGCATATGAATTGAGTCCGAGTCATCGAGCAGACCATCGATGTTGTCGAGAGTATACGCTCGATGATATCGAACTCTGTCATAAATGTGACCGTTTTATATCCGTTGGAACTTTTTGCCTATATATAGAGGACTTGTCTTTCGTTGTTGTGAGAGAAAGAAGAGAGAGCTTTTGTGTGTTTCAACTTATATATTATATCCAAAGCCCCTTCTCTCAAGGGAGTTCATCCTCCAATCCACCCTCATCATTGACATTCAATAGAGTGGATTGGGGAATGAACTTCCGCATTCAAGGATCCTCAAGCTACTACCTTAATGGAAAATCAGTAAGCTGGGATGCCTTGAAGGCATAAGATTGGAATCGCTCTATCTTTCTAATAGGAAAATATTTTGAGAGTAGGATTGTCACGCCCCAAACTCAGAAAACGGGCCCACAAAATTTTTGATTGCCGAATCCGGTGACAATAGCCTCCGTAGTACCCCATTCTCGGATCCCAGCGCCCATATGCCAGATTCCGATCCTGGGATCCTACAAGGAGGATTTTCAATATGGATTTTTTTTTGTAATGGAGCATAACCATAAGCATAACCAAGTCACAAAACAACATCACCACATATCCACTATATCAAAAATTTTTTAAGTACAATGCGGAAAGGGAAATACAATATAATGAGAGTAACAGAAACTCCAGAAGCTCGGCTGCACGCTCCAAGCTCAACGTTGCTGCCAACCTAATGCCACCTGCACGCATCTATCATGCTGTAACATCCCGAATTTTTGCTAACATGGAATTAGACATCCTTAGGCAATGGGTCATTCCTAACGCCTTATTAACTTGTCAAAACTCATTCCCTAAGTCAAAAAATCACTTTTTAACCCTTTTTCTTCACAAATCTCACCTTTCATCACCTTGTTCTTTAAATTTTCTAAGTACTTTCACATTAGACACTATCTTAAAGTTTAGGTAATGAAGAACAATACTTAAACTAAACATTGCTACAAAAGACTAAGTACCACCTCAGACCGAAATCACCCAGGACTAAATCCTTTAGAAATTAGGCGAGAATTGGCTAGTGTTAAACTAGAGTGCCTATGAAATTAGCACTAATCGCTTTAAATACGATCTGCAAGACCCAAAACTTGTAGATTCGTTGACGCTACATTACCCAAAAATCTAGGATCAATCTCATTACCCGTCTGCTCTCGGGAGCATCACGAAACTCCTTATCAGATCTGGACCGTACGTCGGAAGTCCGATTAACACGAAGTTAAGGAATTAGGACCGCCTCGCTGGGCTTGACAACCATCTCGAAAATCAAATCCAGAAAGTGTCCCACGGCTGTTCGCTTGAGTCCGGAGCGAGGAGTGTGAAATTCTTATTTTTCTTTACAAATAAAATATCTCAAATAGTAATCTAGCACGAGTCACTTGCGGACATTTTGTAAGCAACTAGACCGTCAGAATCTGAACCAAATACACCCTCAGATCAGGAAAAATTTCATAAACAAATCCATGTACTTGGAATTTCATATCGAGATCCACTGACTGTTGAACTGAAACTGGTCCGCCATGCGTGATCTGGGAATCCGACTGAAACGAAAACTTAACTCCACCTAGATCTAAGGTTAGTGAGCTTAGTCCGACCTTTGGCTCAAGGAGGCCCGCCAGAAGTCCTCCGTTGAGCTGGAATATGGTCACTTTGGTTATAACTTAAGTATACCTTGTCTATAAGTCTATTTTAGTGTGTTTTTAGGCTATATAAGGACCTTAGAACCCTCTCTCTCATAGCCATACGAATTTGAGAGAAACCCTAGAGAGAGAAGAGAGAAAAGAGAAAGAAAGTGTGAGAGAAGTCGGAGAAACTCCCTATTACTATTCCCTACTGCTACACAAGATGCACCACCCCATTCTCCTCGCTTTCCCGGCGATTCCGACTTCGTTTCTAGGTAAGAAACCCTAACCCCAATCATGATTTGGGGTTATGAAGGTTGTAGGTTATGAAATAGCTAACCTATTTTATTTTATAGGTTACCAAACTGCCGAATACGGAAGCTTAGCAAACCTATCGTATTCGTTACGATTCTACGGTAAAAGGTGAGGACTTTAGGTGTATAGGTTATGGTTTTCAATGCTTTCAATGTCAGATAATGATAGATTCATGATCTGTATGCAATTGCACATGTACAAAGTGTTGTCTGTTTTCCTTTCGATTAAAGATGAAGAATATGGAATTTTACATACTCTAGGTATTTGTAGAAAGTACCGTATACGTATAAATTTTGGAAATGTGTTTGCCATGATTATTTGTTGTATGAATATATTATATATGCATAAAATACTTATTTGGCGAAAGGATTCGCCCTAATACATGTTTTACTAATATACACTATGTATGTTGAAATAGTGTATTCTAAGTGTTTGTGAAAATGCTTGTGAGAGTAAGTGTTTGGATGATGGTGCCTTATGTAGGTGTTGAGATTGGATTCTCAACTACCTTAGAGATGTATATGATTTCCTCTATGTTGGTTGTTTACTTTAACCACTTATTTATGAAATATATGTGCTTGTATTCTTGTTTATATAGTGCTTTATAACATGCTTTATAACATGCTTTATAAACATGCTTGTTAACTTGCTTGAATTACTTTATTTATCATGCTTTTCTCTACATGCTCTAAATAAGGATTGATTGAGTTTGGGACTATGATTATAGTCCAGACAACAGGTACCAGACTTGAGTTCGTGGTTGAGATTCATTTCGCCACGTATGATGTGTTTGACGAACCCGAGTCGTACTTCAGTTGGCGACAGTGGTTAGGCCACGCGAAGTGCTTATGCACTTCATGTCGTTCAGTTGATCGTGCGCTCGAGCTAGTCAGGCTCGTCAAGTAACCCGATATGTCTAATGTATGTTCACCATGTTTGGATGCTACTGCTTGAACCTAGGGTACCAAACTTACCAGTGAAATCCCGTTAACCATGGTACCTCGATCCGTTAAGACTCATGAGCCAGGCATGGTGGTATGGGACACCGTGGTCGAGCTGTCGGCCTACGCTGGGGCCACGTGCCTCCTCATAGTGACCATTGAGCAACCAGACTCGTGAGCCGAAAACGGTGGTATGGGACACTGTATTCGAGCTGTCGACACCTACGACGAGAGCCGAATACGGTGAGACCTATATTCGTGCTGACGGGCGACGAGCCCTTCGTAGTGTATTCGAGTATACTCTAAAGTCTGTGATTGGCGATGAACCCTTCGCAACAACTAGAGTATGAGTTAAGCCGAGTACGGTCAGACCTATATTCGAGCTGACGGCCAGCAATTGAGTCGCATACGGTGAGATCTGTATCCGTGCTTACGGGTGACGAGCCCTTTGTGATGCCTCTCAAATCATAATATCGTATGAGACTAACTAGGAGTGACGACCCTAGACAGGATCCTTGTTTGGGAATGATACAAGGGAGGTACCTTAGTTTCCCAATACTGCTGTATGAAAAGGACTAATAACAAATCGGTAATCACGCTCATAACATAGCACTGCATGTGCCTGGAAGATGTGGAGCACTGAGGGATGCAAGCATGCCACGAATGTAAGATGATGTCGCACGAGGGTGGTTTGGCAAGGGCATGCATCATGACTGTATTTCATACTTGCATTAACAAGAGTAGTTAGGAGTGTTTGATTATACTGCTTTATCATTACTTCTTGACTGCATTGATAACATGTTAACCTATGCTTTATTGTTCCACTGAGTTCAACACTCACTCCCACGTTACGGGACGGTGTTGTACAAACCAACCAGATTTGTTGAGTTTCAAGTAATGGCAATGCTTATGAAGCAGAGCCGGACTTCTACTATGATGTTGAGGAGGAGTTCTCCTACATGTAGCTCTTTGACAGGTCTATGAAGACCTAGTATTACATTAACGGGGCTATGTGTTTGGGATAGAAGACATTACACTTCCACAACTTGATATAATTTGAAATTGTACTCATAATGAATTAACCTGGTAACATTATCACACTCTGGAGACTCACTACAGTTTATATATTTTATTTATCTACCACAGTCTTCCACTTGCTAATTCACTTGTCTCTGGAGTATGATATGCTGTTTTGGCTTAATCTCACTCATGTTCACTACACTAATACCGGCAACATTCAATCATCATTCATTTTGTTGCATAAGTGATGCGTTGGAACTCGAGAGTTGAGTTTATGCTCGACCCCCGATTTTTAAGGCGTTACAAGATGGTATCCGAGCATGATTTGGATTAAACCGGACCTGGGTTATGGTCACACGGCGCACTCTGACGCACTCTGACTTAGGAGAGAGCGACGGAACGTAGAAACAGTCTTAGGCATCCCTGTTCCGTCCAACGGCTACTTCACTGAAAACGAACGTCGAAATCGAGTCTGTATTTAACCATGGTCGTACGGGTCGACCTTAAAACATCCCTAGGCCGTCTATTGATGAGTCTAGATCACAATCCACCTCATCCCAACCGTTGAAAATTGGTAGAATACGGGATAAAAGTGAGGAGGATAACTACTCCGAATCCTCCGAGCTTCTCTGGACTCCTCACAGAGACTTCTCGAATCTACGAGAAAAGAAAGTAGAAAATAGAAATAAATTCTAATAAATTCGAAATTGATTAATGAGTGACTAAAAAAATGAGTTCACAACCCTTTAAATAGGGATGCCAAGTAATGGGAAAGAAATCAAAAACAAACTACAACAAAAACTCCTAGAATTCGTGACTTACTATAAGGTCGTGATGTCTACTAGTGCGCAAGGTTTTAGGCCAAAAATAGTAAGTGTCCTATTTGTCTTCACCAAACCGTTCTCCTAATTATTCTAAGCTATTTTCACGTTGGGCGCAACTCCTAAAGCTCAATGGATGAAGAGTAGTCAAATTAAAACTACTATTTATAGTAAAGACGAAATTGAAACAGGGAAATGACCATCGATCCAGGATTTTTTTCATAATTCTAGTCTGCGCAACCTGACATAGCAGGGTTGGTTGACTTCGTTAGCTCGTTTTACCCCAAAATTATATATTTTACGTCAGATAACTCATTCCAGATTGCAAGATACGTCCAATTTGACCCGAAACGACTCGAAACGGAGTCGGGGGCCACACGCGTCATTCCGGGGAAACCACAGTGGACCCAGGGTGCATTTGGCACCTAGGAGGGTGGTGAACACCACCCTACCATGGCAGCACCGCGGTTGGTCCGGTGGACCGCGGCGGAACTGCTGTCATCGCGGTCGACCACGGTCAGGCTTGGCCAAGCTGGTCGGGCCGGGTTTGGTCATGGTCAGCCCGACCCCTAAGCACATGTGGTGCATGCGAAATTGCTGGAGGACCTCTATTTTAGGTCTGTTTGCCCCCCTTTTTCTCATTTCACCCTTTAAGCCCCCTTTTCCCTTTTCAACTTGTTGTTTTCCCTCTCAAACCTTCCCTCTAATCACTCATTTCATCATTTCCTGCCCAACTCATCCTCCTCCAATGTTTACAACGTAAGCTACCCCCTACCCTCTCCATTCTCTCTCATTTGAGCACTTACATGCCCCATTTGGAGCTCAAATTTGTGTAAGCTCTCTAACCCATCCATTTTCTTCCATTTCCTTCTTCAAACCCTGCCTTTTGGGCCTTTACAATCCCTGTTGAGGCTCAAGTCCGTGGAGAACCAAAAACTCCAGCCCTCGTTTCCCCTTATCCTCATTTTTCATGGCTCTATCCGAGCTTGTACGACTATTTTCATAGAGGCCTAATCATCCATACTGTTGTCTTGTAGTTTATATGGGTTACCGTCTTTGATGGGTGTAGTAGTTGGTAGAATGTTTTAGATGTTTAAGGACGTTTAGGGCCCGTTCGGCCAACTTGCATTAGGTGAGTTTAAGGTGGATAGAATTCTATAAGTAACAATAAATGTATGTGTAAGGTATGGCCCCTAGATTGGGTGAATTCTATGTTTTCCAATACTATGTTTGGAATGTATGCAATTAAAAGTATATTCTGAGGTTCCCTTTCAATTACACTTAGAAATTCATCATCATAGGATTTGGAAATCCCATCTCACACTGTCCACCACAAGGCTCATTGTTCAAAGCCTATAAAATTAATTTTAATCACCTCCCACCCCCTACCAAACATGCCACTCCAAATCCCGAGGTGGGATTAGCAATGCAGTCCCATTTAATACAATAAGCCCTTAGAGTTTTGGACCTAGAGTTGGTACTCCTAGATTTTGCAAACAAATCTGGTAGTATGGGAAATCCAATAAATTAATAACGTGAACCCTAGGACTTCCTCAGCTAGTATGAGCATATGTGAAATGCTCGAGCGTCAAGTACAGACAACTCAGTTCCAATTAGACAACTTTGACCCTAAGTGATAAAACCCTTCCTTGTATTAGAACTGGTATGAAATCATCTAGCGTATGAGCATAGACTTTGGACTACACCTATGGATTTCCACTACTCCTAAATTAAGACTAGACTACCGGTTACATTAGAGAATGCCAGAGACCGATAGATGTAGCTAGGTCAAATCAATACACCTCTTTGATCTGGGCGGCGCAGCGAAAGCGTGGTGGACCCTTGCCCCACTGGCCCAGGATCGAATGGAATTGATCCAGACTATACATAAAGACAGGTCACTAAATAGGATGAGCTACCTTATCTCAGACATAGAATGAGATGAAGATTTTCTTAGATCAAGACCTAAAGGGCAACCCGAGAAATAGGACATTTGAACCTTTCTGTGATGGGCATTCCTTAAGTTTTTAGAGTGATCGGTCTACGGAGTTACCGAAATATACAACTGCGAAGCATTCGCGGCTTGACCCATTTCTCAATCTTGGGTGACTACCAATGGACTCGCTGCTGACGAGCAAAAGACCAGGATCCACCAGGATTTAGAAGAGATACGATGAGCTTTCTACCCTGACCCGATAGATGATCGATGTATCGGGATCAAGCCCAATATAAACGTCTCTCCTTGTTGGTCAATCAATGAAAACAACTTACTCTAAATAATTGGGGATTGTCATCAAGACTCCAAATAGGTAAAGAAATAAATTGTAGCAAACCATCAGGGTATGAGAAATGGATAAAGAAATAAGTTTTAAGGGGGGTAGACTAAAATGAACCAGGCTAGTATATACCCTACGCAATAAAACTTAGACAAAAAAATAATTAAATCTTTCCTTATTACCCTTAGGCAATTTCGGGGACGAAATTTTGTTTTAAGGGGGGTAGCTTGTAACATCTCGGATTTTTGCCAACCTGGAATTAAACGTCCTTAGGTAATGGGTCATTCCTAACGCCTTATTAACTTGTCAAAACTCATTCCCTAAGTCAAAAAATCACTTTTTAACCCTTTTCCTTCACAAATCTCACCTTTCATCACCTTGTTCTTTAAATTTTCTAAGTACTTTCACATTAAACACTATCTTAAAGTTTAGGTAATGAAGAACAATACTTAAACTAAACATTGCTACAAAGGACTAAGTACCACCTCAGAACGAAATCACCCACGACTAAATCCTTTAAAAATTAGGCGAGAATTAGCTAGTGTTAAACTAGAGTGCCTGTGAAATTAGCACCAATCGCTTTAAATACGATCTGTAAGACCCAAAACTTGTAGATTCGTTGACGCTACATTACCCTAAAATCTAGGATCAATCTCATTACTCGTCTGCTCTCGGGAGCATCATGAAACTCCGTATCAGATCTGGACCGCACATCGGAAGTCCGATTAACACGAAGTTAAGGAATTAGGACCGCCTCACTGAGCTTGACAACCATCTCGGAAATCAAATCCAGACAGTGTCCAACGGCTGTTCACTTGAGTCCGGAGCGAGGAGTGTGAAAATAGTTATTTTTCTTTACAAATAAAATATCTCAAATAGTAATCTAACACAAGTCGCTTGCGGACATTTTGTAAGCAACCAGACCGTCAGAATCTGACCCAAATACACCCTCAGATCAGGAAAATTTTCATAAACATATCCATGTACTTGGAATTTCAGATCAAGATCTGCTGACCGTTAAACTGAAACTGGTCTGCCACGCGTGATCTGGGAATCCGACTGAAACGAAAACTTAACTCCACCTAGATCTAAGGTTGGTGAGCTTAAGTCCGACCTTTGGCTCAAGGAGGCCCGCTAGAAGTCCTCCGTTGAGCTGGAATATGGTCACTTTGGTTATAACCTAAGTATACCTTGTCCATAAGTCTATTTTAGTGTGTTTTTATGCTATATAAGGACCTTAGAACCCTCTTTCTCACATCCATACGAATTTGAGAGAAACCCTAGAGAGAGAAGAGAGAAAAGAGAGAGAAAGTGTGACAGAAGTCGGAGAAACTCCCTACGACTATTCCCTGCCGCCACACAAGATGCACCACCTCATTTTCATCGCTTTCTCGGCGATTCCGATTTCGTTTCTAGGTAAGAAACCCTAACCCTAATCTGTTTTGAGGTTGTGAAGGTTGTAGGTTATGAAATAGCCAACTTATTTCATTCTATAGGTTACCAAACTGCCGAATACGGAAGTTTAGCAAACCTATCGTATTCGTTACGATTCTACGGTAAAAGGTGAGAACTTTTGTAACGCCCTGAAATTCGGGGGTCAAGTATGAACTCAACTCCCGAGTTCCAACGCATCACTTATGCAACATACATAATGATGGTTAAATGTTGTCTGAGTTAGAGCAATAAACATGAATGAGATTATACCAAAACAGTAATTCATACTCCAGTTCAATTGTATAAAGGCAAGCGGAAGACTGAAATTGTATATATATGGTATGTAAGGAAATAAAATTTTTATGAACATCAGAGTATGAACACTAACTGAGTACCCATATACATGTACTGTTTCTGAGTCAAAAGTCAAAATACAATCTAAAAGATGAGTCCTGAAATCCCCGCGATGCAGTCGGCCTAAGCAAAGCCGTCAGAGTACTGCATGAATGAGAACTCATCCTGGTCCTCGTCGTGATCGGGCACCGGCTCCTGAACCGACGTGCCGTCTATACCTGTGACAGAGTCTGGTTGATGTGTACAACACCGTTCCGTAACGTGGGAGTGAGTAGCTAACTCAGTGGAAACAATAAAGCATAGGTTAACATGTTATCAATTCAATCAAGCAGTAATGATAAAGAAGTACAATCAAACAAGTTTAACTACTCTTATTAAATGCAAGTATGAAATGACATGATGATGTATGCCCTTGCCAAACCACCCTCATGCGACATCATCATACGTTCGCGAATGCATACCTCCCTCTGTGCTCCACATCTACTAGTCACATGCGGTGCGATGATGAGCATGATTACCGAGTTATTATTAGTCCATTTCAAACAGTAGCATTGGGAAACTAAGGTACCTCCCTTGTATCATTCCCAAACATGATCCATTATAGGGTCGTCAATCCTAGTTAATCTCATACGATATTATGGTTTGAGAGGCATAGCAAAGGCATCACAAAGGGCTCGCCACCCGTCAGCACGGATACAGATCTCACCGTATGCGGCTCAATTGCTGACCGTCAGCTCGAGTACAGGTCTCACTGTACTCGGCGCAATCGCTGGCCGTCAGCTCGAATACAGGTCTCACCATACTCGGCTCAACTCATACTCTGGTTGATGTGAAAGGCTCATCGCCAATCACAGACCTTGGAGTATACTCGAAGATACTACAGAGGACTCGTCGCCCATTAGCACGAGTACAGGTCTCACCGTACTCGGCTCTCGCCGTAAGTATCGACAGCTCGAATACAGTGTCCCATACCACCGTATTCGGCTCAGGAGTTTGGGTTGCTCAATGGTCACTACGGGAAGGCACGTGGCCCCAACATAAGCCGACAGCTCTGCCACGGTGTCCCATACCACCATGTCCGGCTCATGAGTCTTAGCAGATTAGGTACCATGGTTAATGGGATTGCCACTGGTAAGTTTGGTACCCTAGGTTCAAACAGTAATGACCAAACATGGTGAACACACATTCGACATATCGGGTTACTTGACGAGCCTGAATAGCTCGAGCGCACAACAAGTTGGGTGATATGAAGCACAAAAACACTCCGTGTGGCCAACCATTATCGCCAACCGAAGTACGACTCGGGTTCGTCAGACACATCCCTTGTGGCAACATAAATCTCAGCCACAATCTCAAGTCTGGTACCGAATGTCTGGACTATAGACATAGTCCCAAACTCGATCAATTCTCATCCATAGCATGTGGAGTAAAGCATGATAAACAAAGTAATACAAGCATGCTAGTAGGCATGTCATAAGGCATGTTATAAAGCATGATATAAAGCATATTGTAAAGCATGTTATAGAGCACTATACAAATAGGGATACAAATACATATACATCTTAAGTGAGTGGTTAGAGTAAACAACCACATGGAGGGAATCATACATATCTCTAAGGTAGTTGAGAATTCCATCTCAGCACCGACCTACGGTACTAACACCTAAGCATTTACTCTCACAAGCATTTACGCAGACACTTAAGAGTACACTATTTCAACATACATGACGTATGTTAGTAAAATATGTATTAGGGCTATACTTTCGCCAAGCGAGTATTATATCCATGTATATCATAATCATACAGCAATTAATCATGACAATTGCATTTCTAAAATTTATACATATACAGTATCTTCTAGAATACACAATTTCAACATACATAGTGTTTATATGCAAACATGTATTACGGCGATTCCTTTCGCCAAACAAGTATTTTATCTATATATCATATAACCATACATCAAATAAACATGTCAAACACTTTTCTAAAAAAAATATGTATACGGTATTTCTACGTATACCTAGAGTATGTGAAATTCCATATTCTACAACTTTAAACTTTAATCGAAACAAAAACGGAAAGCACTTTGTACATGTGCAATTGCATGCAGATCATGAATCTATCATTATCTGACATTGAAAGCGTTGAAAACCATAACCTATACACCTAAAATCCTCACCTTGCACCTTGGAATCACAAGAAATCAGCAAGGTTCGAAGGGCTTCCGTATTCGGCAGTTTTATCGCCTAGAGAGTGAAACCGGTTAGCTATTTCATATCCTATAACCACCACTCACCCAAACAGATCTAGGGTTAGAGTTTCTCACCTCAAAACGGAGCCAATATCACCGGAAAAGCGTCTGGAAAGAGGCGGTGCAGCCCGTGTGATGATCGAAAGCAGTAGGAGGAAGGTACTCCCACAAATCCCAAGCTCTCTCCTTTTTTTTCTCTCTCTCCTTAGGGTTTTATCCCAAATTCGTATGGCTGTGAGAGGGGCTGTTCTAAGGCCCTTATATAGCCTAAAACCTCTCCGGAATAGACTCCTGTTCAAGGGGTACATCTATTATAAGCATTTCGGCGTTGTTCCAGCTCAAAAGAGGGTTTCTAGCGGCCTTCCTTGAGCCAAACATCAGACTTAAGCTCACAACTCATGGATCTACGTGGGATTACGTTTTCGTCTCGGTCGGATTCCCAGTTCACACGTGGCGGACTATTTTAGTTCAACGGTCAGTGGGCCATGATCCGAAATCCCAAGTACATGTAATGTTCCTGAAATTTTTCCTGATCCGAGGGTGTAATTTGGTCTGATTCTGACGGTCTGGTTGCTTAATACTGATCCGCAAGCGAGTGGTGCCAGATCACTATTCAAGATATTTATTTTGTAAAGAAAATAGTGGTTTTCACACTCCCTCGCTCCGAATCCAAGCGAATGGCCGTGGGACGTCATCTGGACCTGATTTCCGAGATGGTTGTCAAGCCCAGCGAGGCGGTCCTAGATCCTTAACTTCGTGTTAATCGGACTTCTGATGTGCGGTCTAAACCTAATACGGAGTTTCAATTCATTCCCGAGAGTAGCCGGGTAATGAGTTTGATCCTAAACTTTAGGGTATCCTAGAGTCAATGATTTTGCAAGTTTTGGGTCTTGCAGATCGTATTTAAAGCGATTCCAACGGATTTCATGGCTAATCGAGTTTTGCACTTAGTTAACTTTGTTAAATTTCTAAAGGATTTAATCCTAATTGATTTCTGGTCGAGGTGGTACTCGAGACATAGTACAGAAATTTACGGGTCGTTACAATCTACCCCCCTTAAACAAAAATTTCGTCCTCGAAATTTATACCTTTTCGTATTCCTCGAGAATCTGATGGTAGTTCTTCCTGACCTCGGCCTCAGTCTCCTAAGTAGCTTCCTCCTCGGAATGATGTGTTCATAGTACCTTCACAAGTGGAATGACCTTATTACGCAGTACCTGCTCCTTCCTGTCAAGGATACGCGTTGGGCGCAACTCATACATAGCATCCTCGCTCAGCTGTACCTGCTCCCATTTGATGATATGCGAAGGATCAGGAACGTACTTCTTCAGCATAGATACATGAAATACGTTGTGTACAAATGCAAGTGGTGTGGGCAAAGCAAGACGATACGCCACATCACCCACTCGATCCAGTATCTGAAATGGACCGATAAACCTCGGTGTGAGCTTCCCCTTCTTCCCAAACCAAAGGACTCGCTTCATAGGGGAAACTCGGAGGAATACATGATCCCCGACTTCGAACTCAAGCGGTTGCCGTCTCGTATCAGCGTAACTCTTCTGCCTGCTCTGTGCTGTAAGTAGTCGGCGCTTGATAATGTCGACCTTCTCTGTAGTCGCCTGTACCAACTCCGGGCCAATCAGACTACTCTCGCCAACCTCAGCCCAACAATGCGATGCTCTACAAGGACGACCATATAAGGCCTCATATGGCGCCATGCCAATAGTCGCCTGGAAGCTGTTGTTGTAGGCGAAATCTGCGTACGGAAGACAGCCATCCCAGTTGTCCTTGAAGTCCAACACACATGCCCGCAACATATCCTCCAGAATCTGGTCCACCCGCTCTGTCTGCCCATCCATCCAAGGATGAAACGCCGTACTGAACTTCAACTTCACACCCATCGCCTCCTGGATGCGAGTCCAGAAGATAGATGTGAACCGAGTGTCTCTGTCCGACACGATCTCTAAAGGGACACCATGCAGACGGATGATCTCTCTGATGTACAATCTAGCCAGCTCGTCTGCAGAGTTCGTAACTCTGATAGGGAGGAAATGGGCCGATTTGCTCAACCGGTCCACAATCACCCAAATGGAATCGTATCCCTTCCTCGTATTCGGCAGCCCTGATATGAAATCCATGGAGATGAAGTCCCACTTCCACTCCGCTATGGGCATGGGCTGAAGTAGTCTAGGAGGTCGGCGATGTTCTGCCTTGACCTGCTGACACGTTAGACATCGTGACACATACTCAGCGATGTGGGCCTTCATGTTATCCCACCAATACGTCCGTCTCATATCCCGGTACATCTTCGTGCTACCAGGATGCATCGCAAGCTTCGAGTTATGGGCAGACTCGAGAAGCTAGCGTCTCAAGTCAGGCATATCGGGAACGCATAGGCGGCCACTGAATCGTAGACCCCCATCAGAACCAATTCTCCACTCGGAGTCCTCGGCGTCGCTAGCTTGCTCTCGAAGCTCAGACACCCGCATATCGCCCTCCTGGGCCTCAATAATCCTGTCGTCAATAAGTGGTCGCACCCGAACGTGCGCAACACACTCAAATGGCTCCTCCACAGTGAGTCTCTGCTCGAAGTCCCATACGAACTCAACCATGTCCCACTCAGCTATCATCAACGGTGCCGCAAATGCTATCGCCTTCTTGCGGCTCAACGCGTCTACCACAAGGTTCGCCTTGCCAGGATGGTAGGAAACCTCGAACTTGAAGTCCTTCAAGGTCTCCATCCATCGGCGTTGTCTCATATTCAAGTCTCACTGTGTGAATATGTACTTAAGGATCTTATGGTCGCAGAAAAGCTCGAACTCCTCTCCGTAGAGGTAATGTCTCCAGAGCTTCAATGCAAAGATGACATCTGCCAACTCCAGGTCGTGTGTAAGGTAATTCTCCTCGTGCTTCCTTAATTGTCTCGAGGCATACGAAATTACCCTGTCCTTCTGCATCAGGACACAACCTAAACCAACGCGAGACGCGTCAGTATATATCGTGTATTTCTCCCCTTGCTCTGGCAATACTAGCACAGGGGCGGACGTCAACTTGTCCTTCAGCTCCTTAAAAGCTGCTTCCGCCTTCTCATTCCAGGCGAACTTCAGGTCCTTCTGGGTCAACTGAGACAATGGCCTGGCAATCTTCAAGAAATCCCAAATGAAGCGCCTGTAATACCCAGCCAGACCAAGGAAACTCCTCACCTCATCAACCAAGCCAGGCTGCTGCTGCCATCCTGAACCGCGGCTACCTTAGCAAGGTCCACTGCTATCCCATCCTTGGACACTACATGTCCGAGGAACTTGACTTCCTCCTGCCAGAAGTCGCACTTCTTGTATTGTGCGAACAACCGGTTCTTCTCTAGTGTACCCAACACCGCTCTCAAGTGCTCCTCGTGCTCATCCCTCCCGACTCGTAGAGTATATCAAAATGTAATCAATAAAGACAATGACGAATACGTACAGGAAGGGCCGAAATACCCGGTTCATCAGATCCAAGAACACGGCTGGTGCGTTCGTAAGGCCGAACGACATCACTAGGAACTCATATTGCCCAAAGCATGTCCTAAAGGCTGTCTTCTGCACGTCCTCATCTCTCATGCGCAACTGGTGGTACCCCGACTGAAGATCAATCTTTGAGATATACTTCGCCCCTCTCAACTGATCAAACAGATCATCTATCCTGAGCAAAGGATACTTGTTCTTCACGGTGACCTGGTTCAACCTACGGTAATCAATACATAACCGTAGCGACCCGTCCTTCTTCTTCACAAATAGCATAGGTGCTCCCCAAGGAGACACACTAGGTCGTATAAAACCCTTCTCTACAAGCTCGTCAATCTGTCTCCGCAGCTCCTCCATCTCACATGGAGGCATACGATAAGTCGGCAATGAGATAGGCGTCGCACCAGGCATAAGATCAATTGTAAAATCAATCTCACGCCGAGGAGGTAAAACAGGAATAGTCTTAAACACACCTACAAATTCCCGAACCACCGGCATACCCTCCAATGTCGGACCATCAATCGGCACTAGTAAAGCAGCATAACAATCAACACGGCAGGACCAACTGACCTGCACTGGAAACGTGAAAGCTGTACCGTCAGATCCATAGGCAGTCACGATCCGAGTATCACAATCTATCTCTGCCCTCATCTTAGCGAGCCAGTCCATACCAAGGATAATGTCGTAGTGCCATAGTGGAGCAACAATGAGGTCGACGAGTACTGTGCTGCTACCCAAATCTACAGAGCAACCCTCGCATAACCGTGTGACATCCGAACAGGTCCCAGTAGCTGTAGTGAGTCTCAGTCCCTTAGTGGGAATAGTACGCAAAGATAGACGTTTAACTGCCCCACAATAAATAATAGAAGTAGTGGACCCAGTGTCCACCAACAAGGAAACGGAAGTACCATGAATATAAGTCGTACCCTCAAAAGTCGTCGGGGCCGAAATTGACGTCTCAGGTGCCTCGGCAACAAGCGTATGTACCCGAGCCTACTGCTGACGGTTCGACTGAGGAGCCAAGGGCCGCTGCGGCGGCCTGAAGCGCGATACAGGAGGTCAGAAGGAAGGATGTGCAGGAGCAGTCTGTAGGGTGGAGCTGATATAGCCTGTGGGTAAGGGCGATCCATATAGCCTGTGGGTAAGGGCGATCCACCTCTGCGGTGGTGAAAATCCGCTAGCCTTATACCTGAGAACAACTCTCAGCAGGATGCCCGGTTTCCCCCGCAATACGTGAAGGTCACAATAGGGCGCCTCACAGGAACTACTGGTGCCGCGGCCCTGGGAGGCGAATCAGCACGAGGCCTCTTGCCTAGAATAGGCCTGCTCTGTAACTCCTGTCGTGGCCTCGCAACCATAGCACCACGCGATCGGGCCAACCGGTCCACATCCTGCTCGGCCGTCATAGACATGTGGACCAGTGCCGCGTAGGTAGGTATACTGAGACAGCATATCTTCTACCGTATGTCAGGTCGCAAGCCTCCAGAGAAGCGACGCA
The DNA here is from genome assembly GCA_021015155.1 of Magnolia officinalis. Classification (NCBI taxonomy): domain Eukaryota; kingdom Viridiplantae; phylum Streptophyta; class Magnoliopsida; order Magnoliales; family Magnoliaceae; genus Magnolia; species Magnolia officinalis. The sequence continues at coordinate 47,574,764 of JAJHSJ010000012.1, forward strand.
TCCGCATCTGCTCATTGACGAGGATAGTTGGGACAAAATGGCCCAACTCTGTGAAGCGGTGCTCATAATCCGTAACCATCATGCCTCCCTGCCTGAGGCGTAGGAACTCATCCTCCCGCTCATGTCGGCAAGTCTTGGGTAGTATTTCTCGTGGAACTGGAACTCGAAAACCTCCCACGTCCACACGTAATCCTCTGCGACCGTCCGCAGCACACTATCCCACCATAAACTGGCCTCCCTCTTAAACATGAAAGAGGCCAACTCAACCTGCTCTGCCTCTGTACAGTGCAGCATCCGTAGCATCTTGGAGATGCGATCAAGCCAAAACTCTGCCTCCTCAGGTCTGTGAGAACCCATAAATGAGGGAGGCCTCAAGCGCTGAAATCGCTCAAGTAAACCGCGTGTACCAACATCTCCAATAGGAGGTGCGACGGGTGTGGGCAGAGGCACATCCTCAAAACGAGCAGGAGGCTCAGAATGCTCAGCAGGATGTGCGGATGTCGTAGGTGGAGTCGCACTACCACCCTGGGATAAGGCCTCGGTAATAGTGGTCATAAGCTGTTAGTGCTGCTGCTGCTGTATCTGCTGCTGCTGCATCTGCTGCTGATACATCATCAACATCAGCTGCTCGATCCTATCAGTCGGCGGAGCAGCCTGGAGTCATGCTGCGCAGATGAAGACGGTCGGTACTGCTCACGAACCGTGGGCATGTAAGGTGGCAGTCCACCGGTAGGACCAGCAGGAGGCTAATCAGAACCTAACCCTCGGTCCACGGGACCGCCACTACCAGAAGGAGTCTGGTCCATAGAGCCGGTAAGACGGAGGTGTGCCGTGCTCCGCGTATACTGTCGCGGCATGCCCTATACAACATAGGGGATAACATTGGTGAGATAAAGCATAGCAATGCATCATACAAACACTTAAAGCATTCCACACATCTCATAGCAAAAGAGGCTACATGCCTTTCATTTACCCAAAATTGTCATAATACATGAAATACAGAGTTACATGAATCATGACAGAAATTACATGCGAGCCGATACATCTACAACATCAAACACTTAAAACATCTAACTAACTACTACATCATCAACATGCAACATAAGCCTACTACAGAGAAAAGAAAACCAAAACAACTACAAGAAGCAGTAAGGATGACTAGGCATCCGAATCAGGCGATGAAGGAGGGGCATTCTTGTCCTGTACATAGCACAGGATGGCCTTCAACGTACGAGACACCTTCTTAAAGCTCCTCTTCATGTAGGCTTCGGTCTCTTCAAGCTTGGCTCGGGTCTCACCAAGCTCAGCCCGAACCTGTCCAACCTCTTGCCGCAGGGCGGCCTGGTTCTCCTCAATGCAAACCATACGAGCCTCCCTCGCTGCCTGAGCAGCGTCCGACTCAAGTGCACAGGAGGAGAGCTCTCCTCAGTATCCTGAGCCTCATCTTCCTCTTCTTGTACGTCATCACCACCCTCCTCATCACTTCCTGCCTTAAGGTCAACACTCTCCTCACCGGCGCTATCCGACTCATCTCCAGACTCGTCGAGTCGGGCTTGCCGCTGTTGAGGGCCGATCTTCATATTCTTAAGTGTCGCCTCGTTTATGACTCGAACTGGTGCAAGGTCCTCCATGTTCAACCTATAACCGATATTACGAGCCATCCTGCAGATCAGGCGGCCAAATGGGAGCGAAAGGTCATTCCTGGCAGATCGAACAACCTGAACTATCTGAAATAGGATAAATGTGGGCAGGCATATGTTATCCCCGTGTCCCATCTTATACAGAAAGTCCACCATCAACCGAGTACACTCCGTGCGGTTACCCGACCGTGGGTACACATTGTATGTGAAAATGTGATGGAGTAAACGGAAGTCCTCGGCCATCTTTGTCGCCACAATATAATTTCCTCGCGTCCAAGCAACCCGGCGACCACAAAGGTATCGCTTGCGGCGATCCCTTTCCCGCGTACTTCTGGAGAAGTTGTCACTAGGAAGCACTTGACCATGTGGGATCTTCGTGATCAGAGCCACCTCATCCACAGTGATTGTGCGCCTTAGCCCCTCACAGAGACAGTGAACTGAAGAGGATCTAATGATGGGTCTACGATGTGGGTGTAGAAAGCACGAACTGTGTTCTCACATGCAGGGGACTCACCGTCAAACATAGAATTCCATCCGATATCCACCAGGTGGTCCATCATTGGGTGTAGCCCAAACATCCTCTCATCCACGTGAGCTTCAAACACGACTTTACGGCCAGCAAAATGCCTATATTCAACGCCTATCGGATAGGCATTTCTGACAGGATGGTGAGGATCCAGGTCTCGCTTCGACCTAAACTCCCGAACAGTGCTAGTGCCGGCCCCCTCGTCAGCTCTTCTTCTGGAATGGGCTGGGCTACTTGGGCCAGCATCATCAGCTGCGGTCTTCCTCTTTCCCATGAGACATAGGATGGAGGAAATGGAGAAAATAGCCGTAACCAACTCGAAAAATGCCATGGAATGAAGGAATGAGAGAGAAAGGGGATGTTTCCTTTGATTCTCCACGAGTAACAGTCCCAACAGGTGTAGAAGAGACACCAGGGGTAGGAAATGAAGAAGGAATAAGAGGAAAATGGGATGGGTTAGGAGGCTACCCGATTTGGAGCTCTAAATGGGGGATGTGAGAGCTCCAACGTGAGGGAAAGGGGAAAGAGAGGAGGCTAGGGCTGTTGTGGTCGATGGGAGTGGGTGATTCATGGACGAAAATGGGGGATTGAAAGATGGGAGGAGAGATTTGAGGGAGAAAACCGAAAATGGAAGGGGAAGGCGTTTGGAAGGGGAAATGTGAGAGAGACGGTGGCTCCAGCCCTAAAAATCCTAAACCCCCACACATTTCGCACCCACCACATGCTTGGGGAGGTCGGGCCGACCGTTCCCAGGCCCGACCCACCGTCTGAAACTCCACCCGACCGCGGCGCGCCGCCGTGACCGCAGTTCCACCGCGGTCTGCCTTGGCCGGCACCACGCCGCCGCGGTGGGGCCTTGTTCTCCATGGTCCCAAGGTGCCAAATGCACCTTGGTTCGACCTTGGGTCCCATTGGATTTAAGTGGGGAGGCCTCCGACTCGATAAAGTTCCAAGATCGGGTGTTTCCGAGAAATTCCTGATCTGGACTGATCTTTTCTGATTTTTTTTTAACGACTGGATTTGGGTAGATAGGGATCTAGACACGTCAATAGACGGTCTAGAAGTGATTTGGAATAGACTCGTGTAATCAGGATCGAGCACGGACTCGATCAAAATGCGCGTTTTCGACGAACTTCGCCAAATGGCGAAATCGAAAATCCTAGGGCTGTTTCTAAAATTTTCTCGCACCCTCCTAGATTGTAATGTGTCAGCGTACGTCGTGGGAACATAACTCAGGTCCGGTTTAATCAAAATCATGCTCTGATACCAACTTGTATCGCCCTGAAAATCAGGGGTCGAGTATGAACTCAACTCCCGAGTTCCAACGCATCACTTATGCAACATACATAATGATGGTTAAATGTTGTCTAAGTTAGAGTAATAAACATGAATGAGATTATACCAAAACAGTAATTCATACTCCAGTTCAATTGTATAAAGGCAAGCGGAAGACTGAAATTGTATATATATGGTATGTAAGGAAACAAAATTTTTATGAACATCAGAGTATGAACACTAACTGAGTACCCATATACATGTACTGTTTCTGAGTCAAAAGTCAAAATACAATCTAAAAGATGAGTCCTGAAATTCCCGCGATGCAGTCGGCCTAAGCAAAGCCGTCAGAGTACTGCATGAATGAGAACTCATCTTGGTCCTCGTTGTAATCGGGCTCCGGCTCCTGAACCGACGTGCCGTCTATACCTGTGACAGAGTCTGGTTGGTGTGTACAACACCGTCCCGTAACGTGGGAGTGAGTAACTAACTCAGTGGAAACAATAAAGCACAGGTTAACATGTTATCAATTCAATCAAGCAATAATGATAAAGCAGTACAATCAAACAAGTTTAACTACTCTTATTAAATGCAAGTATGAAATGACATGATGATGTATGCCCTTGCCAAACCACCCTCATGCGACATCATCTTACGTTCGTGAATGCCTCCCTCAGTGCTCCACATCTACTAGGCACATGCGGTGCGATGATGAGCATGATTACCGAGTTATTATTAGTCCATTTCAAACAGTAGTATTGGGAAACTAAGGTACCTCCCTTGTATCATTCCCAAACATGATCCATTCTAGGGTCGTCAATCCTAGTTAATCTCATACGATATTATGGTTTGAGAGGCATAGCGAAGGCATCACAAAGGGCTCGTCACCCATCAGCACGGATACAGATCTCACCGTATGCGGCTCAATTGTTGACCGTCAGCTCGAGTACAGGTTTCACCGTACTCGGCTCAATCGCTGGCCGTCAGCTCGAATACAGGTCTCACCATACTCGGCTCAACTCATACTCTAGTTGCTGTGAAGGGCTCGTCGCCAATCACACCTTGGAGTATACTCGAAGATACTACAGAGGACTCGTCGCGCCCGTCAGCACGAGTACAGGTCTCACCGTACTCGGCTCTCGCCGTAAGTATCGACAGCTCGAATACAGTGTCCCATACCACCGTATTCGGCTCACGAGTTTGGGTTGCTCAATGGTCACTACGGGGAGGCACGTGGCCCCAGCATAGGCCGACAGCTCGGCCACGGTGTCCCATACCACCATGTCCGGCTCATGAGTCTTAGCGGATCGAGGTACGGTACATGGTTAACGGGATTGCCACTGGTAAGTTTTGTACCCTAGGTTCAAACAGTAATGACCAAACATGGTGAACACATAATCGACATATCGGGTTACTTGACGAGCCTGACTAGCTCAAGCGCACAACAAGTTGGGCGATATGAAGCGCAAAAACACTCCGTGTGGCCAACCACTATCACCAACCGAAGTACGACTCGGGTTCGTCAGACACATCCCTTGTGGCAACATGAATCTCAGCCACAATCTCAAGTCTGGTACCGAATGTCTGGACTATAGACATAGTCCCAAACTCGATCAATTCTCATCCATAGCATGTGGAGTAAAGCATGATAAACAAAGTAATACAAGCATGCTAGTAGGCATGTCATAAGGCATGTTATAAAGCATGATATAAAGCATATTGTAAAGCATGTTATAGAGCACTATACAAATAGGGATACAAATACATATACATCATAAGTGAGTGGTTAGAGTAAACAACCACATGGAAGGAATCATACATATCTCTAAGGTAGTTGAGAATTCCATCTCAGCACCGACCTACGGTACTAACACCTAAGCATTTACTCTCACAAGCATTTACACAGACACTTAGAGTACACTATTTCAACATACATGACGTATGTTAGTAAAATATGTATTAGGGCTATACTTTCGCCAGGCGAGTATTATATCCATATATATCATAATCATACAGCAATTAATCATGACAATTGCATTTCCAAAATTATACATATACGGTATCTTCTAGAATACACAATTTCAACATACATAGTGTTTATAAGCAAACATGTATTACGGCGATTCCTTTCGCCAAACAAGTATTTTCTCCATATATCGTATAACCATACATCAAATAAACATGTCAAACACTTTTCCAAAAAAAATACATATACGATATTTCTACGTATACCTAGAGTATGTGAAATTCCATATTCTACAACTTTAATCGAAACAGAAAATGGAAAGTACTTTGTACATGTGCAATTGCATGCAGATCATGAATCTATCATTATCTGACATTGAAAGCGTTGAAAACGGTAACCTATACACCTAAATTCCTCACCTTGTACCTTGGAATCACAAGAAATCAGCAAGGTTCGAAGGGCTTCCGTATTCGGCAGTTTTATCGCCTAGAGAGTGAAACCGGTTAGTTATTTCATATCCTATAACCACCACTCACCCAAACAGATCTAGGGTTAGGGTTTCTCACCTCAAAACGGAGTCGGTATTGCCGGGAAAGCGTCTGGAAAGAGGCGGTGCAGCCCGTGTGATGATCGAAAGCAGTAGGAGGAAGGTACTCCCACAAATCCCAAGCTTTCTCTCCTTTTTCTCTCTCTCTCTCCTTAGGGTTTTATCCCAAATTCGTATGGCTGTGAGAGGGGCTGTTCTAAGGCCCTTATATAGCTTAAAACCTCTCCGGAATAGACTCCTGTTCAAGGGGTACATCTATTATAAGCATTTCGGCGTTGTTCCAGCTCAAAAGAGGGTTTCTGGCGGCCCTCCTTGAGCCAAACGTCAGACTTAAGCTCTCAACTCATGGATCTACGTGAGGTTACGTTTTCGTCTTGGTCGGATTCCCAGATCACACGTGGCAGACCATTTTCAGTTCAACGGTCAGTGGGCCACGATCCAAAATTCCAAGTACATGTAAATGTTCCTGAAAATTTTCCTGATCCGAGGGTGTAATTTGGTCTGATTCTGACGGTCTGGTTGCTTAATACTGATCCGCAAGCGAGTGGTGCCAGATCACTATTCAAGATATTTATTTTATAAAAAAAATAGTGGTTTTCACACTCTCTCCCTCCGAATCCAAGCGAATGGCCGTGGGACATCATCTGGACCTGATTTTCGAGATGGTTGTCAAGCCCTGCGAGGCGGTCCTAGATCCTTAACTTCGTGTTAATCGGACTTCCGATGTGTTGTCTAGACCTAATACGGAGTTTTAATTCATTCCCGAGAGTAGCCAGGTAATGAGTTTGATCCTAAACTTTAGGGTATCCTAGAGTCAATGATTTTGCAAGTTTTGGGTCTTGCAGATCGTATTTAAAGCGATTTCAACGGATTTCATGACTAATCGAGTTTTGCACTTAGTTAACTTTGTTAAATTTCTAAAGGATTTAATCCTAATTGATTTCTAGTCGAGGTGGTACTCGAGCCATAGTACGGAAATTTACGGGTCGTTACAACTTTAGGTGTATAGGTTATGGTTTTCAACGCTTTCAATGTCAGATAATGCTAGATTCATGATATGCATGCAATTGCACATGTACAAAGTGCCGTCTGTTTTCCGTTTCGATTAAAGATAACGAATATGGAATTTTACATACTCTAGGTATTTGTAGAAAGTACCGTATACGTATAAATTTTGGAAATGTGTTTTCTATGATTATTTGCTGTATGAATATATTATATATGCGTAAAATACTTATTTGGCGAAAGGATTCACCCTAATACATGTTTTGCTAATATACACTATGTATGTTGAAATAGTGTATTCTAAGTGTTTGTGAAAATGCTTGTGAGAGTTAGTGTTTGGATGATGGTGCCTTATGTAGGTGTTGAGATGGGATTCACAACTACCTTAGAGACATATATGATTTCCTCCATGTTGGTTGTTTACTTTAACCGCTTACTTATGAAATATATGTGCTTGTATTCTTGTTTATATAGTGCTTTATAACATGCTTTATAACAAGCTTTATAAACATGCTTTATGACATGCATGTTAACTTGCTTAAATTACTTTGTTTATCATGCTTTACTCTACATGCTCTAAATACGGATTGATTGAGTTTGGGACTATGATTATAGTCTAGACAATCGGTACCAGACTTGAGTTCGTGGTTGAGATTCATTTCGCCACGTAGGATGTGTTTGACGAACCCGAGTCGTACTTCAATTTGCGACAGTGGCTAGGCCACGTGAAGTGCTTATGCACTTCATCTCGTTCAGTTGATCATGCGCTCAAGCTAGTTAGGCTCGTCAAGTAACCCGATATGTCTAATGTATGTTCACCATGTTTAGATGCTACTACTTGAACCTGGGGTACCAAACTTACCAGTTAAATCCTGTTAACCATGGTACCTCGATCCGCTAAGACTCATGAGCCGGGCATGGTGGTATGAGACACCGTGGTCGAGCTGTCGGCCTACGCTGGGGCCACATGCCTCCCTGTAGTGACCATTGAGCAACCAGACTCGTGAGCCGAATACGGTGGTATGGGACCCTGTATTCGAGCTGTCGACACCTACAGCGAGAGCCGAATACGGTGAGACCTGTATTCGTGCTGACGGGCGACGAGCCCTTCGTAGTGTCTTCGAGTATACTCTAAAGTCTGTGATTGGCGATGAAACCTTCGTAGCAACTAGAGCATGAATTGAGCCGAGTACGGTGAGACCTGTATTCGAGCTGACGGCCAGCGATTGAGCCGAGTACGGTGAGACCTGTATTCGAGCTGACGGCCAGCAATTGAGTCGCATACGTGAGATCTGTATCCGTGTTGACGGGTGACGAGCCCTTTGTGATGCCTTCGCGATGCCTCTCAAATCATAATATCATAAGAGACTAACTACGAGTGACGACCCTAGACAGGATCCTTGTTTGGGAATGATACAAGGGAGGTACCTTAGTTTCCAATACTGCTGTATGAAAAGAACTAATAACAACTCGGTAATCATGCTCATAACATAGCACTGCATGTGCCTGGAAGATGTGGAGCACTGAGGGATGCAAGCATGCCGTGAACGTAAGATGGTGTCGCACGAGGGTGGTTTGGCAAGGGCATGGATCATGACTGCATTTCATACTTACATTAATAAGAGTAGTTAGGAGTGTTTGATTATACTACTTTATCATTACTGCTTGGCTGCATTGATAACATGTTAACCTATGCTTTATTGTTCCACTGAGTTGAACACTTACTCTCACATTACCGGACGGTGTTGTACACACCAACCAGATTTGTTGAGTTTCAGGTAATGGTGATGCTTATGAAGCAGAGCTGGACTACTAGTATGAGGTTGAGGAGGAGTTCTCCTACATGTAACTCTCTGACAGGTCTATGAAGGCCTGGTATTGCATTGACGGGACTATGTGTTTGGGATAGAAGACATTACACTTCCACAACTTGGTATAATTTGAAATTGTACTCATAATGAATTAACCTGGTAACATTATCACACTCTGGAGACTCACCATAGTTTATATATTTTACTTATCTATCACAGTCTTCCGCTTGCTAATTCACTTGTCTCTGGAGAATGATATGCTGTTTTGGCTTAATCTAACTCATGTTCACTACACTAATACCGACAACATTCAATCATCATTTATTTTGTTACATAAGTGATGCGTTGGAACTCGGGAGTTGAGTTTATCTTGACCCCCAATTTTCAGGGCGTTACACGTGCATAAGCTTATGGAAAGCTTAGAGGGTAGTAAAAGTGTGTGTAAGGCGAGTGCCAAGTATACAATATCAGGGTAATGCGAAAATATGCGGTAAGTCCTTGAATGCTATCAGCTATACCAAAGCTATGTGATGCAAGGCATGAATGCTATCGGCCATACCAAGGCTATGCGATGCGAGGCCTATGTAGCCAAATGTCATATGCGAGATACAATACAAGCATGTCAGTACTCATCAAGTACACATATCGGTACAGTTCCTCTCTGGATATCACCGGGGTCTAATACACCTCATATTGACTACCTCCTCCCTAGTTGCACAGTCACGCAAGTGGAAGAGACCACACTATCCGCCTGACCAGTAGTCTGCCAATACCTACCCGGCTCGTCGATAGCGGACTCATTTGCGAGCTGGTCAAACTCAACCTAACTTATAGCCCCCTCACTCAGGTGGATAAGGCCACACCCCCTTCCACCCGACCACGACACAGTGGGAGACACGGCCTACTGGTATTCGGCACTCGGGCGCTCATGTTCCACTCAGTCTAGACGTTGGAGCATCCCCTAGTACCAAAAAAGTTATGGAATTTTCACCCAAGGACATCATAAGTGCCCACAATGCTAGAGCCAATATTTTCGGTATCTGATACGACCATCCACGATGTGTCTGTGGATGCCACGGCCCTGATGTCGCTAGGGCGTATAGTGATCAAGTCACACATATGCGAGATGCATGAGTTACACCGTACAATCATACAGAAATCTCACACGAACCACGTGCTCATGTGGGGCACTCCGTCTCATAAGGAGTCCTATAAATGCCTCAGCCCAACGACTTATGCTATGATCAAACATTCCTCATATCAAGCATACATATGATACGTATGCGCATGAATCATGGAAGTGTACTAAGCATGTTATAAAGTAATGAGCTATCCTTACACCGAAGATGGGCTTAGACGGCCTACACATAACCAGTATGGGCCTATCAATGGGCCCAAGGGAGAGTTATAATGCGGACATTTAACCAACATTTTCTTACAATGTGGACGTCAAACCAACATTGCTCCCAAGGCATGGCCTGCCTAATATCAACACACAAACCATGGGAAATCACACATTGCAATCGACCCTAAGGACACCCCGCTGGGCCTCGACCCATGGGCCTTGGATACATCAAATGGACCGCATCATATGGGCCTTATATAAATTAAGTGAGCCGCATCAACAGGCCTTATGTACATTGCAATGGGTCATATCCCGTGGGCCTTTGAATACATCACAATGGGTCTCGCATATATCAAAGTGGGCCTTGACAACGGGCCACGAATACCTCGAATGGGCCTAATCACATGGGCCTTATATACATCAAGATGGGCCTCAACAACAACCACAAATACACATCAAGGTGGGCCTCAACAACGACCACAAATACACATCAAGGTGGGCCTCAACAATGGACCACGACAATGGGCCACACCCGGATACAAGTGGTGATAATGATTTCTGCCATTAAAATTCCTAAGGCCCACCATAACGTATATTTCCCATCCACCCTGTTCCTAAGTTAACATAGGAATAGATGAAGTGGAACAAATATCGGCTTAATAGGAAAACTACTATGGCTCCATAGAAATTTTGAACGGTGGACGTCATTGTCAACTACTTAGATGGTGGGGTCCCCTTGAACTTTTAGATCTGATTCATTCTTTAGCTCATACCCAAAAATTGAGACTTCCAATGGTTGGATAGATTGGATGCACACATGCATCATGGTGGGGCCCATGAAAGCCCACCATCAGGTATGTTATATAATACATAGTGTATAATATATATATATATATATATATAACAACAATATATATATAAATATATATACATATTTACACACAGGCATAGACCCACACACACACACACGCACACACACATGTACTCACACACGCACACACACGCACGCACATGCACCCACACCCACCGTCCCCTGGATGGTGGGAATAAAACACATAAATCACCGTGGGCTCCACCGTCCAGGCGGGCGGTGGAATAAAACACATAAATCATGTGGGTCCCACGTGGGGCCCACCATAATGTTTACTTCCCATCCAACCCATTCATAAGGTCACGCAGACCTAGATGAAGGGTAAAAACAAATTTTAGCTTGATCTGAAACTTCCGTGGCCCCAAAAAGAGCTTCAATGGCAGGCCTTTAATCAACACTGTTTCCTATGATGTGGGCCGCCTGAGCGTTGGATCGGCCTAATTTTTGGAGGGCGGCTTGCTGCCCTAATGGCCCACAGAATGGACGGAGTGCATACATAACAACACATCATGGTGGGGCCCACGGCTGGGGCCGTGGGACCCTGCTCGTTCGTCGCCCGCCGACAACAGGCGTTACCTGCGTCTCTGACAGTAGCAGCGTCTGCTGCTGCAGTATTTTTATTTATTTATTTTTATTTTTTAAAAACGCGTGGTTTTTCGTGTGTGGGCCTCGTATATAATGGATCTACCCCGCCCAATGGCCTCCATGGCTCAACACAAGCCAAATGAGCCCAATATTGAATATTTTTCGGTGTATAGAAATATCAGGGAAGATTTCAACGGTAAAGACATTGTTTTCAACACTATGGCCCACCAGATACTCGGACCAACCTCATTTTTCAGCTCAACGCCTAAAATGAGTTGGTAAATAGGATGGACGGCTTTGATCGAATCCATATATCAAGGTGGGGCCTATATGAGTGGGCCACCAAGAAGCTTGTAAACCAAGCTTATATTTGTGTTTTCCAGTGACGTCCAGTGTCCCTGGACGCTGGATGGGTTCTCATAGCACATGCATGGAGGTGGGCTTTGCTCAAGTGGGCCACCTCATGATGGATGGTGTGGGTACAACACATATAGGGTGGGGTCCATCCAAGTGGGCCATATGGCCATATCATCACATGAAAGGAAAAGAGGGAGAGAGAGAAAGAGAGAGAGAGAGAGAGAGAGAGAGAGAGAGAGAGAGAGACGGGACACGTGTGACGGAGGGGCCCCGACATTATGGGCCCTCCCTTACGATCAATCGTACATCAAGTGGGTCCCATTACTCGTGGGCCCATCAAATTAAAAATCAACGGTGGAGATCCTTTCTCCACCAAAATGGAAGGTCTAGATGACCCTATTCATGTAAGAAAATAAACATCATGATGGGGTCCATGGAGAATGGCCCCATCATGAAATGATCATGAAGATCAAGGTGGGCCATCGGCCACATCTTAGGGTCCCAAGTGAGATCCATACCATTGATCGGTAGGCCTCACTTGGTCCATCATAAAAAACATGAAAGGTCCAGCCTAACAAACACCCACCGTTTGATCTTCTCGGTCATTAGGAAAGCCAACCTTCTTGTGCTTCACTTTGACGGAGGGTGATGAGGGATGAAAGGCTAGGATGAAGGATTTGGGATGGAAAAGTGGGCCACACACACACTCACTTTTCTCACACTTGGGATGTCATGGACGTGGGATTTTTTTCTCCTTGCTTGGGACTGTGAATTTGAAAAATGAGGGAGAGAGAGTGTAGTAAAGAGAGGGAGAGATTAGCTCAGGTAGACCATGATTACTTGTAAGAGAGGGTGGCTTGCAATAAATGGTTGTAAGAGGGCTAGGGGTAGGGTGGCCAGCCATAAGTGCTTGTAAGAAGGCTAGGGGTAAGGTGGCTATAGCTAGGCTAGGGTGGCTATAGCTAGGTTAGGGTGACTATAGCTAGGGTGATGTCATCCGTCACCCTCATAATTACCTAGAGATTTCTTCCACATGGGATGGGTGGGTCCCGCAATGTGCGGTCCATGGTCATTATAATGTACGGTCCATATCTTATGATCTAAGCGTCGGATTGGCGCACGAGACGGGACGTTGGAATCGCGGTGATGGCGCGGTCGCTAAGATACAAGTCTCGGATTAAGCCGACTCGATTCTATAGGATACGACTTAGGGTCGATCGCAAATGTCGGTTATCAGTCGCGGATTGCCGGACATCAACAGAAAGGATCCCAGGATTCGACAGAACAGTACGAACTAGGATAGGGGTCTTACAAGGATTCCATCTTGACCTTGACTCAACCCGAAGCCAAGTATTGGTATATTATCTTGTGTTGCGGATCAACGGAGCAGAAGACTCTTCGTCAACAAGGAGGAGGAGATATTAGCATTGTGCTAAACGGAACTCATCAGCTTATTTGTAAGTATCTAGAGTCCAAGAGGACACTTGTGATCATTCCTTTCTAGGATTGGGTCTTAAGTGGTTCTCACCCTTTGAAGTCCTCAAGGAGGCCTCCGGCGGGAGTGTACGTGGTGAGTGCGTTGTGTAGACCCTTGCTCTGTGGAGAACATAAACATCTGGTTAGGAGTGAACTAGTAAAACTCTGAGTTTGAGGTGAACCGTGTAAAACCTTGGGTTTGAGGTGAACCGTGTGAAACCTCGGGTTTGAGGTGAACCGTGTAGAAATCTCCAGTAGGGTCTTAGGGAAGATCCTTGGCCAGTGTGCCTAAAAATGGGTGCATTGTTTTGACCCTTACTCGTAAGAGCATAAACAGTTAGCCTCAGTGTAGGTTGTAAAGGTTGAAGGTGAACCTGATTTAAAATCTTAGGTTTGAGGTGAACCGCTGTGAAACCTCCTTAGTGAAATTTGGTACACTCAAGGGTTGAGTGCGGTTACTGGGAGTAGAGTAGACTCATCATCGAACCACTATAAAATTACTGTGTTTGAGATTGTTATTTCTATGATTGTGTGATTTACTTTAATACTTCCTCATCTGAATATTTGATCACACCACACACACCTACACAGTCATATCCATCATAAGCTAGCTTGCATACTGCTTACTTCTAAGATAGTTTGTGATTGGATCCTCTACCAGGCTTGAATGCCTGTAGAGTTACATTTGAGTAATCCTGATATTTGCATGATCACAGGATTAGTGAAGTAAGATTTTTAAATAAAACATAAAAACTTTAAAAAGTCCTATTCACCCCCTCTATGACATATTGGCATATTCCTTCTTTAACTAGTGCGGTCTTTACCGCCATTTCAGTTTATCCCTCATTGGGCAAAAGGCATGGCCCGGTCATGGGGGTTAGCTGCTCAGGCGGCTGATGGGGTATTGCCGCGAATCTCTGATATTTATTACATCACTGGGTGTATTGTTGGGCATCTTTCCAGATGGTCGGCCAAAAATATCCTTGTCAGATGACTTTATATGTGAGGGCGCGACTGTCGGAGTGGTTGTTACAAATTCCTTCGTGTATTTCTCTCAAAACGTACTTGGCCTCTTCAGGTTGGAGATACCTGAGATAAGGTAGAGAGAATCCATTTTTGTGCAAGGTGTTGCCGACCAAGGTGTACCAGGATGACCTGGATTGGAGTTTGCGTGCCTCGATTCGATCTTCGGGTAGCTTACCTTCCTTTAGATATTCAACTATCGGGTCCATCCAACCCGGGACTGAATTTACTGGAAGAACTGTATCTGGATCGGACTTGTTGACGATTGGCTCAAACAAAAACTCAATTGGGATCTACCTTGGGATGTTATCTTCGGCCGTTGTAGCCAACTTTGCTAGTGCATCTGCTTTGGTGTTTTCCACTTGGGGATTAGGCTGACGTCACACTTGGGGAATTTGGTGATAAATTCCCAGGCTTTTTATAAGTATGCGATCATTCTTTCTTCCTTAACCTCGTACTCGCCGGTGACCTGGTTGATGATGAGCTGTGAATCACTGTGGACTTTTTTGTTTTGAGCCTCCATTGTGGTTTAAGCCTAAGTCCAATGAGCAATACTTTGTACTCTACCGCGTTATTCGATTTCTGGAATCCAAATCTTAAGGCATATTGTGTGCAGGTCTGGTCGGGAGCCTCAAGGACTAACCCAGCCCTTCTACCTTTAGAATTTGATGATCCGTTGACGTACAATTCTAGGTCGGTGGGTCGATGATGTAGGACGGCTTAATCTAACCTTAAATGAACATGGTATTTGAAAGGGATAGATTTATGCAATCTTTAAAAATAAATAAAATATCAGCCTTATACATCATAAACACAAGAAAGAAATAAGGTTAATATAGCATTGATTATGGCCATCCATCACAAACACGAAGTGTTGAATCTTAAAATCTGAATTTAGTTGGATCTGGCGAAAGATAGGACTTTCATCTTGCAATAGGTCCGATCTAACGATCCAAGTGGATTTTTTAATCTAGAAAATAGGAATTTTCTGGATTGGAAAATCTGAAAAATTCAGAAAAAGAATTGGTATTTCTTCAAATTTAGGCATTGGGTGATGGGTTTTATGTTGGTATAAAAATCTTTTGAGATCTAATGATTTAGATAGAAAGAAACAAGATCGGCTTCTACATCTAAAGATTTTAGGAGAAAAGGAAGAGAATAAGGTTAAAAAAAAAGAGTACCTTGAGAAAAGAAAGAAGGAGAAAGAAGTAGAGGATGAGAAATCACTTCCGTGGGCCTCATGCCCTCTTCCAACACTCGAAGTCGAAGACGAAATCGTCAGAAGCAAATAAGCTCTCTTTTTCTTTCATAAACATAACATAACATGCTTTAAGTTTAAGGTAACCCTTGTAAATTCGTAATTACATGAAATTACCAAAATACTCCTACTAAAAAAAGTTTCAAAAAAAAAGAAATTCGCACAAAATTTGAGCGCAAACTGTTTCAAAACTTAAATAAATCAAATGTTCATAAACTAAATATAAATTTAAGATGCCCGATAAACCTCGACGATAGCACCATGAAGGTGGCATAATGAAGGTGGGTCATGACGATCCAACGGTCCAATTACACTATCCTCGCGATCCAATGGTCTAAATATCTCCTTTAAGTAACTTACACATGTCACGAACACATGTGTAAGGTCTTCAACTTCTAGAGACCCGACCCGTACACATCATCTAACCATATTGAAACGGGTAACGTACGCCTTTGTAACACTCCGTATTTTTCAATATTTGGGTGTTACCATTTAAATCCAATTTAGCATGAACGTGTGTGGGAACACACGTAGCTTATATTACACATCATCATTCTGCAATTCACGATCTGTCCATCTTAAGCATTTGATGTGGATCGTGGCGATGATTGACTTGTAAAAGTTTAATTCAATCCGCCCTAGACCCTAATCGCTTTTAACCTTCTGAATTTGAGCTAGGACAATCCACAATGCATCTGTAGAGTCTAAAGTCAATCCACCTCAGATTGACTCCTGATCATTTATGGTAAGGTTACGTCTCTAACCCGTGATATAAACTGACAGTTAGGCTTGAGGTATTCATCTAACATAAGGATAAATTAAACCTCAAATTTTTTCCTAAGCTAATGTGTATAACCTAATCCAACTATTCAACATGAATCTCGAGACCTGAATTAAGAATTATCTATTATTCATCTAGTCTTCAAAACTCCATAAGATGATACATCACTTAATAATTACAATCAGTCCCTTTGATCTCTAAAAATTTCTGATGATTTCCCCCTATAAACCAGGCTAGAGACCCTAAGAATCACCAATGATCATATTTAGAATTGACCTGACCATCAGATCTTTGTAATAGACTGTATAACGTCACCATTTAATACCTAAACTTCAACCACTGTGGCCCCTTGGAGGAATGTAGCTGGCCATTTATCCATAAATTTGTGTCATGGGCCACTCAGTCCATCCTTTATCAGGCTTATGCCAATCAATGTCAAAACCCATCACATAATCAAATAATCCAACCATCTGGTAATGGTAACCAACACTAAAATTTCCCCTAGAAGTGATTAAGGACTCTTAGAAACTTTAAAGGTCAAATCTAAAGATGATCTGGCCGTCGGATTGACGGAAATCCACTAATATGACCCAAATCAAGTTGTGGGTCCCACCTAGGCTCTAGATCCACCTAATTTTCGATCAAGGGCCCTTCTTGGGAACCTCCAAATGGAATGGATGGCGTTGATTTGTCCAACCACTCTGTGGGCCCCATTTTAGGGTAGCATATGTACATAGAAGGTGTGCAACTGATGTGCACTAGATTCGTCAACACGGTCAAACTGTGTTGACCCAACGATTTCTCAAAGACTCCTTCCTCTTACGTTTCCCGCCTATGAAACTTTCAAAATGGATGCCTTCCGTTTATTTAGTTTGTGGCCCACCATTCATTGATCAGATGATCCAGACCGTTCATCAGGTGTGGCCTCAAATTATACCAAAACCTAGCACTTTGGCATGTTGAAACCCACAAACGTGCATACAGTTTTAACTGAACAAGACAGACGTGCGGACGAAAGTGTGTTTCCTGCCCCCTCAAAACCAACCCACTATGATTAATGGGGGCCACCTTAAGCCAATCCAGACCATCCATCGGGTAGAGCACTCCCATTCGACCCAAGCCACGTTGTCCGTGTGCATCCATGCACACGTGTGTGCACATAGAAACACGTGCAAGGGAGTGGCCTGCGGTGGATCTTTCCAAAAATGGAAATCCCGCTCTGTCGCTGCGAAGCTGGCAATCCATGTGATCTCCTCTCCTTTGATCCCAGCCGTTCTTCCCCATGTCAATCCTAGCCCCACGTCCAACGCTAAAAAAGGCGGAACATCATCCTATTGATAGAGAAAGGTGGTCGGGAGCTTTCTTATTTGGGAAAGCATGCTTGGCTCGATCCAGACCTCACGACAGAACACCTTAGCACCATCTCGACTGCCCGAGCTAGGGCAGAAACAGCTCCATCGAAAAGAAATCTTCCTCCACGCGAGAAGAGAAGCTGCGGCAGAATATCTCACAAGTTACTACAATTGGGCGAAATGGGACAAGGAAAGTGGACCCCACACTGATCAATGGTCCCATCTGACCCATCAAAATGGTCTAGATCACCTTGATAGGCCATGAATGGAGATCGGCCATGAGCGGCTGCTTCATCTTCCCCGTCCAACTGTAAAACCCACAATGATGGTGTGGGCCTTGTCTTCGATCAAAAAACACTTATCTGGTGGGCCATGGTGGTGTGAGTCCATCCCACGTGTTGGATTAGCACCATGCGAATGATAATAGTGGGTGCAAGCTCCTCAACCCAACATTATGACACGAAATAACAGTCATTGGATACAATCTGAAAGCTAGCCCTAGGCCTATAAAAGGCAGCATTTTCCTCGGGATTCCCACTGTGAATCCAGAGGTAGAGAGAGAAGAGAGGAAAGAGTGGGTGTAGAGAGAGAGAGAGAGAGAAAACGAGAGCGAGAGCAAGAAGTGGCTGTCGGGTTGAGTGGGATCGACTCGTTGGGCTGAGAGCGGCCCGAGTTGGAGATGGGTCTAGTCCATTCTAGATCCTGTGAAAGGCCATGGAGATAAAAGGAGAAGGTAAGAAGTACAAGGAGGCGGTGTAGAAGAGAGCCATTGCTTGTGGTGGTCGCCACACTAACTCGAACGGAGACATCGACTTGCTGAACCGAGTGCATCTGGACTGAATTTGGTTTGAGTCTAGTTTGGGCTAGGGGCTCTACTAGGTCTCCACGGAAGTAGAAAAGCAGAAAAAGGAAGAAGAGAAAGGAAGGTAGAAGATTGAGAAAGAGGGAACACTAAGAGAGAGAGAGAGAGAGAGAGAGAGAGAGAGAGAGAGGGGTCGCTGCCACAATCTCGCCCGAGATTGGGCCGAGTCAGAGTGAGTCTGTTGAGTTTGGACCACGTCTGAGTTGCGTCTAGACTCACTTGGTCATGCATGGAGTGAAGAAAAGAGAGATGAGAGAAGAAAGAAATGATGTAGAGAAAGAAATGTGTGCTATGTCATCACCTGCCAGGCATGCACATGGGACATAGTTGGGGCTACGTCGACTCTCACCGCCAGGGTGCTAGCTGACGAGTTTGGACTGAGTCCAGTCTCAGTTGAGTGTAGGCTTGGCCTAGTCCAATAGAAGAAGAAAAAAGAAGAAAGAAGAGAGGAAGAAGGAAGAAGAAGAGGAGAAAGTGTGATGTCGAGTCAACTCGGCTTCCATTTCTACCGAGTTGACTCGGTCGAGTTGCGTGGAGTTGGGTCAACTTAGTTGAGTTAAGTCGAGTCGGGTTGAGTCGCGGAGCAGGTTGTCAGTTCAGATTGAGGCCAAGTTGAACTACTAAGTCGACCAAGGTGAGTCCACCTTCTCCTTCCAGATTGAAATTATTTCGATTATAGTTATTAATGTTACCGTTATTATCATTAATAGGATTATTAATATTAAGCATGATTAACCATTGGTAAATTACCTATACTAATATTAGTTATTACAGACAAATTACAATTGTTAAATATAAGTGTTTTATTCTTTATTCTTAAATATTATCATGGATAGTAGAGCATACTACTTATTTTAATCACAATGATTATTAAGGTCACATCACCTAATATTAATTATATCCTTAATGTTAATGATCACCATGAAATTATTAATATTATTAGTGTTATGGTCAAATGTACATCGATTAGAACTAAAATCCTAAATCTATGCCTATAACTAAACCCTAGGACGAAACCTTAAATCTAAGTTATCTAAACCCTAGGTTATGATCTTAACCATATGAAGCATATAAAACTTGTATCTTACCATATAATTTTACAATTCATGGTAGGATTTGATTCTAAGGGCACACGTGCTTCCTAACAACATTAGTTGGCGATCCAACTTATAAGGTGATGATTTCTTCCCCTTAAGCTTTCTATTTACAAATTAATCTAAGTAATAGTCTTTATTAGAATCACAGATGTTATCTCATAGTATGCGATCTTTTATCAATTCTTAAGGCATGAATTATAGTTGAATTATAGTTGACAGTTGTGAACCATGATTTCATACAACAACTACTTACATGATGGTTTTCATTTGAATTTCAATTGATAGCTCTTATCATAACTTATTGCGATTATTATGAATCAACTTATGTCCGACATGCCATAATTATATGCTTTCTCATGGATTGTTGTGAGTCGCTTATGGATCTTTATTCACTACACTTACTAGCGGGCAATCTTCTTATGTATGTGAACTCATATTTAGGACGTAACAAGATAAAGTGTGGTAAGAAATGGACCCTCGATTTAGAAGTTATATGGGTAATGGAACATTAATGTGGGATTTACCATTCATAGGTCATATGGCTTGAGTGGCTTAGAAAAGACCTCTTTATCTGCTCTGATTTAACCTTGCTTGACCCTTTTGCCGTCTTGATTTAATGAACTGAGCACCCTTTCACCGTTGTGATTTAACATTTGTCTCATGTTTTGATGATTGCTTTACGTGCCTTTGATGGCCTATACCCATGCGATGGTAATCCCCACTTATTGAATTTGATTGGTCGCTGGTCGATGGGCATCCATTAAACATCCTAAGGTGGAAAAATCTCATGAGTCGGGGACGGTAGGAATGGGACACTATGCCTGAGTTGTTGGCCTACGCTGGGTGACAAGCCCCCCATAGTGACCATCGAGTTACTCAAATCGGTTGATTGTAATTGGAATAATAATGGTTTGGCAAATCATGCATTCATAGCATATTAGTAATGACGGGTGGCTAATTCTAGATGTTGTAACACGTGCCCTTAGGCATAGTGGGTATTGTTTCGCTAGCTTCCAGACCATCAACTATCGACCTACGTACGTGATGTACGATGACTTGGTCATTATGTTGTACATGATATGCTATAATGGTGACCAGTCTATTGACATGGGTGATGAGCCCAACTTCGATTGGATGAGCATCCCCAGGTCGATGTGCATTCACGCATCCAAGCATTTAAATAAGACTGCATCATGTATTGTTTTGATTGCCTTGTTGTTTTTAACTATGTTTAGCTAAGATGGCGGTGTAATCTTAAGGGGAATTCACACTGAGTTGGTCACTCATTCATCGAATATATAACCGTACAGGTAATACAGGTGGCTTGAAAGATATTCATGTCCAGATTGATAAAGAGCAGGGTACGATTATCAGGGATGCATGACTGTATTGCCAAGAGAAACTCGTGATCTTGTGGCTCAAGTTTATATGCATTTTACTAATTCTCATGTGTAATTGTGTAATTTTTGTATTTTCTATTTTAAGAGACATTAGTTTGTATAAGTCATTATGGGCAGTCGCTCGTATATTCTGAATGTAAGTGTAAATTTTCCTGTATGTTTGATTTGTCCATCTTCCACTAAACTGCTAACTCTGAAAGAAAAAGATAAGAAAAAAATATATACTTACATTTGACTATCTTTAAAGGTTAACACTCAGGTTTTTAGAGAACGAGTCATATACTCGGGTTCTAAAAACTCGGGGCGTTATAGCCTCCTGCGTTGATATACTTTGAATAGCCTGGTGTCCGCATCAACTCCCCTCAGCTGAGAGGATCTCGACTCTTATGAGATAAAACTCTTATGCTTTTCTAATAAATCTGGATCTAGTCTCTGCAGCTCCGCTTCCGTCAATCAGGTATAGTCGGATGATAGTCTGTTCTTCCACTTCACTAAGTACCTCTGAAATCCACCGTCTTGAGTGGAAACAATTTGTTCATCCACAATTCCTTCAATTTCTTCTCTTTTCTCAGGTATAGTAGGCATAGGTGGTGTGGGTTGGGAAGAAAGTTCAAAAATTAGCCAATGGTTTGGAACAAAATTAGGGTCTATGAGATGACTTGAATAAGGTATTAGATCCTCCACATTGAATGTTGAACTAATCCTCATGCGAGGTGGAAGATCTATCACATACGCATTGGACCCAATCTTTTTCAGAATCTTAAATGGTCAAGCACTGCGTGCTTGTAACTTCTTAACGGTACCTTGTGAGAACCGTTCTGGCCTTATCTACATAATCACCCTCATTAAATTCTTGAATTTATGATATAAGTCAGCTAAAATTTTGTATTGTTCATTACTAGCATTTATCCGCCTCCTAATCTCTGCATGCAACTTATGAATGTGATGGGAAAATGCATCGGTTGAATCTGAGGTCATCTGGGTGACTAACATAGGTAACAAATCTATGGGTAGTCTAGGCTTGTAACCACTAAAAATCTCGAAAGGACTCATACCGTAGACCTATTAACTGAACTGTTATATGCAAACTTGACGACTAGCAGAACTAAATGCAAACTTGACGACTAGCAGAACTAAGTCCCAAGTTTTAATGTGTTCACCCACCAAACATCGCAGTAGATTTTCGAGACTTCGATTCACAACCTCAGTTTGGCCATCAGTTTGAGGTTGGTAGGCAGACGAGAATTGGAGTTTTGTACCCATCATGTGCCACAATGTCTTCCAAAAATAACTAGTAAACTGGACATCCCTATCAAACACTATGGTCTTAGGCAAACCATGTAATCGAACCACCCCCTCAAAGAAAATCTTGGCTATGTTGGACGCATCTGAGGTTTTAGAACAAGTGAGAAAGTGGGCCATTTTTTAGAAACGATCCACGATCACAAAAATGGAATCGTGCTTTTTAATTGTCTTGGGAAGCCCAAGCATGAAATCCGTACTGATGTCTTGTCACGGTGTGTGTGGCACTGGCAATGGCGTGTACAATCCAGTATTCTGCTTCTTTTGTTTTGTCAGTTGACATGTTCAACATTGCCCTAAAATTTTGGCTACATCTTGCTTGAAACTTGACCAATAAAATCGATCCTCTACTAGGGCTATAGTCTTATCACGAACAAAATGGCCAGCTATACATCCAACATGAAGCTCCTAAACAAGGAAATCCTGGAGGGAAGTGTGGGGAATATAAAGTCGGTCTCCTTTGAAAAGGAAGCCATCTTTGAGCATGAACTCACCCGAACTATACTAAGCACCTAAGAGTGACACATATGTTCCCCCAAAATCTAGACACATGGGATACTCGTCTTTTAATTGCTCAAACCCGACAACTTCTACACTCAAAGAGTTGAGCAATGTCACTCTCTTACTAAGGGCATCGGCTAATTTGTTCTCAATCCCAACTTTATATTTCAGGACAAATGAATATTCTTGAAGAAACGCTACCCACTTGGCATGCCTTGGGTTAAGTTTCTTTTGGGAATTCAAATACCTCAAAGCCTCGTGATCGGAAAACAAGACAAATTCTTGCGGTAGAAGATAATGACGCCAATGACGTAGCGACTACACTACTGCATAAATTTTTTTATCATAGGTGAAATACTTTTGTTTTGCCTCATTTAGTTTCTCACTGAAATAGGCAATTGGATGACCCACTTTGCTTAGTACTCCTCCTATACCTACGCCGAAGCATCACACGCTACTTCAAAGACTTTAGAAAAATCTGGAAGACGCATGACGGGAGCCTCGATCATCTTAGCCTTAATATCAGTGAATGTCTTAGCTGCGGCCTTAGACCATATGAACTCCCCTTTTTTAATGCAATCAGTAATGGGAGCCATAATAGTGTTAAATCCTCGAATGAACAGACGATAAAATGTAGCTAAGCCATGAAAGCTTCTCACATCATGTATGTTCCACAGTTCAGGCCAGTCAACTATGGCCTTGACTTTTTTGGATCTGCTCGCATCCCTATAGATGACACGATGAACCCTAAGAAGATAATCCTATCAGACATGAACGAACATTTCTTAAGGTTCGACATAACCTCTCCGTCCTAAGGACACTACAAACCTGCCTCAAGTGGTCGAGATGCAACTGTTTAGTGGTAGTATATATGAGTATGTTATCAAAATAATCCACTAAGAACTTCCCCATAAAGGGTCTCAAAACATGGGTCATCACACGCATAAAAGTATTGGGTGCATTAGTTAAGCTAAAGGGCATGACCAACCACTCGTACAACCTATCCTTCGTCTTGAAGGCTGTCTTCCAGTTATCTACAGGGCATATGCATATCTGATGAGGTCTATCTTGAAAAAAATGGTGGATCTGGCCATCATACTTAACATACATCAAGCCTCGGTATCGAAAACCAATACTTGATCGTGATCTTATTAATGGCCCTACTGTCCAAACACATCCGCCACGTACCATCTTTCTTAGGCGTTAATAGTGCTGGTACGACTCATGGACTCATACTCTCATGGATGAAACCCTTTCGCAGGAGCTCATTTACCTACCTATGCAACTCTGCATTCTCTGCAGGGTTCATCCTGTAATGAGGAAGGTTCGGTAAGAAGACCCCGGGACGAGATTAATGGCATGCTGGATGTCCCGCATAGGTGGAAGCTCATCCCGTAAATCCTCAGGGAATACATCACTATACTCCTCTAGAACCGAAGTCACCTCAGGGGGTAACTCTACATGAACCTCGGGTGTAACTTCCCTAGCTATTAGGGCGTACACTGTCAAATCATCCTATCTTGATCAAACTCTTTTGCATTTATGATATGTAGAGACTTCAGAATAAATTTCCTCACATCCTTCCCTGACTCACTCGTTTTTACATCCCTAGCCTTGTCCGTGTGGCTCTTGGGTCGCAATGGATCAGTCTTGATTTTCTTGCCCTCATGCGTGAATGTCCACACATTTGAGCGACAAAAAATCGTGACATCCCTATTGTATAACCACGGCCTCCCTAGAATGATGTGACTACATCCATAGGTAAAACATCACACCACAACATGTCTGTATATAAACCGATTTGGATGGGGACTAAACACCGGTGGGACACAGGTATAAAAGACGTATCAACCCAATAAACCTTGTAGGTTTGAGGGTGAGGGATAGACTTCAAACTCAAATGAGTGACTGTGCTAGCTGAGACTACATTGGTGCAACTACCGCTATCCACGATGACTTTGCAATTTTTGTCACTACTCTTGATAAATGTGTAGAAATTTGTGCTTTGGCGCCAATCATCACTCTCCTTGGCCTGTGCTAAAACACATCTAACTATAGTCAGTGGTGCAGTTTCTGGTTCTTCTTCTTCATAATCACTAGCACCTATCTCTGGGTGATATTCCTCAACTTCATAATCACTCATGTCATCCACATTTTCATGTAACTCATTTATGACTAAGGCTTTCATGCGAGTCTTTGCCATGCACTGGTATGCGAAATGACCTGTACCTCCGCACTCATAACATCTCAAGTGACTACCACTGCCAGGATTGGCACCAAGGATACCTTTGCCCTTATCATCTTTAGGCTTAGGTGGTGCACTAGCATGTGCCCTAGGCAGACTTCCAATGTTAGGTTTGGTCCCTGAAAACTAGATCTAACATTAGAGTCACGGGACTCAAAGCGCCTCGTAACAGGAGATTTTAGGTAAAGCTCTAACTCCTGTACAACTTGATAAGCCTGATCCAAGTCACTCATTACATGGGTCATAAGCTCACGCCGTAGATCCATGCGAAGACCCACCTTGAAATGCGCCAACGTCACTGAGGGATCCTCCTAATATCACACCGCATCATATACTCCTCAAATTTTGCTATGTAATCTGTAATCGACTTAGATCCTTACCATAATGTTTGCAGCTGATCTAGGAGCTTTTGACGGTAAGAAAGAGGAAGATATTTTTCTTTTAATAGCTGCTTCATCTCTACCCGATGTGTGACTGGGACACCTCCTGATCTCTCGATCCTACTCTCCCTATGTCCAAAACAATTTAGCTTGACCCATAAGTTTCATTTTGGTAAACCGCACCTGTCGATTCTCAGATATCTCATACCATTTGAAATAATGGTCCATGTCCGCTAACCAATTAAGGAATGCTTTTGGGTCAAGACGCCCATCAAAACTAGGAGCATCTACTTTAATACTCTTTAAGACCCTCTCATTGACATCATAACGATCTTGATACTTGACAGCGGGCTGCAGATTTCGCGCCCCTCCATGTCCTACCCCTCGGCCACGTGCTCTATGACCTTTACCATGATTTCCTACCCGTTCCTCAACTACTCCCCCTAAGTGAGACTGTTCATCCCCTCCAATGTCAGAGATTTCTCTTAAGGACGCTTTTATCTGATCCATACGGGTATTCGTGTTCCTAGATTACGCCTCAATGGCGACCAAATGTTGGTTGATCGTGTTCATCATCTCGGTCAACAGTTTCATATTGAAAATCGGGTGTAGACCAAATCCTCTAACAGTTCGAGTGGGCATACACAATAAGACTCAACTTAGGTTTCCTAAAACATGACTCTAAGAGATTGTTTTGAGACAAGACTATGGACACCGACGATCTAAACCTTTAGAATGATGCAAATGTAGAAAAAAGTTAAATCTAGACTCTCTTTTTTTTATTGCAAATCTGAAAATTTCAGATCTAAACTCTATATGCAATGCATGAAACCCTAGAAAAAATAATAATAAATAAAAATCTATACTCTTGATAACTCGATTAAAGACAACCCAATGCAAGAAACTTGGCTTTGATATAAAAAATTTGATATAGGACGGCCTAATCCAACCTTAAATGAGCATGATATTTGAAAGGGACAGATTTATGCAATCTTTAAAAATAAATAAAATATCAGCCTTATACATCATAAACACAAAAAAGAAATAAGGTTAATATAGCATTGATTATGGCCATCCATCATAAACACGTAGTATTAAATCTTAAAATCTGAATTTAGTTAGATCCGACGAAAGATAGAACTTTCGTCTTGTAATAGGTTCGTCTAACTATCCAAGTGGATTTTCTAATCCAGAAAATAGAAATTTTTTAGATTGGAAAATCTGGAAAATTCAGAAGAAGAATTACTAGTTCTTCAAATTTAGGCTTTGGGTGATGGGTTTTATGTGGGGATGAAAATCTTTTG
The DNA here is from genome assembly GCA_021015155.1 of Magnolia officinalis. Taxonomy (NCBI): domain Eukaryota; kingdom Viridiplantae; phylum Streptophyta; class Magnoliopsida; order Magnoliales; family Magnoliaceae; genus Magnolia; species Magnolia officinalis. The sequence continues at coordinate 47,601,673 of JAJHSJ010000012.1, forward strand.
AGATCTAATGATTTAAATAAAAAGAAACAAGATAAACTTCTAAATCTAAAGATTTTAGGAGAAAAGAAAGAGAATAGGGTAAAAGAAAAGAGTAGCTTGAGAAAAGAAAGAATGAGAAAGAAGTAGAGGATGAGAAATCACTTTCCTGGGCCTCATGCCCTATTCCAATCACTGGAAGTCGAAGATGAAATCGTCAGAAGCAAAAAGCTTTCTTTTTCTTTGATAAACATAACATAACATGCTTTAGGTTTAGGGCAACCCTTATAAATTCGTAATTACATGAAATTACCAAAATACCCCTACTAAAAAAAGTTTCAAAAATAAAATTCGCACAAAATTTGTGCGCAAACTATTTCAAAACTTACATAAATCAAATGTTTATAAACTAAATGCGAATTTACGATGCCTGATGGGCCCCGATGATAGTGTTGTGAAGGTAGCGTAATGAAGGTGGGCTGTGACGATCCAACGGTCCGATCACACCATCCTCGCAATCCAATGGTTTAAATATCTCCTTTAAGCAACTTACACATATCACAAATACATGTGTAAGATCTTCAACTTTTAGAGACCCGACCCGTACCCATCATCTAACCACATTGACACAGGTAATGCATGCCTCCTGCATTGATATACTTTGGATGGCCTAGTGTCCACATCAGTCGAGCTCGACCACTTGATCGTCTTCAGCTGGTTAGTCAGTTTCGAGACTCGAACACGCTTCCAGGTTTTGTCCGTAAGCAAGCTTGACAATGAAATCGGCCACTACTTGGCCTTTAATGGCGGTCCGAGGTTGATATTTGATGTCAAATTTGCTGAGCTCGATTGCCCAATTTGTGAGTCTCCTGGACACCTCAAGCTTTTGGAGCACTTGACGGAGAGGTTGGTTGGTCGGGACTATAATTGTATGGGCATGGAAGTAAGGTCAGAGGCGATGAGATGAGACGACCAGAGCTAGGGTGAGTTCTAGATGTCTGGATACCTAGTTTTGTCCAGGACCAGCACTTTGCTGATGTAATACACTAGGAGTTGTTTACCTCATTGTTCTCGGAAAAGGGTCGAGCTGACCACTGCAGCTAAGACTGCTAGGTATAACAGTAGTGGTTTCCCTTGCTTAGACTTGGAGAGTAATGAAGGTGACCCTAGGTACTGTTTGAGTTGTTGGAAGGCCAGCTCACAGTCCTTGGTCCACTCTATCTTTTATTTTCTTATCAACTAGTTGAAAAATGGGAGGCATTTATTGATGGACTGGGAGATGAAGCGATTGAGGGCAGCAACCCTACCAATGAGGCATTGAATTTCTTTTGTTGTCCTAGACAAGCTCATGTTCGGTAGAGCTCGAATCTTGTTGGGGTTTGCCTTGATCCCTTTTTGGTTGACCAAAAAACCAAGGAATTTTCCCAATCTGACGTCGAAGATGCACTTGCTCGGGTTCATCTTCATATGATATTTTCGTAAGATTTGAACATCTCCTGGAGGTCGGTGGTGTGATCTATAGCCCTGACGCTCTTGATGAGCAGTTGTCGACGTAAACCTCCATGGAGTGTCTGATCTACCAAGCAAACATCTTATTAACCAACTGTTGGTACGTCGCTCCAGCATTCTTAACCCGAAAGGCATCACTCTGTAGCAGTAGAGAACCTTGTCAATGACAAGGTGGTCTTCTGCTTGTCGTGGGGATCCATAGCGATCTGGTTATAGCCTGAGTAAGCGTCCATGAAGACTAGGAGCTCGTACCCGGCTATACTATCGTTGAGCTAGTCGATCCGTGGAAGAGGAAAGCTATTCTTAGGGCAGGCTTTGTACAAGTCGGTGTAATTAACACAGACCCGCCACTTCCCATTGGACTTTTTCACTAAAATGACAATAGTGATCCGGTCAGGGTAATAGATCTCTTCAATAAAACCACCTTCGAGGAGCTTACTGACCACTTCGCCGATGATGGCATATCGTTCGAGTTCGAATGCTCGTCTCTTTTTTCTTACTAGTCGGTGGTCGAGGTCAACATTCAGCTTGTGGACCATTACTTCCGGGTTGATACCAGGCATATCTTGGTGGGACCAAGTGAAAATGTCGGCATTGCATCAAAGGAGTCCCATGATCTCGTCCCACAAATTTGGAGATAGTGATGAGCCGATTTGTACAATGTGGGTTAGGTTGTAATCAGTGAGGGGGATGCTATGAGGTCTTCTACTGAGACCCTCTCGCGATTGATTCTTCCCGGGGATTGAGGGAAGTGATGGCCATCATGGGATGCCGCATCCTCAAAGCTGTGGAGTAGCACTAGCAAGCTTCCTGTTGATCTCCTTTAACTTGCTCGACACCGTGCTCAGTTAGAAACTTCATTGTAAGATGGTATGTCGATACTACTGCTCGCAGGGTGTTAAGAGACGGTCGTCCGAGGGTACCGTTGTAGACGGAAGGGCAGTCGACCACAAGGAAGTTGATCATCATCGTCATTTGATTCTGTTCCTCTCCCACAGTGACCGGGAGAAGTATGGATCCTTCAGATGTGATTATGTCCCCTGCGAATCGAGAAGAGGAATTTTGCCAAGTCAGAGTTGGGACCTTCTGAAATTGCGGTAGAACCGCTACTATCGAAGTATGGATATATGTTCAAGTATCCTAGAAGGGGGTGAATAGGACTTTTAAAACTGTAATCCTTCTTAACTGAAAGTTCTACCAATCTTTAGTTTGAGTTAAGCAGGATTATCTAGATATTAATCATATTCAACTTCTGGGATAGTGGAAATCTAAATGCAGCCTTAGATTAAATATATATTGTGCATAATATAAACATTCAAACAGTTAATACACATAGGCTAGATCAATCATCACAAACGCGGCAATATATACACTACCAAAAAAATGAGCAAAGGCTACGGATGATTGGAGTATTTAGCTACGGACATAAACCGTAGCTATATTACTACGGATTTAATCCGTAGCTAAATCCGTAGCTAAATACTCTAACCCCACCACACCAAAGGTACGAATTGATGGTCCCTTTGAAGTTTTATGGGGTCGACAACAATTTTTGTGTTTAATCTAAGCCGTCCATCCATTTTTACAGATCATTTTAACGCATTAACTCGAAAAATTAGGTAATGTAAAGCTCAAGTGAACCACACCATCGGAAACAATGGAGATTAAGTGCCTTTTGTTGATTTGTGGTGTGGTCCATATGAGTCTTCTATTTGCCTCTTTTTTTGGGATAAATCCCTAAAAACTTCTTTGAATTGAATGAAAGGCATGGATAAATTAGATACATCATGGTGGGCCACACGGAGGCCCTAACATGACCGTTCATCTCAATTCGGCATCCACGCCCACAAAAAAAAAAACCCCCCGCTTGTGTTTTTCATTCTCGCGCCCACGCGGAATTACAGTTCTCCCTCTCACTCCTTTCTCTCTATCTTCTCCCCACTTCTCTCTCTCTCTCTCTCCCTGCCCATCCTCGACTGCATGAGGGACTCCCTCGGACGGCTGACATTGGCCGAATGGTGGTCCAAGGCCCTCCCCACCCACACACCACCTTCATTCCTCTCTCAATCATGACCTCCATTTCTCTCTCTCTCTCTCTCTGAAGCTCGATTGAATTAGATTCACGAACGCGAGGTATTTCTCTCTCTCTCTCTCTCTCTCTCTCTCTCTCTCTCTCTCTCTCTCTCTCTCTCTCTCCCTCAATGTCTCTCAATCTCAATGTTGATTTATGAATTTGGAGATTTAGTAATTTGTGGATTTCCAATTCGAATGTGGGCCCTCATTTAGGGATTTGGGGATTTTAGGGCTTATAGATTTGAATGTGGACCCTGAATTTGGGTTTTTTCTAATTTTACAAATTGGGGATTTGGGGATTTTGGGATTTTGGAAATCTGAGAAATTTAGAATTAGGGATTTCACCTTCCAGATTCGGGAGAGCGATTTTGGTCTCAAGTATAGTTGGAATGGGGCTAGAGGAGTGCCTGCTTTGTGGCATTTTTTTTTTGCTTCAGCTAGTCACAATGTATTAATAAGCTTGCAGTGGCAGTCCTTCCATCTTTTGATGAACCAAAAGATGGTGATGGAATCATGTCTTCCTTAACGAATACTGAGTTCAGCTCCCCACTTCAAATGATCCCACCATTCCAGACCTTCGCAGAGGGAATTCCAAGCCCAAAATTTTTAGAAAGTGTAAGTAATTTCAATTTCTTGAATCTCAAAATTTTTATACCATTTAACCCCAAAAATCATGGCTTGTAAATGTTAATATGAAATTAACTAAAATATCCAACTCATGTGAAGATATTGTGGAGTTGATGCAGGTACGACGGGTGGCCAAGTTTGTCTGTCATCAACAAGAGATCGAGAGACGAAGAATGAAAGACCAACTGGAAGATCGACTTCAAAGGGTATGTGAAATTAAAGCATGTGTATTGGTTTGTTCTATTCTACTTGTTCTTAAGAAAATTCGATAAATAGGTGGAGGTTGAAAACCAACGTTAGCTTAGAGTTCTCGAAGCAGTTTATCCCCATCCATTTGCCATTCCTCCAAGGTGATCCATCTGCCCCTCCATTTAATTACTCTCACAACACTCATTCCTCCAAGGTGTCTACCCATGTCAGCCGGATGGAATCTGATGTATCACCATCGGCCCCTTCAACAGAAATTTGCTAGTTGTGTGTATCTTTTCACCTTTTCAGAATCGTTGTTGATGTGATTATGATGTCTTCTTGGTTTCCATTTGCAGACATGTGATTAGGACATCGATGTTTTGGGTGGTGGCAACAGTCAGTGGATTACTTGGATTGGCCATCAACTTCACCTCTATGTGGTTTTTAAACCAAACAGGTCCCACCACATACAGGTAAGAGTCATATACCACTGAGAGAGCCATCTTGATTCACCAATTGACTATTGATGAAGAAATTGTGTTTTACAGAATTTCATACTGTTATGTCCTGCTTATTTAACCTGGAAATGTTTTTGTTCTTCTCAACCGTACGTATTATAGAGGCATTTTAGTCTCACTTGAAATTCAGGAGGTTTATTGGGAGCACCCTTGTGTGGTTTTGTTGCAAATGTGGGGAGTATGTTTTATTCATTTTTTTCTCTTATTTTTTTTTTTTAATAATTATTTTACAGTTCTTTGGCATTTCATTTTAGAGATAGATGCTGATTAGGAATAGTATTAATACCTGATTTGTTGGAACTCTTCTTGTTTTTTTTTTTTTTCAAAAAAAAAATTTAAAAAGAAGTAATGAGCTTGTATTAAGAACTAAGAACAGAAAAAGAAACAAAAAACAAAGGGACTGCTGAGATAACAGAGCACAAAAAACTAAGAAGGAACTCTTCTTGTTTCTTTCTAATGATTATACATTGTTTCTAGCTCACCAATCAAATGGGTAGGATCTTCCAATCTATGGGCATTTTGTATGCCTCCCATCGGCACAGGGTCCATCGATCAATAGTCTTCCTACCAAAGACTGTATTTTTGTTGAAGATGAGGACACATTGTGTGTGTGTGTGTGTGTGTGTGTGTGTGTGTGTGTGTTGTGTATATATATATATATATATATATATATATATATTATATATATATATATATATATATATATGGGAAAAGGTACTATGCGCTCCAGCTCATGATAACGTCTCATGAGGTCGAGCTGTGTGGGCCCCACCGTGATGCGTGTCGACCATCAACACTGTGCATTTGATGGGTCCCCTTTAAATTATGGGATATCCCAAAAATCAGCCGTATACGGAACTCAGGTGGGCCATACCATCTAAAATCATGTGAAGACATGCCAAAAACATATAAAAGCACTTGGTGGGGCCCACCTGAGTTTTGAATGCTGTTGAAACTTGGTCTGAACCCTCATCCAAGTGGGACACACATAATGGATGGGCTGGATTTGCAAACCACATCACGGTGGGCCCAAAAAATGATTATGAATGTTTTAATGGTGCACGACCCCTCTCAATTTCTGTATGTGGTGTGGCCCACACAAGTCACGGATTGACTTAATTTTTGAAACCTAGACCCACGATGGAATGGTGCATCTGACTGATGGGGTAGATGTTCGACACACATCACGGTGGGGCCCACACAACTCGACCTTATTGGACGTTCCCATCAGCTCGAGCACATAGTACCTTTTCCCTATATATATATATATATATATATAATATATATATATATATATATATATAATATATATATATATATATATATATAATATATATGCTCCCTTGGCATTCCCATCTCTTGAATCTTTTACTACCATGCACCTTCCTCCCATTGCCAAATCTATCCCTCCTTCAGATGATGAAGGTTAAAATTTTGTTTTCTGATTTGCCTTTTACAACCATTTAGTTGGTTTTGATTCAGAAAGGGAAACCGGCAATGCACGCATGCTGCTATAATTCCTTATTCCTAGCACAATGATCCTTTGGTTTTGGATTATTGAAATTGTAAAAAAGTTTTCAAAAGTAATGGTCGTGCGTGCGTGTGTTGTTTTTGGCAATTGATAATGGAATTAATTGGATTTTATTTTTCAACAATATTGTTGGAAATGAGGATCCTATGATGTTTCCCTGTGCAAACATGAGAGAAAGCATAGGCATATTAGAAATGAAGTTGATAGGAATGTAGGCTATATTACTTATGGAAGCAACTGTTTGGAAGGAGAAAGTGTTTTTCTAAAAATCTTTGTTTTTTAAATTGAACTCAATTTTGCCAATGTTTCTGAAAAAGAAAAAGAAAAAAAAAAAAAAAAGAGCAAAGAAATGGCATGTAATTACCAAGCCATTTTAGACACCATTTGTATCCTTTTTTAACATGATTTTGCTTTCTTTTAGTTATTTGGTAAAAAGAGAAAGAAACCCAAAAATCTATTGATATTTTAGAACATGAGCCACAAGTACCAATTTTTATACCATATTTGGGTGCATACTGACTTGGTGCTCAACTGGGCTTCCATATGATCAAGGTGACTGGAACCACCATTCCCCTTCTCCTGTTCTCCATTAGATTGCATTCGCATTTCTGTGGGATCCAACTTGAAATGAACACAATGAGAATTTGGAGCATCCTAGCCATCCATCAATTATGTCTGACCTTGTAGATGTCCTTCCCAAAAATAATCTGATCCATTCAGCAGGAGGGCCGTATTGTCATAACCAGTTTGACAGGCAAGGAAACTTCAGCCATGCTTTTTTAGCCATACATTTATTTTGTAAACTGCGACCCACCTGATGTGGATAAGAGTTGATGTGTCTGATTTCAATAGCCGTCAGAATCCTTTAGAATTCGTAGGCTGGTTAAACAGGATATTAGGTGTAATTCTTCGAGTGGAAGAATTGATGGACGCGAAGGTCAACATTTGTGTGTATGATGCTGAATGGACCTCGAATTTGATGCTTTGATTCTTGAGATGTTCCATCATTTTCTCAGAGCAATAAGGTAATAAGTTTAACTCGATGCCATCTTCTTTCTTATTTGGAAGATCTCTCACAATATTGAATTATGTAACATTATGTACCTGCAAATTTAAATTTTAACACAAACTCATTGCAGTAGGATGGCTTATGACCACGGCCTAATGACAACAAGGAATTTTGCATGCCTATAAACCTAGTATCTGGTTGTCCTTGGTTGTGATGCAACAAAGGTTATCACTGACAGAGACACTGGGAGGTAGAGGGGATTTGGGTTTGTGAATTTCACCAGTGATGAGTCTGCCAGTAGTGCCTTATCTACATGGATGGCGAGGTGAGTTTGTTTTTCTCTGTAGCAATTATACAATATTCAGGAGAATCAAGCATTTGCTCAAACCATTAAACTGTGCAGTGGACACCTTTTGGTGATCCAATGGATGGGAGACGCCTACCACAAAGATCTTCCTCATCAGATGGTCCCATATTCTAGCCAGTGGCTGGAACTTGCTAGTATCCATTTGCATTGGATGAAGAGGAACATCTGCTAGGGAAGATACTAGTGTGGCCCATCGCATGATTTAACCCAGCAGATCAGCGGCCTAGGTTACTGAGCCCGAATTGTAACGTTTCTGTGTGTACTTGTATGTACGTGAGATTCTCATGTTGAACAAATTGGACTGGTCAAAACAGTTTTATGGGAGCATTTCTCTATGTTCTCTTTCTCTCTCTACTATGTGTGTGGGGAAATGATGGTCATTTATATGGTGTAAATGAGCCCATTGGGACACTTGGACAGTCCAACCAAATTGGTTTATTAGATCAAGAACACACCGGGTGACCATGCAAAATTCACATGGACTGGTTTTGTTCCACTAGCACAATGCAGAATCACACAGATGAATGATTTGTTCCACTAGCACAGTGCCCTTATTTTTTATAGCCATCCATTTTCCAAGCCATGGATGGGCTGGTAAAGGTCATCTGATAAAAAGTGTTTGTCTAGAAAATATTAGTGATCCATGATGAGTCCCAACAAACAAATGGCTCAAATTGTTGATTGGGTGTATCTTCCAATAAATGATGTAGATCATCCATTTTATCTTCTTGGATCAAATGTCTAGAATTTTCAAAATAGATCGATTGGTTGGACAGTCCAACTGCCTTGGTGAGGTTTTTTTTACCACTATTCTGGTGATCTTTTATGTCAGGTCAAATCATACTGCGGTCATGGTATTGGGGAGCTGTTTCATTGTGCTCCAAATATTCCCCATTATGCAAGTATCCTTTCTAAAAATAGTAATAAACTTTTGGAGACGTGACTTTGTATTTCATTATGTTACTGACCAATCAGCCCATGAACAATGCCGAATTCAGCTTAGGCACGATCATATATGTGTGGGTCATGTAATTTACTTAATATCTTCTTCACTCACTTGTCAACTTCCGCTGTTAGCTATGGTAGCTATTTCCTTGACCCATAGCAGGAAATGTAGCAGTCGGTGTGATGAAAACAGGGCAAACCTTTACAACCAAACCCATTATCAATCTAGGTATCCTTTTAAGTAGAGAAGCATTGGTTTCTGTTTTTGGGACATGAGTTTTCAAGTTCGGTGGATGGATGGTCTTCATCTAAGTATTTAGACCATTGATCTGATGCACCCTACCTTGGATGGGGACTCTTCAAAAACCTTGAAGGCGGAATTGCCATTGCATAGTTGTTATATTTCTAAGAAATGGACCGTTATGTCAATTTATCTATTTTGTCCTTATTTCCATTTGCTTGACATTACCATTGCATGATTAGACTTTAATTGGTTAATATACTTTTCATATCCCCATTCATCTCTTTAGATGTTGTATGAGCATCGCTATCTATACCAGTGATCAACATCAATCCTTGAAGGCAACTAGGCAGACAATTAAAACACTAGGATTATAGAAGTATTCCTTTTTCCATGCTCTAAGACTGCTGATATAGTCAAGCTAATTCTAGGATAAGTTGAACTATCATAAGACTTTAACCTCCATTGTCAGGTTACATTAATGATGAACAACCCAGGTTATTAGAAAGCATGATCGAATGGCTACTGGTTTCTTTCCACTGCCTTATTCTTTTAACTCATTGTATGCTTATTTGTCATCATTTATTTGTAAAGTTTTGTTAATGTAAGTCATGGAAACATTGAAAATATCATATGGTACTGGTCTTGAGTATCTAGTTAGCTATGAGACCACCCAACCCAGATTATGGAAAATAGGATAGACTTCTCTTTCTTTTGTGCATTTTTAGAAATTTCTAGCTCACCATATTACTTGTCCCAATCCCATTCGGATTCTAACTTTGAAGTATCGGTTTTTGCAGCTAAATCACAAATCATGTTTTTTTTTTTTTATGTCCTACATTTATAAAATAAATCAAATAGATTGTTTGGATCATGGATAAAGACCCCATATTTGGTTAGCTAATTACAATCAAATCAGTTTCTTCATGAAAACTGATAAGATGTTTGTTGCCTTTGTTTGGTCAGTGTGCTTGTTGGACTTTTCCTTGCATGCTTTTGTTGTCCAGGGAACAAGTTGACTTTGTATCATTTATGGTTAGCTCTTACCTGAAGTGAATTTTGTACATAGTTCAACAGGAAAGTTGAACTGATTGGTAGCACAATCTCTTAGCCTTTTGAAGTTTCTATTGGTTTCAAATGCTCCAATCTATTTATTTTTGTTTTGTTTTTTTTTTTTTTTTTTTTTTTTTTTTTTTTTGTTTTTTGTTTTTTTTTTTTTTGTAGAACTGTTTTGTCTTTACCCTTAATGATTAATGGTGCGCATTCAACAAATTTTTTTCCCAGATTCATGGGGCGACCCCTTTCCAACAACTGATCCATATTTGGACTTGGTCATTGCCAGTGATATCCTATTATGTAAGGTTTGTTGCTATATCTTATATCAGTGCTCAATAATATGAACGAATAGTTAAAGGCAAAACTTTATTTTATTTTATTTTTGAAAGGTGAAACTTTATTCTTTGAAATCCTTGGAAAAATCAATCAAGTGGTTGAGTACTCGACAAGTCCTCTTTTTTTTTTTTTTTCATTTTTATGTGGACTCTCTAGATTATGTTAAAATCTTATGAGCATGATTTATTGCATGCCATTTCTTACTCATAATTATGTTGTTGCCTGGTTCCAAATGTTGTGTATGGTGATTAAATTTTGAGTGAAGTAGATTAGGTTAGTAAACAATGTATCTGCTACAAGAAGTTCAGTCCTATTAAAGTTCGTTCTTTAAAGGTGCAGCTTGTCTGCTACATGTGCTCTTGCACATGTCAGCTTGATGGACATGCTGCGTTACCACAAGTTCACCATAGGTGAGTCTCTGTCCTATTGCACTGCAAGATGCCATGTTTATTATGTCCCACTGTTGGAACTATTGGATTTGATATGTTGGATTTGCCAAATCATATTAGCAAGATTCATGGATGCCTTCTTAAAGTTGACCTTTGGGATTGTGTTTGCTAATTTATTTATATATTACCTTTCTAATTTTCAGGAACTTGTGCATTCTGAAGATGATATCATAAAGTTCTGTGAAGAAACTGGTTTACCTGTGGCATTAGATGAAACTATTAACCATATTCAAGGAGATCCTCTCAATAAGCTTATGGCATTTGTACACCCAGGAATAGTTGCTGTTATAAGTAAAAAACTAATCTTTATGAAGTTACAACTTAGAAGAGGTTACTAATGACTTCAATATATTGTATTGTGAACATGACCTGATTTTACTATGATGGTCCTGTCAGGTTATTAAACCAAGTGTTGTTGAGGGGGTTTGAAAATGTAGCAATGATTGCAAAATGGGCACAGCAACATGAAAAGATGGTTGTTATCAGTGCTGCATAAGAAAGTAGCCTAAATTTATCATCATATGTTCACTTTACATGCTATCTTGAGCAGCAAAACATGGAGATCAGCAAGATGAAGAATAAGGAATAACGCCCAACTATAGACCATGGCCTTATGAAGAATGAGGGTGGAAGCATTTTCTGTTGTTCTTTTCTAATGTGGGCAACTATTATCTGCCAGCCCTCTCTACCATGTGGAATTTGAGGATTTGATTTTCCAGGAGGCAAATGAAAATGTGTTGGTTACCAAGACACTCTCTATGCTCACTTTCTTTTGATTGAATCAAGGATTAATGTAATTGATTCATTATTGAATGATTGTAATTGACTGAATGATTGTAATTGAATTAATGAATGAATGATTATGCAGGTGGTAATTGAATGAATGAATGAATGATTATGCAGGTGGTAATTAAATGAATGAATGAATGAATGATTATGCAGGTGGCAATTAAATGAATGAATGATTATGAAAAAAAATTTAATGTAGGAAATAGCTACGGATATTAACCATAGTTGGTAATCTGACAACCGTAGCTGTTATAAAATTCAGCATATTACTACGGATCTAACACTACTTTTGGCTACCAATAATATCCGTAGTTGTAGGTGTTTTTGGCTATAGAAATATTTGCTACAGATTAGATCCGTAGCTATTTTAAGCTATGGCTAAGGATTAAATCCGTAGCCAAGGTTTTAGACCTATTGGCTCAGCACCTACAACAACGGTCGTGCTACGGATTTAATCTGTAGCCATAGGTCTATGGCTACGGATTAAATCCATAGCCTTTGCCTATTTTTCTGGTAGTGATAGTGGTTCGGCTACTTGCCTACTCCATCCCGACTGACGCACTCTACCCTAGAGTGTGCTGAATTTCACTATCCAATGGTTTTAAATCAGGTTAACCACAAACCTTTACAACCTACACAAGGTTAGCTAAGGAGTCTACACACGACAACATTAGGAGCCTACACAAGGCAAACACACATGCCCACACAAGGAAAGGGGTCCTATACAAGGACACTATATGTATTCACCCATCGGAGGCCTACAAATGGTCTTAACGAGTTTGAGAACAAACTCTGAAACCAAATCCTACACAAGGAAGAGGCTTCGGACTCTTTGGACTCTTATACTTACTTGTAAGTGAGTGAGCCTATTGTCAGCACATTGAAGACGATCTTCCTGTTGGTGAAGAGTCTTCAGCTCCCTTGAACCGCAACTATCCATTGATGCTCCAATCAATGTTCCGAGGTTGTTGGTTTAGGGTTTGGTTTGATCTTCTCTAATAAATGATTTGCCTTTAGAGTTTAGAGAAGATTCCCGTGAGCTAAGCATTCAAGAGTCTAGCACAAAGATCTACCATTAAAGAGTGCTACTAGAAACTTAATGAATCCCAGAGTTCATAATTCAATCCAAGTAAAGAAGATGACAATAAATGCATGTGCTATGGATTGAATGATGAACTCTTATGGGAAAGAGGGCTTGAGGATGAGGGTATTAATAATCATAATAACTCTCTCAAGCTCTCTTCAATTCTCACTCTTTTTCCAAAAAGCAACTCATGGGTATTTATAAAGTAGAATCCCAATGGTAAAAAATAGGCAAAATTTGACATTGTTAATGGTATCGAATGGTGTTCAATTCTATCGAAATTTGAAGTTCGATGTCATCGAACCTTCTTCAATTACATCGACTACCTACACTAAGAGATTCGTTCGTGTGTAGAATAAATTATGTTCAATCTTATCGAGCACTCTTCGATTCCATCGATGTGGAATTCAATGTTATCTAGGGGTGCTTTGATCCATCAAATTTTCTTTAAAGAAATTACCCTTTGGTTGTTGTAAGGTTTTGTCTCCATTTTTTGATACAATAGATTAGCCTTTAATGTTATCAAATTTTGAAGTTTAATGACATTGAAGAGTCTTCGCTAATGTTGGATATTCCATGATAGCTTGCTGGACAAAACTAGTCCTATATTTCGATGTAATTGAACTGTCTTTGATGTCATCGATAACTTACTCTCGATGTTATCAACGAAGATTCAATTACACCGAGGAATACTTAGAGGGTATTTTCTTTGTAGAAGAAGTGCCCTTAGTCGATTTAATCGAAGTGGGTTCGATGCTATCGAAATTTGAACTTCGATGTCATCGAACTTTATTCGATGTAATCAACAATACCCAGCTTATGATCATTTTGTTGCTGGATTGAATGGGCCTATTTTTCAATGCAATCGAACCATGTTTGATGGTATCGAAAATGCCATCGATAGTAAATCTATGCAATCGTGATTTCTTCCTGTTTAGTTCATGTTTTCTCCTCTAATACTCTAAGTGATCAAAACTAAGCTTACCAACAATATTTTGATAATCGTTGTAGGTAAGACTAAGTTTAATGGGGTCATATACCTCAAGGGTTTGGTTAGAGAAGTGAGGCTTTGGTTACCTATGTGGAGCACTCAAACTTCTTCTTGGTTGAGTTCCTCATCTTGAAATCTTCTGCTTGGGGCTCACTTGTATGACTGACTCAACACTCACGTAATTTGACAAACCAGGGCACTTTCACCTTCCGACTACCATTTTATCAAAGGCGTCGACAAAGAGGATGTCGGCCGAGTTGCTAGTGTCCACTAAAATTTGAAACACTTTGCAGTTGGCTATGGCCAAGGCCACCAGTAGTGCATTGTCATGGGGATAGTGGATTCCTCGGGAATCCTCTTTAGTGAATGTCATTTTGCAAGGGATTATCTTTTGTTCCTTTGGAGGTCTACAGGTGATATAGACTCGATGTTCCGAACTTCCATGGCTGATGCTCCAAGCATGAGCTTTGCATGCTCGATTCAACCTCCCCCTCTCGCAGGCCCACCAAAGATGGTGCGGATTTCTCCTGTAGCCTCGTTGTTGTTGCCATTGCTGGGCTGCTCGTTCTTTCGATTTGAACATTCCTCCCTCCTACTAACATACTCCTGTAGATGTCTTTTACGAATGAGAGACTTAATTTATCCCTTAAGGTCGAAGCAATCATTAGTTGAATGGTTGTGGTCACGATGGAAGTGGAAATACTTCTGTTTATCCCATTTGTTAGTGTCAGCCTTCATCTGGTTTGGCCATTTGAGGAGTCGTTTGTCCCGAACTTCCATGAGGACCTGCTCGTGCGTAGTGTTGAGGGGAGTGTAAGAGATGAATTTACTCTCAGGTCGTCTGGTCGGATCGTCGTCACTTCTGCACTTGTTGTAGGGAGTTGATGCTTGTTCCTCCTTAGGCCGTTTATCCCTAGTCAAGCTTCCTCCATTCCTGGTGGCTTTCTGTGAGCTGAAAAGTTCCTCAGCGTTGGAGTATTTCTGAGCTTTCTGAGGAGATCGGCCAATGTCATTGAGGGGTTCTTGCCAAGCGAAAAGAGGAATCTTCCCTCGTTCAAGCCGGCCATCATGGCGGTCAGGACTATCTGATCTGAATAACCCTCCACTTGCACTGTTCCAGGTTGAAGTGCTTAATGTAGTCCTTATGTTCGTCATTGTTTTGATGTTCCTTTCTCCAGCATGGGTGATAAGTGTGTAGGCATGCCACTGCTTTAGTTTAGCCTTCAGCATCTACAGCTTCACCACAAGCCTATAACTAGCCCAACCTTAGAATTGGGATTGCGGTTCTAATTCAAACCGAATAACAATGACCCCGAGCGCTAAAGGAGGCAGACACTGAGTATGACCGAGATAAGGATATCAATCACCTATTCAGCCACTCGCTCAAAGTGCAAATGGATCAGGCGATAGTCAGAGGGTGGGGTTGGTTATCTGATGATGGGTTTCTCGTTGCCTTCCGTATGGAAGAACTTTCTTAATGAAGAGTGGAATGTAAAGCGAGAAATTGAAATCGATCGCGAAAGATTACTTACATTAAGTTATAGCTATTGACTACTGTATTTATACTACGAATTATGCTAAAGAAAGCAAGTAAATGCGATAAGTAAATGATTACTCTTACGAATTATTCTAAAGAAAGTAAGTAAATGCGATAAGTAAATTATTACTCTAAAGGAAAGAAATTACTTGATAAAAGAAGTGATTACACTATGAAATATAAATTTGACAGGATAATTAAAATATAATTGAAGATAATTGATTTGCTGATTTGTTTGGGTTGGTGTGAGATAATTTTTCCTGCTGAAATACACTTCTATTTATAGCTTTGATCCAGCCATTTTGGATCCTTTCCATTATCTGACGGTTATAATAACTGCTTCTACCCTCATTCTGCTTCTAGATCCTTCCCACAATCTAGCATTTTTTGGATTCTTGACATTTGTTCAACAATCATACGAACTTAACCACTGGCTAACTGATTGTTTAGTCGCTTAAACTTGGTCGTGCTATAATAACTACTTACGATGTGCACTAATTTCAGATTTCGGTCGCATTCAGTCGCATATAATTGGAATAATCCTTCGACCGTTAACCTCATACATGTGTGATCCACACGAATATAACCGAAATAGGATCCGGTTGGGTAAGGTATAAATATCTTCAAAAACTCCTTCTCCTTCTGAGTGATGGAGAGGAGGTGAGTTGTTGGCTTGAGCCTTTCTTTTCCTCTAATGAAGTTGGTAATGAAGGCCTTACTAAGCTTTGTGAATGAGCTAATGGATTGCGGTTTCAATTGTCGAAACCATTTCAGAGCTGCTCCTGACAAAGTTAAGGAGAATGCTCGGCATATCACTGCAGTCGATGAACCATGAAGCTCCATCAACGCCTTGAAAGATTCCAGATGCTTGGCCAGGTCGGTGGCCCCAGAAAAAGGAGTGATCCGCGGCATCCGAAATATGGGCAGGAGCTGAGCGTGCATGGTATCTTCAGTGAACGGTGGCTCAGTTTTCACCAACATGACTTCTATCGAGTTCAGAACATGTGTACGATAGGCTTGTTGTATATCGCGATCTGACCTTGTAGTCGTTAAGTTCTACCTCCCATGCATCCTCGTTCTCAACCACTGTCTCGGGAGCGGCCGCTATTTCAAGAGCCTTACGACGCCTCTTCTTCTCCAACTCATGACGTAGATCGAGGGCAGCCAGCACGGCAGTGCCCAAAACATGGGAGGGCGCATATCTTAGTGCTCCGCTGGCCAGTTTGCTCCTCCGGGAGTCGGCAGGTGCTTGAGATGGTGTTGAAGTCTCAGTGACTATCCGAGCAATAGCCTCCTCAATGCCTTGGTCGAGAGGAGGGTTCTGTCGTTCTGGCATTCTCCTTATCTTATCGATATTGCTGGTTAGGGCTTTAACTTGGTGCTCTAGAGAGACAAGCCGACCTCCCTAGTTCCAAGACCGTTGCACTGGGCCTGTGGGTACAGAATCAGTCTGAGGCTAGGAAGATGAGTCCCGATGGTCCATGGACTATTCTGACAATGCAGGACGGGGCGTAGAAGCAGTGGTCTTGGCTTTCTCTCTCCCCTTCTCCATTGTCGAATTGTTGTAGGTGATAAGAACGACTTTCGATGTTGTTCCCACAGACGGCGTCAAACTATCGATGCAGAAATATGGTTAACCCCTTCTTCGACATCTTAGAAATTTTTCAATAAGTCAAAATCAACATTCCCTTATTGGATGTGATTAAACAAATTATCTCATATGCCAGATTTCTTAAGGATCTTTACACGGTTAAACGTAAATTAAATGTGCAAAAGAAGGCCTTTTTAATGGAATAAGTGAGCGCAATTATCAAGCAGAACAGTCTCCAAAAATATAAAGACCTAGGTAGCCCTACGATTTCATGTATCATAGGAAATTTTCATATTGAACAAGCTTTGCTAGAATGGGGGTAAGCGTTAACATCATACCCTACTCAGTATATCAACAATTGGGGCTTGGTGAATTAAAACTCACCAAGACCACCCTACAACTTGTTGCCTAATCTATTCATATACCAAGAGGGGAAGTTGAGGATGTGTTACTCTAAGTTGATAAGTTCTACTACCTAGTAGACTTTATCCTCTTAGACACGCAGTCGGTTATAAATGATAGCACTCAGATTCTAGTCATTGTAGGGCACCCATTCTTGGCCACTTCAAATTCGATCATCAATTGCTGGAATGGGGTAATGAAACCGTCCTTTGGGAACATGACATTGGAGGTGAATGTGTTCACTCTCTGCAAACAACCTGGGGATGTAAATGAGGACCACGAGGTAAACTTGATTGGCACACTCGTAAAGGAGGAGCTCATATTGACTACGATTTTCGACTTCTTAGAAGTATGTATCGCTCACTTTATGGATTCTAACGATCACATGATTTTAGATATAGTGAACGCTTTGTTAAATTTGGAGTCGGTGCTTGAAACTAACCAGTGAAGACCAAGCTTTGAAAAATTGCCCCTTATAGACTCAAAGACTCTACCATCTAACATCAAGCCACCGAAGTTTGACCTAAAACCATTGCCGTCTAAAGCTAAAACATGTCTATTTAGGTCAAGGAGACACATATCCAGTGGTGATTTCCTTCCACTTGGATAATACGCAAGAGAGCAAGTTGATTGCTACTCTTAAGAACCACAACAGTGTCATAGGATGGACGATTGCAGATCTCAAGAGAATTGACCACCTGATTTATACTCACTTATACACCTAAAGGAAAACATCAAAACAACAAGGCAACTACAACACCGATTAAATTCTAATATGAGGGATGTGGTTAATAAGGTATTGAAACTATTGGATGTGGGTATCATCTACCATATATCTGATAGTATGTGGGTGAGCCCAACTCAGGTAGTACGTAAGAAATCTGGGATAACCATCATAGCCAATGGCAACAATGAACTCATGCCAACTAGAGTTACCAATGGTCGGAGAATGTGCATTGACTACAGGAAGCTAAATACCATCACGAGGAAAGACTACTTTCCCTTACCTTTTGTTGCCAAATTTTAAAAAGATTGGTCGGTCATTCCTACTATTGCTTCCTAGATGGGTATTCGAGGTACAATCAGAATGAGATAGTCCTTAAAGATCAAGAGAAGACCATCTTTACATGCCCCTTTGACATCTTTGCTTACCGAAGGATGCCATTCGGGCTATGTAACGCTCTTTAATAGATGTATGCTTAGTATCTTTTCAGACATGGTTGGGCATTTTCTGGAAGTATTCATGGACAACTTCTCCGTTTTTTAAAGTACATTTGATGAGTGCCTTGAGCACTTAAAGTTGGTCTTGAGAAAGTGTGAAAAGAAGAACCTTGTCTTGTGTTGGGAAAAGTGTACTTTATGGTTCAAAAGGGATAGTCCTTGGACACATTATATCATCTAATGGAATTAAGGTAAACAAAGCTAAAATTGACTTGATCTCTAACCTACCTCCACCTAAGAGCACACGTGACGCACGATCCTTTTTAGGACATATTGGATTCTACCGAAGGTTCATAAAGGACTTCAATCTCATCTCTCGTCTTTTGTGTAACCTTATTCAAAAGGAAACTCTCTTTGAGTGAAGCGAGGAATGTCCAAAAGCTTTCATCAAGCTCAAGGGCATGTTGACTAGTGCTCTCATTATGCAACCGCCTGATTGGATTTTACATTTTGAAATTATGTGCGATGCAAGTGACTATTAAATTGGGGTGGTACTGCGCCAGAGAAAAGAGAAGAAACCCTACGTTATATACTATGTGAGTAGAACTCTAAATTATGCCCAAGTTAACTACTCTACTACGGAAAAGGAACTCCTAGCCGTAGTGTTCGCTTTGGACAAGTTTATGTCCTACTTGATAGGATCCGTGATTATTATCTTCATTGACCATGCAGTGATGAAGTACCTTCTTTCTAAAAAGGATGTTAAGCCTCGTTTATTGAGATAGATCATTCTGCTCCAAGAGTTTAACCTTGAAATATGGGATAGGAAATGAGTAGAAAATGCAGTGGTTGTCCATCTCTCTCGGCTTGTTCTATCTGATTCGATGGAGAGGACACCTATTAATGACATATTCCCTGATGAACAACATTTTCTCCCAATTACCTTGGTACGCTGACATAACAAATTATCTTATAACAGGAAAATTATCGGATTCATTATAAATCACAAGATAAAAAAAAGATTCTCAACCGAGGTACGTAGTTATTTCTAGGATGATCCTTATTTGTTTAAATATGGCCCTGACCAAATCATTAGGAGATGTATTTCAAATAATGAACATTCTAGTGTCATCTCCTTTTGTCACTCACAAGCTTGTGGAGGTCAATTTTTGGTAAAGAAAACCATCATAAAGATTCTTCAATGTGATTTTTATCAGCCGATTATGTTTAAAAATACCCATGAGTTTTGCAAAGCATGTGAACGGTGTCCAAAAGGGAAGAATGTCATGTAGAAATCTAATACCTGAAAATTCGATATTAATTGTTGAATTTTTTTATTGTTTGGGTATCAATTTCATGTAGGATCCCGATCCTTTGTCACACCGTTCATGCACAAACGTGTCCTAACCCACACCATTGATTTTTCCCGGATGACCTTGATACCTCTGTCATGTGGACTGCGTTGTCGCTACGGTCGCCACGATGAAAACCATGTGTCAATCTAATGCTCCGTTAGTAAGATACGACTCATCGAATCCACGTCCCAAAATTTCGTATCTTGTAACATAAGCAACCTTTATTGTGCTAGGCCCATTGGACTTTTGCTCATGTATTTCATATCTTGTAACATAAGCAACCTTTATTGTGCTAGACCTATTAGAATTGTGCTCATGTGGGCCTAAAGCCCACTTTCTAGAACATAGGAATTATCACAAGATAAGACAATCACTACATGTCAAATGAGGAGCTAGCACAAATAAGACAATGCATTATAAGACAAAATAGGATTCTACCCCAAAATCCATCATTAGCCCTCTCCTCATACCTTAGAAACTGATCATGGCCCATATCCACGTCATCCTACACATGTATCCAATGCATGTCTTATTTTGTGCCACATCACTTCAAACAACCAATTACAACACTCCACTTCATCATCCACCATGCATCACCTACAACCCACAATCCTTATTCATTCATTAGCCAATGCATGTTTAGCACCATCCACCTCATCCATCCACTAACCATACATCACCACCTTCCACCTCACTTTTAGCACCAATAAGACCTCATAAACTTGCCACATCATCTTACTACCTTAACTCATAATTCCCTGTATAAGAGTAGGAGCTCTCTTACACTCATACTTTTGCGTACTTAGAAAATTCTGAGATTTTACAAGAGAATGAGAGACAGTAGGGCCAAGGTGTGGTCCATCATCAAACCTAGAGGGAGTGGACTACACATCATCATTAATCATCCATCCATTTGACGTGGGTCTACAACCCTCCTTTCATCCTCCTCTTTCTTCTTTTTTTATTTTCTTGATATGTGTGGGGCCCACTGGTGTGGAGCCCCATGGGTGTATGTATTACTAGCCATGGTGATCAGCAAGGTGCCCCACGTCAGTATGGTCCACCATGACGAACATTATATCCACACCCTTCACATGTAATCTTGTTTTTGTATAACACCAAGATCCATAGCTCAAGTGGTAGACTGAGTGAAAGATACCTCGTTTCAACACGGAGGTCTTGGTATCAATTCCCTAGTGGGGGTGGCTAACGGTGATGTGTGACCTGACAGTGGGTGTACTAACACAACTAACAAAAAAAAATCCCATTTTTGTATATGCATAGAAAATTATATATATATATATATATATATATATATATATATAGATATAGATATATATATATATATAGTATATATATATATATATATATATATATATATATTATATATATAAACGTGTAAAATTAACCATGATAAGATCTGATTTGAAACTTGGGAATAATATAAACCACAATATGAGCTAACTTTGGGCCAAATTTCGTATCCATCTAATGGTGCAATCATCCATGGCATTAACTTTACTTGGCTGTTGTCCAACAAACACAGAGGGTTCCGAATTGTCAAAAAATTGACTCATTTTTTGTCCCTTATTAAACTTAATATATGTATATATTCTGTTGGCTTCATATAAAATTAAAATAGATTTCCAACGGTATATAATACGCCTCGATCAGAGTTCAGATGACTGAGATCTTGGCGTTGTACGAAAATGTATCTAAAAGCTTGTTGTGACTACATATTGTGTGGGCCAAATCCATGATTCCAATGGTCAAGTGTATTTGATTTTTTTTTTCTTAACATACTTAAGATAGTTAATAATGAAATGTACGGTCCCTATGGTCAGATTCTTTCATGATATAATTTAGGAAATTTTAGACCGATAGATACTTACGTAAGGATAAACCTTGAATTGTTATGTGTGGTTCAGATGGATCCAAGGCTCTGTATGTTTGAAAACCTATATACAGCATAAATGATGTATTCTCAAACCATCCATTTGCTCGGATTTCCCAACAGAGAATCTAACCATAGAGATTTGATTATGACATTTCATGTGCTACTTGTATGTTGTATGTATGTTGTCTACAATATTCATCCCCTTATTGTGGACCCACTTGATAGTGGGACCACTTTTGATTTATGTACTTTATTAGTTCATTCAATCTGGACAGCCATGTGTATTGATGTGTGTCTCTTATCTATGTTTTGCCAGTAGGTGGGCCCCAATTGCCATTTTATCAATTTCGTTTCCTTTGCACTTTTTCTGTTTACTGAAAATTTTCTAAGTACTTAACTGTATTGCATATAGGCCTCTTTGACACCTTGTGGTGGGCCCCACGCTCTTTAGTTAAGGGTCCGACTTTGGAGGATGTTTAATCCTTATATAAGTGAGATGGACGAGAATGATCCCCAAGTATTTGGAAAGTAGACCCTAAGTTGTGACAGACCCCATTGGTGAAAACTGTCTGATTATTTTTGTATTTTGTACCAACTTTGGGCCTCTATAATGGACCCCACGCTGAAGATATGAGTAGGCCACCACTTGGAACCTTTAACCTATACTAATTAATAGATTAATAATACTTACATGGGTTAAGTCAGACTCCACATGATTGGGGAGTGGGTCCAAAAATGGGGCCAGGCATGGTTGTGCAGAAAATTAAAATACCTATGTTTGGCCCTACACCGAATATTATGTGTACATAATCAGTTGGTCCCATCTTATATTTTTTAAATTCCATATATAGGAATACCAAGGGCACCTGACGGCACGCTGAAAGGTGGTCCCTCGTGATCATGGAACGTACTCAAACTTGGGCCAAAACTAATTCTCCATTGTGTTTCCTACACAGTTTCTCCAAGTACCCATGTTTGGGACATCACCGTAAATTGTACACACCCAACAAATGAGGCCCACCTTATAATTTGTAAACCCCATACATAGAACTACCAGGTGTATATTTTCTTTCACTGGATGTAGGCCCCACGTGATTGTGAATCTGACTATAAAATCGCCCAGAACCAACCTTGCACCAAAAGTCTGTTTGATATAGAATTCATGCGGACCACATTAATGGGGTCCACCACCTTCCCAGGATATTTAATGCATCATCTAAACTATGGAAAAGAACTTTTTGGTGCTAGTGAGCCCCAAAACCTTATGTGGGCCATCTAGTGCGGGTTGTCTTGTATGTACCCTTCCCTTCATCTGATGAGGTTCACCTATCATGTTTTATAAATGAGTGTTTTATAACTTGTAAAATATGTAGTGGACTGATCTTACTGCCCAGTTGATGTCTTAAGGTATAGATGGCCTTGGGCCCATCTAAATGAGGCAACCTTAAGGCCCAAGTGAGCCCAACATTAAGAGAAATCGTTAGGGAGTGAGAAGCCCACCATGGTAACCTTCGTTGAACCCGTTGGGCAGACCTATTGCCTAGTGGTCTGTGTGCCTTGCAAACTACCTCTAGTCAAGTGGACCACACTTAGCGATGCCTATTTTAGAATTCATAAGCTAGATAATTTGGATTTTTTTCTTGGTTTGCTTGTATATGTGGCTAGTGGGCCCAATATGATGTATGACATGAAAGATGTTAGCATGTTGTCCTTATGTTTGAGATTGTGCATTATTTCTAGTTTATGGTGGAATGTGTGGGTTCCAGTTAGTTGTGGAGTTGGATCCACACCATTGAAGGCTTTATGGTTGGAAGTTTATCCCTTGGAGTTGGCCTAGTGGTCCACCAAGTGAGACTCACACTTGACTTATACGACCCCATACTTTGCGTGTAGTCCAAGGTCAATATGGAAGTCGCACTAGTTGTGACACACCTAGTAATGGTCGAGATGATGATACATGTGTGATAACATGATAATTATGATGGTGAGTTTTTGGTTGAAATGATAGATATGATCTAATTGATGGTGATTATGGTAGAGTTAATATCGATTATGGTGATAATTTAATGGATGGTACATTGATGACATATGCATTGATGATGAATTAGTTGTTTATGGTAGTTGTGACATTGCCTATGTTAATCATGAAGTAGAAGTGATCTTTATGTTAATGATGATGATGATAGTATGTACATGATGACTAAATATGCTAGTTGATCACCATGCTTTACTTGATAATCGTTACTTTGGATGATGGGGTTGATATCCTTGTTGATAATCATGCACGTGTTGATTCTCATGACGATGGTATATGTATAATCACTATGCTTTGCATGATATTGGTTACATTGGAGATGATATTGGTATCAAAGTGACAATAATGCACACGTTGATGGTCACGATGATCTCATGCATAAGATAACCATGTTTTACTTTATGCATGGATGATGAGAAATAAATGCTGTTAGTGAACTTAAGGATAACCTCATACATGATAGAAGCCTAATGCCTAGGGCATGTATGATGCTAGTGTTGGATGATGGCCATGATATTGATGATGCATATAAATCCTTGTATCCTATGTACTCCATGCACAAGCTTGCATGACTTGGATAATTCGACGTAAAATGTTGGTATGACACCTGATGAATTTTGTGGCGTTACATTAGTGATTGGTGCAAGGGTTACACTGAATGTTTGCTAATAGCATTTTCTTTATGTTGACATGGTACTTTCTTTATATTGACATGGTACTTTCTTTATATTGATGCGATACCTATTTTATATTAGAGGTATGATTGCTCTTGCATTTAAATTAGCATTGCTTTATATTCATTTAACCCTACTTTATACTTAATGCGGTATTGCACATCTCATGAATAGTGCTTATGATTGTACGTTATCATATCTCATACGCATCATTTGTATGCCTATTGTGGATGACGATTATTCATAACATGTCTTTCGACTTGAGACACTTAGGGGACTTTATATGAGATAAGGTCGCCCCGGGTGCTTCCCGCGATACGTGCAAGTTTGATGCATGTCTTGGATAATGTGAGCCATGCATTATGCACTATATGTGATACGTACATCTACTCTCTAGAGACAACAGGGAGGTGGTCTCGTAGCCTTGTTGTGGCTGGCGGATGACGGACATAAAAAATTACTGAGTTTATAAGGTGTCATAGGCATCCCTGGGTGAAAGTCCCTAAACCCTGTGGTACTAGTAGGATGTTTCAACATCTAGACCGAGTGAATTCATAAGCGCACAATGGCTAGATACCAGTAGGCTACGTCTTGCACTGTGTCAGGGTAGTTTAGAAGGGGGTTTGACCTTACCCGCCTGGGTGTAGAGGGTTATATACTAAGTTAAGTTTGACCAGCTCATGAAATGGGTTGGCTATCGACGGACAGGGTGATTTTTTGTACCACTGACGAGGTGGCTAGTGAGGTCTTTTGCACTTGCTTGGTCTTGCGCGCCATGGGCGACAACCAGTGTCGTAAGTGTACTAGACCCCGGTGATGTTTCCAGATATGAACTATACTGAAATGTGGACTTACTGAGTAGGACTTGCATGTTCATCATTTGACTCATGCATTAATTCATCCACTATCCAATCGGGCTAGTGGTACGTAACTAAATCATTATGTGCACCTTTGCAATGGCCATAATTTCGGTTAGGTACGCGACTAACTTAAGATTAGGAGTACACCACATTAAGTTTAACTATCTAAATCAAGTATGGGGCTAGTTTAGATATATAAGTCCCTTCTAATGAACCCCACGGCTTGCGATACCGCATACTATCATCCCGACTACACACACCAGCTTTATTATTCCTTTTCCATCGTATGCTCTATAGTGGAATATGAAATTTGATTATCTTGTACATGATGATTGTCTATTCTCATGATTCATGATCGTCATCTGAGTAGTATGCCTAAAATTGATCACATGATTTATGATAACCTAACGAATTTTAATAATATTCTTGGTTGATAACATGCTCGCTTATGATAACATGCTTGGTTGATAATATGCTTGTGGTTGTTTTGGATGCCTTTACAGGAGTGCCCTGATAAGCCGTATTTTACTCATGACACAGTAAACTCACGAGCTGTGGTTTGCTCATACAAATGACTTAACCTTTTCAGGATATGTTAGTAGCATGGTGCATGCATGAGTTATAAGGGATTTGTTATCTCTTCTTCCTCATTGTTAAGCTGGTGAAGATCATATGTGTGATCTGTCGACCAGGTTCGTTTCTTAGATATGTGTTGATATTGTAAGTGTTATGGTCTCACGCTCCTTTGATTGTCAAATTTTGTAGTGCCAAAACATCTTGTGTTGCCAAAACCTTTATCTGTGTGTCCTGTGCTTGTATGTTGATCTATTATATATATATATATATATTATATATATAGATATATATATATATATATATCTATATATATATATATATATATATATAATGATTCAAGACGACATCACAATGGTTCAAGACATGTACGGTGCTCTGCTTCAAAAAATGCAAGGTTATGTGTAAGCATCATTGTTCAGAGCTACATCGATAAGAAGAGTGTTTGTTCAAGACTCAAGTGCATTTCAAGACTCAAGTGCAATTCAAGTTGAAGTTTAAATTCAAGTTGTAGAAGATCTCAAGATCAAGCTACATCAAGTAGAGATCTTAAGCTTCAAAGGTTAAACCATCATCTAAAAGAATGAAGTTCAATGTTCATACTTCATGTCCCACGTATGATAGATATTAGTGTGACCTTAAGGTAGGTCATTTTGTATACATAATTCAAGATGAATCTTTTTACATGTATCTGGTCTGTTCTAAGACTAGTCCTGGACCTTGTTCGACTAGTCCTAGCACTGGTTCGACCAGTCCAAGAAATTCCACGACCAGTCCTAAGTTGTTGAAGATTTTCAGAATTTTTGGTTATTCTATGACCAGTCCTGGAGACTGTTCGACCGGTCGTAGGGATGTCACGACTTATCCTTCGACCAGTCCTAGAACTACGACTCAAACTCCAGCAACCAATTCTGGTTACTTACGACCAGTCCTGGGTCAGCTACAACCAGTCGTAGGTGGTCTAAGACTAGTCGTAAAATCCTAATACTAATCATAGAACGAATTTTTCAGATCGCGCTTAAAATTTCAAAATGTTGTTAGTGCTACGACCAGTCGAAGGGTTCCCAAGACCAGTCGTAGACGCGATCTTTGCATCTATAAATTGAGCACGAATTTCAGAGTTTTTCATCAATTAATTTGAGAAAATTCAAGCCTCTACTCTGAGATAAGTTAGTGTTCATTTTAAGTTACTCTGTTCATATTTAATATTCTTTTTGTTAGCTTTTCTTATTTGATTTTATTCCTATATTCCAATCTTATTTGAAAAGAGGAATTGTTGTATTCCTACTTATTGGAATCAAAATCAAATAGAGCTACACCCAATTTGGTTTAATTTAAAATCAATTAGAACCTAGAACCATTTCTTAAGTGAGTATTAGACATTGAACGTTGATTTGAACTTCTACTCTGATTGGTTCTACCGGGCTGCTACAAAAGAAGAAATCCAGGTATTTTACATTTATTGTAAATTCATTATTTTGGTTTTGTTTGAGATTCGCCAGAAAAATCTCATTGTGTTGGTTATCTGAGGAGAGCCAGAAAACTCAGAAAGTGTGGGTTTTTGGATTGCGTAAGCCCAAGTTAAAAAGACACAATTGTGAAGGTTTTAGGTGAACCTGTGAAACCTATTTTAATAGTGAATGCTAATATCCCATATGTAAGGATATTAGGAGTGGAGTAGCAAGCTGTGTAGCTGTTGTTTAACAGTTGGTGAACACATAGGCAAACCACTATATATCGGTGTATTTTGTGATTTGAATGTTCTTTTAATTTCTATATCTTTATTCATTCAGATTTGTGGAATGTATATGTGGATGTGAATGTTGTAATATTTACATTTCAAGCAAAGTGGGGAATGTTGTAATAGTTTAGAATTTATTTCTTGTTATTTCCTTTCTGTTTGAGTATTGATATTCAATTTGTTCTAATAAGTTTGTTCTGCCATAAACCCTTGGTTTTTATGGTGCAAAGGTTGTCCTTAGAACAACGTTAGTATCAAGCTCTTTATTTTGAGGTTGCTTTACATTCCTTATATTGTGGTTTATTTTCTTTATTTTGTTGGCTATCCTATTTCTTATTTTTCGCTGTTAAATTTTAATTTGACACCGTCCAATTCACCCCCCCACCCCCCCAGGACATATAGCTTGGCCTTTTCAAGTGGTATTAAAGCCTAATAGCTTGTTTTTAAATTCTTTATTCTTGGATTCATTTCCTAAGCTAACGATCTAAGCTATATATAAGATGTCAAATTTTGATAGCCTTTCAGTCACTAGGCCTCCACCCTTTGATGGCTCCAACTATGCCTATTGGAAAGCCAGGATGAGGATTTTCCTTAAATCCATGGATGAAAGTGTGTGGCTTGCCACAGTAACTGAATGGATTCCTCCTACCATTGAAGTAACTAGTATTAATGGATCAAAATCAATGAGAATAACACCTTATATTTCTTGGACCACACTTCAGAAAAGTGAGAGTAGTGTCAATGCAATGCTTTCACTTGCGCACTATCACCGGATGAGTTCAAAAGAATCATATCATGTGATACTGCAAAGCAAGCTTGAGATATATTAGAAATGACACAGAGGGTACTTCAATTGTCAAAAAATTTAAAGTCCAACTCCTCACAACCAAATTTGAAGAAATTCTTATGGAGGAAAATGAAATGTTTATGGACTTCTACACTAGATTAAATGACATTGTAAACTCTATGTGGGGTCTTGGCGATAAAAATCTAGAAAGTAAAGTGTGTGCAAAGATACTACGCTCACTACCTGAACGGTTCAACTCTAAGGTAACCGCGATCGAGGAACTTCGTGATACGGACAATATGATGGTAGAAGAGTTGGTTGGGTCTTTACAAACCTACGAGTTAACTTTTAAAGCTCTTAAAGGTAAATCAATAGCCCTTAAGTCTTTCAAATATATTTCTCAAGAAAATTTTGATTTTGAAAATTCCGAAGACGATATGGCTCTTTTAGCAAAAAAGTTTTACAAGACTTTCAAAAGTAAAAAGAGGGTTGATTTTCAAAAATCAAATGATAAGAAAAGATCTAAATCTAGATCTAAATCTTGAAAATCTTTGAAAGATAGTCAATGTTACAACTGCCAAGAATATGGGCATTTAGCAAACAAATGTCCTAAAAGGGACAAACCTAAAAAAAAAAGAATGTTGGCTACTTGGGACGAATCTTCTGGTACTGAAGAGCCTCTTCTGAATCAGAAGATTCTGAAACCGAGTGGGCAATGAAGTTAAGCCCTTATGACTCTAGCCAAGTTCACTTTCAGATTATGATGATTCACTAGTGAAGAAAATCTGAATAGTGATCATGATAATGAAGAAGATCTTCAGATGCTTAAAATGCCCTATACAAGGAAAGTTGTAAAATTGCTGTAAAACTAAAACTTCAAAAAGAAAGGTTTTCAGGACTTAGAGAAAGATTTCAGTCTCTTGTTTTAGAAAAATTTTATCTTTTAGATTGTTTTGAAAAATGCAAATGTGATCTAGATTTCAAAACTACCCTTATTGAAAATTTAAAATCTGAAAATGATAAACTTAAACTTGAAGTCTCTTCCCTTTTGAGTTTAAAGGATACATGGAGGTATGCCCAAGGTGATCCAAAATTAGAAAAACTTTTAACTGGAACAAGAAAATGTGGTGACCGATCCGGTTTGGGCTACGACAAAAATATTCCCCCTAAACAGAAGAATACTCCTCCCAAGTTTGTAAAAGGAGAATCCTCTAACTCAAAAGAGAAAAGTTCAAGTCAAAAGTTTTCTAAAAATGTTAAAACTTTTCAATCTTTCAAAACCAGAGGTAACCATATCAATTACAAAAATCAAAACCAGAACCTTTTATTGAAAAAATAGTTGATTTGCTTAAGGAGCTCTTAAAATCTAACTCAGTGGGTCACTCGTACAAAAATTACAAATATAAGAAGACCAGCTATACTCCTAAACCCAAAACAGTAATGAAATGGGTTCC
This sequence comes from Magnolia officinalis, assembly GCA_021015155.1. NCBI lineage: Eukaryota > Viridiplantae > Streptophyta > Magnoliopsida > Magnoliales > Magnoliaceae > Magnolia > Magnolia officinalis. Next base: position 47,631,430 of record JAJHSJ010000012.1, read on the forward strand.
TAAAGTTACTTACTTGGTTGCCCACACTGCTTTCAAAGCTACAAGCCATTCAAAGTGGTACTTAGACAGTGGATGCTCAAGGCATATGACAGGCGACAAGGCTTTATTCACTGATCTTAAGATATGACTGATGGGTCAGTCACATTTGGTGATGGTAGCAACTGCAAGATTATTGGCCAAGGTACGCTTCAACTCTATAACCTCCCCTTATTTAAGAATGTTTTGTATGTTGAGGGGCTAAAACACAACCTGTTAAGCATATCTCAAATATGCGATAACAATCATAGCGTGAAATTTTCTAATAAAGGTTGTCAAATCTTGAACAAAAAGGGTTCTGTAATATTAATTGGTCACAGGACTTCTGAAAAACTGCTATATTGTAAGCGATGGTAGCTCATCTAATCAATCATGTTACATAGTCCATACCGATGAAACAGAATTATGGCATAAACGCCTTGGACATGTACACTACCGTAATTTATACAGATTGATCAAGGGAGAACTAATAAGAGGCTACCTAAATTAAAAATGTAGACAACAAGATAGTGGTGAATGCTAGTATGGCAAGCAAACAAGGAGCTCTCACAAAAAGGTGAACTCTAATGCCACATCAAGACCACTCGAGCTTCTCCATATGGATCTTATAGGACCTACCAGGACGGAGAGTCGAGGTGGCAAAAAATACATCTTAGTAATCGTGGATGATTTTTCTAGATTCACTTGGGTAGCCTTCTTAAGGGATAAATCAGAAACCCTTAATGAAGTTAAAAAGATTCTCAAACGTATCCAAATTGAAAAAGGTTCTCACATTTGTAAGATCCGTAGTGATCATGGATCTGAGTTTGAGAATAGCAGTTTTGAGAAATTCTGTAATGATCAGGGAATATCGCATGAATTCTCTGCATCCAAAACTCCTCAACAGAATGGAATTGTGGAAAATGGAAAGGAAAAATAGAGTGCTTCAAGAAATGGGAACTGTAATGTTGAATAGTATGAAGCTCCCTAAAAACTCTTGGTTGATGAGCAGTAAATACTGCCTACTATGTTATTAATCGGGTTATATATGTAATTTAATAAGAAAACCGCCTATGAAATGTGGTTCGATAAAAAGCCTACTGTCAAATACTTTCGAGTTTTTGGTAGCAAGTGCTATATTTTGCGTGACCGTAAAAATCTGGGGAAGTTTGACACAAAAAGTGACGAAGGAATCTTTTTAGGATACTCTTTAAACAATCGCGCATATCGAGTACTGAACAAAAGGACCGGTGTTATTCAAGAATCAATTAATGTGGTTATTGACGATCATTTGAATACTCCTGCACCATGTTCAGATAATGATGAAGTTATTCTAATTGACAAACCCAATACTTCATCAAGTCAAAACAATTCTGAATTAAGGACTGTTAAAGATCATCTAACGGCTCAAATTCTTGGTAACCCTCTCACTGGTGTGCGCACTGGTAGACAACTAGAAGACATATGTAATTATGTGTGCTTTACATCCCAAATTGAACCGATAAAAGTAAAAGAAGCTCTTCTGATGAAAACTGGATAGTATTAAAGAAGAATTTAATCAGTTTGTTCGAAATGATGTCCGGTACCTTGTTCTTAGACCTAAAGATAAACACATTATAGGAACTAAGTGGATTTTCAAAAATAAGTCTGATGAACTTGGTAATATAATTCGAAACAAGGCAAGACTGGTTGTACAAGGGTACAATCAAATAGAAGGCATTGATTACGATGAAACCTTTGCCCCAGTAGCTCGCCTTAAATCAATCAGACTTTTTATATCCATTGCATACTTTAAAAAATTTAAAATTTATCAAATGGATGTAAAGAGTGTTTTTTTAAATGGTGATCTATATGAAGAAGTATATGTTGAACAACCTACAGGGTTTGAAGACCCTAAGTTTACTGATCATGTATACCGTCTTAAAAAAGCTCTATATGGTCTAAAAGAAGCTCCCAGGGCATGGTACGAAAAATTGACTAAGTTTTTACAAAGTCATATTTTCAAATGGGTAGTGTCGATAAAACGTTTTTTGTCAAGAAACATAACGATGATACATTAATGGTTCAGATCTATGTTGATGATATTATTTATGGATCAACTTATACTAACATGACTGTTGAGTTTGCAGATTTGATGAAATATAAGTTCGAAATGAGCATGGTTGGGAATTAAATTATTTCCTTGGGTTGCAAGTAAAACAACAACCAGATGGTATTTTCTTTCTCAAACAAAATATGCTCTAAACTTAATAAAAAAGTTTGGATTTGAGAATGGTAAGAATTTTGATACTCCTATAGTACAACTTAAGACTCTCAAAGGACTCTACAGTAATATAAAAATATAGATCCTAAATTATATCGTAGTATGATTGGTAGTCTACTTTACTAACTGCTAGTAGACCTGATATTTCTTTAAGTGTTGAGATTTGCGCTAGATATCAGTCTGATCCTAAAGAGTCACATCTTTTTGCTGTCAAGCGGATTATGCGATATGTCACAAGTTTGGCTAAAATGGGTCTCTGGTATCCATTTGATATTAGTGTTCAATTGGCTGGGTACTCAGATGCTGATTGGGCTGGAAATATTGATGACAGAAAATCAACCAGTGGTGGTTGTTTCTATATTGGAAATTGTTTGGTTTCTTGGTTTAGCAAGAAGCAAAGTTCTATATTCCTCTCAACTGCTGAGGCTGAATACATCACAGTAGGAAATACTTGTACTCAGCTTGTTTGGATGAAACGTATGTTAAGCGATTATGGAATTGCACAGGAATCAATGATATTATATTGTGATAATTCCAGTGCTATAAATATATCAAAAAATCCAATCCAGCATTCACGTACCAAGCACATTGACATTAGGTATCACTATATTTGTGAATTAGTGGAAGACAAAAAAATATCCTTAGAATATATACCGATCGAGACTCAACTTGCCAACATTTTCACTAAACTGCTCGACAAAAGCAGGTTTAATAAATTGAAATTTGATCTCGGTATGTGCATTTTAAATTGATTGTTCATGCATATTTGTATCATAATGTATATATATTTGATAATTTGCTAGTTTAAAAATCTAATTTTTATGAAATATGCCTATTTTTATAGGTACACGACCATTCGAGGAAGTGCTCGACCAGTCGAGAACGGTCCTCGACCAGTCGTGTATCGCGTTGGATCATTTTAAATTTGGGGGAAATCTCATCTTCTTCATTTCCTTTTTCTTCTCCAATGAGCTGAGTCACGACTAGTCGTACCCACCTTCCTAGATCTTCAAGGTTAGTGCGTCATTTGTATTTCTCTTATAGATTCTAGTTCCTATTACTTCATTTTCACTCTTAGAGTAATCTATTTTCAGTTTCATTGCAATTTTGGGGCTTTTTCTTGAAAAATCTGATCTAGCAAAACCCATTTTTCACATCTTTTATATCTACTTGATCTTTTGATTTTCATTTTGATAATGGATGATAGGGGGAAAAAGAAAACTTCCCGTGGTCCATCTTCTTCTAGCTCAGCTCCTCTCGCTAGGAGCTATCTTCGTTCACCTGAGGATGATCCCTCCGATGTATGGGATTTGCGTATGCGCAAAGTCATTGTTGAACGGTCTGTTTGTATTGAACATGTTGCTCCTTTTAGTATTCTACCTCTACTCCAAGCTGTAGGATGGGATAACATTTTACATTGGGGTGGGCCTGCATACCAATCTATTGCATAGGCTATATTTGCATGTATCTCAGAGTTCTCTTTTGAGAATTTAACTTTTAAAATTGATACTAGAGAAAGTCTATTTGAAGTTGACTACCATCTGATTGCAGGGTTAATGGATATACCAGTTAATGAGGAGAGTATTCCTATTCGTAATTTATCTGAAAAACCCTCCGAATCTGAAAAGCGTATGCTAACCAGAGATTTGTGTAATATGAATGTACAATGGACTCATAAAGGGAATGCGCTCCCCACAAGGTACTTGTTACCCAAATATAGGGTACTTCATAGGATTTTTATTTCTAACCTGTATCCTCGTTCTGGTAATAAGACAGAATTAACTACCTTTATGATTCGTGTTTTGCACTCTGTCATCTCTAGTTCTCAAGTTTGTCTTCCTTCATTGATATGTCATTCATTTTCATTCTCATCTCCATCCAGGTCATAGTGATATTCCTTTGCTATCTTTTGACTGTTTAAACTAATCACATGCTAGTGGCTATGCCTGTTGGAGAAGATCTCATCCATCATCTTATTTTTAACAATTCGAATATTAACAAAATGAAATTGAAATTGGCTCGTGGCTAAGTGGATGTTGGTAGAGCTAAAGCTGGGGATCAAGAAGCTGGTGATCTTTCTCCTGACGATGTGGATATGGATGATATTTTCGATGAACTTGAATCTGATTCTGGAAATGATCCTGATTTTGAACCTTCTGAGTTTTATGCTCGTCTTCGTGCTTTAAAAGAGAAGGTAGGGAATATGAATATTGTTCATGATCTTCAATTTAAATATATGCGCAAGTATCTTAGGCGCTTGAACAAGGGAATGCATAATCTTGATCCTACCATTCCTGCTCCTTCTTAAGGATCCAATTAAGTGTTTTCATTCTTGATATGTAATAACTTTCATACTTTTGTTGGATTGTGTACTTTATTTGGTTTGACAACTTTTTAGCTATACAAGTAACTGGATTGTGAACGTTTACTTATATATTGTCGATTTACTTCATCTATTCCTCCAATAATTATCCTTTACTTTGTTGCTTACTTTGTCATATTATGACAAAAAGGGAGAGAAGGTTTGATTGCTTATGGATATGAGTAGTTATATTTTGGTTATATTTTGGATATGTGCTGCTACTCAGGGGGAGTATATAAATAATGAGTTTGTGCTACTTAATGACAACTGGTTCTCTACTCAGGGGGAGTATATAAATAATGAGTTTGTGCTACTTAATGACAACTGGTTCTCTTATATAATGGGTGCATGATTCGTTAATGTGCATGTTGTGCTTCTCTTATTGGATTATGTTTTGTCACATATTTGACAAAGGGGGAGATTGTAAGTGCTATGGTCTCATGCTCCTTTGATTGTCAAATTTTGTGGTGCCAAAACATCTTGTGGTGCCAAAACCTTTATCTGTGTGTCTCGTGCTTGTATGTTGATATATATATGATTCAAGACGACATCACAATGGTTCAAGACATGTACGGTGCTCTGCTTCAAGAAATGCAAGGTTATGTGTAAGCATCATTGTTCAGAGCTACATCGATAAGAAAAGTGTTTGTTCAAGACTCAAGTGCAATTCAAGTTGAAGTTTAAGTTCAAGCTATAGAAGATCTCAAGATCAAGCTACATCAAGTAGAGATCTCAAGCTTCAAAGGTTAAACCATCATCTGAAATAATGAAGTTCAATGTTCATACTTCATGTCCCAGGTATGATAGACCTCAGTTTGACCTTAGGGTAGGTCATTTTGTATACATAATTCAAGATGAATCTTTTTACATGTATTTAGTCTATTGTAAGACTAGTCCTGGACCTTGTTCGACTAGTCTTAGCACTGGTTCGACCAGTCCAAGAAATTCCACGACCAGTCTTAAGTTGTTGAAGATTTTCAGAATTTTTTGGTTATTCTACGACCAGTCCTGGAGACTGTTCGACCGGTCGTAGGGATGTCATGACTTGTCCTTCGACCAGTCCTAGAACTACGACTCAAACTCCAGCAACCAATTCTGATTACTTACGACCAGTCTTGGGTCAACTACAACCAGTCGTAGGTGGTCTAAGACCAGTCGTAGAATCCTAAGACTAGTCGTAGAACGGATTTTTCAGATCGCGCTTAAAATTTCAAAATGTCGCTAGTGCTACGACCAGTCGAAGGGTTCCCAAGACCAGTCATAGACGCGATCTTTGCATCTATAAATTGAGCACGAATTTCAGTGTTTTTCATCAATTAATTTGAGAAAATTCAAGCCTCCACTCTGAGATAAGTTAGTGTCCATTTTAAGCTACTCTGTTCATATTTAATATTCTTTTTGTTAGCTTTTCTTATTTGATTTTATTCATTTATTCCAATCTTATTTGAAAAGGGAATTGTTCTATTCCTTCTTCTGGAATCAAATCAAATAGAGCTACGCCCAATTTGGTTTATTTAAAATCAATTAGAACCTAGAACCATTTCTTAAGTGAGTATTGGACATTGAACGTTGATTCCAACTTCTACTCTGATTGGTTCTACGGGCTGCTTCAAAAGAATAATCCAAGTATTTTACATTTATTGTAAATTCATTATTTTGGTTTTGTTTGAGATTCGCCAGAAAAATCTCATTGTGTTGGTTATCTAAGGAGAGCCAAAAAACTCAAAAAGTGTGGGTTTTTGGATTGTGTAAGCCCAAGTTAAAAAGACACAATTGTGAAGGTTTTAAGTGAACCTGTGAAACCTATTTTAATAGTGAATGTTAATATCCCCTGTGTGAGGATATTAGGAGGGGAGTAGCAAGTTGTGCGGCTGTTGTTTAACAGTTGGTGAACACACAGGCAAACCACTATATATAGGTGTATTTTGTGATTTGAATGTTCTTTTAATTTCTATATCTTTATTCATTCAGATTTGTTGAATGTATATGTGGATGTGAATGTTGGAATATTTACATTTCAAGCAAAGTGGGGAATGTTGTAATAGTTTAGAATTTATTTATTGCTATTTCCTTTGTTTCCTTTCTGTTTGAATTTTGATATTCAATTTGTTCTAGTAAGGTTGTCCTGCCATAAACCCTTGGTTCTTATGGTGCAAAGGTTGTCCTTATAACAACGTTAGTATCAAACTCTTTATTTTAAGGTTGTTTTACATTCCTGTATTGTGGCTTGTTTTCTTTATTTTGTTGGCTATCCTATTTCTTATTTTCCGCTGTTAAATTTTAATTTGGCACAGTCCTATTCACCCCCCCCCCCCTTCTAGGACATATAGCTTGGCCTTTTCAGATACCATGTATAAAATGTGCAACCGCTTAATCAGATTAACCATTCCAAACTACAAAAAACTCCCTCGCCATGAGCTGGGTTTGGCGTTTGGGAAGTTCGCTAACCGTTCACCAAATCCGGCGAGTGGCGAGGAAGCTGTCGCGACCTGAGTTTGGGACTTGGGAAGTAGTAGGGCCTGGGTTCCAGATTTGGGGCGTGGCATTTCATGGGACTTTTCCCCCATCTTTTGGACATCTTTACAACCTCCTAACTATGGATTATATTTTTCAATAGTTGGAGGCAATTCCTTGTACAATTAATGATTAAAAAAAAAAGTAGTTTTACAATTTTTAAAGAAAAAATATCTTATCAAGATTTGGAATGCTAAGATTGATAATCAGTGTTGGTGCTTTGCATTTTTAGAATAGACCATTTGAGAACTTAATGAGGAAATATAGTATTACACACAAAGTGGCTACACCCTATCATCCACAAACAACTAGCCAAGCTAAAGTTTCTAGTAAGGAGATTAAACGAATATTAGAGAAAATGGTAAATCCAGAATGTAAGGATTGGCTTTTAAGGCTAACTGACACATTGTGCATTTACAAGACTGCTTTTAAAACTCCTATTAGAATGTCTTCCTGTAGACTTGTCTTTGGGAAAGCTTGTCACTTACTAGTGGAATCGAAACATAAGGTATACTGGGCTATAAAGAAGTTTAATTTCGACATTGAAAAATCTAACATGCTTCATAAAATTCAGCTTTTAGAATTAGAAGAAATTAGGAAATACGTGTATGACAATGCAAGAATATATAAGGAGAGGATGAAAGTGCTCCATAACAAGAACATTTTTACGAAAACATTTAAACTAAATCAGAAAGTCCTCCTTTATAATTCTTGTCTCCATATCGGTCTTAAAAAATTATGATCCAGATGGACCGGCCCATTAATAGTAAAGAATATTTATACTTATGGGGCTGTGGAAGTTGTGAATCCTAAAAATGGTAATGCGTTTAAAGTAAATGGCCAGATATTGAAACCATTTGTGGAAAAATTAATTTCAGAAGAAGAGTCCATATTTTTAGAAGATCCCGTGTATCGGGACTGATCTCATAGTCTAATGAATATCTATTTTCCTTTCTTTCTTAGGATTTAATTTCTTTTGGTAGAATGAGATCTTTTGTTTCGTAATTCTTAGTTGTTGAATCACTGATCTCTGAAGTCCGCTGCCATACGTCACCCTTCAAATACTTATTTCACTTACTCTTTATTTTATTGCTCTCATGTTATTTTTATTTAATACATGCTATACATTGAGGATAATGTAGATTTTAGGTTATGGTGGGTTTAAGGAAAAAAATTAGCTGAAATTTCTAAAATTATTTTTTTAAGAACGGATTTCTGTAATTTTAGATAGTTTCAGGACATAAATTTCGAGAGTTAGTATTGAATATTTTTAAAGCCTAAATTCTGGTTATTTAATGAATGTTAAGATTAAGAGTGGTCATTTCTTTGATTATCATTATAGACATGAAGGTAGAAAAACTAGATCGATGGTGTTGTCAAGTTTGGATAAGATAAGACATTCACAAAACTCAATGTTGGAAATTATTTAATTAAATGGTCATTACTTGTGGTTAATCAAAATATTTATCAAAGTACTGGAATTTTGGTGAATGATATGTTTGATTTGATTTTCTTTTGATTTAATTAAGTAGAAATTATTTAAGGTTACAGAATTTATTCATTTTTGGATTTTTTTTTTTCTAATTCAGAATTTCTTGCATGTTTTGCTCGGGACTAGCAAAATGCTACTTGGGGGGTGTGTGATAACATCTAAATATCGCATATTTATCCTCTTAATTAGACTAATTTTCATGCATTCAAAGTACTTAATGTGATGCCTGTATCCTAGACTGTATTGTTCCATTGAATCCCGCGATCCTTCCCGGTGAATTCTAGCAATCTGAGACCAATAATCGACGTTTGCGCACGACCCTAAGTCGTATCCCATATATTTGAGTCGGCTTAATCCGAGACTTGTACCATTGCGACCACACCGTACCACGGTTCCGACGCCGCGTCTTACGCACCAATCCGATACCCTGGCCAGGAGATGTGGGCCGACGTTTATTTCGAAGAAAAGCCGCGCATTTGCAATCCCAATAGAATCTCTACAACACATCCCATCAATCAATCACTCAAATCAATCAATCAATCAATGCTTTCTTTCTCCCCAAGACAAGCAACCACCAAGTCAACTCTTTCTCACCCTCTCTCTTACACACCCACACATGTCAAGTACACCATCACCTCACCCATCACTCACATCCATCAGTCTCTCTCTCTTTACATCTCATCTCTCTCTCTCTCTCTCTCTCTCTCTCTCTCTCTCTCTCTCTCTCTTTCCCAATACAAATTCTAAGCTAAGGGAGAGGCTCATGTCCGAGCTCTTCCATGAGAGAAAAGTGAGTGTGTGTGGCCCACTTCCCATCCCAAATCTATCATCCTAGCCATTGAAACCTCATCACTCTCCATCAAAGAGAAGCACAAGAAGCTCGGCGTTCCATCGGACCAAGAAGATCAAACGGTGGGTGCTTCTATTAGGCCTAGATTTCCTTTTTTTGATGAAGGGCCAAGTGAGGCCTACCGATTGATGGTATGGATCTCACTTTGGACCCTAGGTGTGGCCGATGGCCCACCTTGATTCTCATGATCATTCCATGATGGGGCCATTCTCCATGGACCCCATCATGATGTTTATTTTATTTGCATGGATAGAGGTCATCTAGACCTTTCATTTTGGTGGAGAAGGAATCTCCACCGTTGATCCTTGATTTGGTGGGCCCACGTGTATTGGGACCCACTTGATGTATGATGAATGCGAGGGAGGGCCCATAGTGTCGGGGTCCCTCCATCACACATGTGTGTCTATATCTCTCTCTCTCTTTCTTTCTTTTATGGTATGCGATGATGTGGTTGTATGGCCCACCCGGATGGACCCCACCATGAAGCATGTATTTGATCCAAGCCATTTGTAGGTGGGGCCACTTTATATATGTGTATGTCCCACACCACCCAGCCATGTGGTGGCCCACCTATGCAGGGCCCACCTTAATGATTTATTTGCATGCCCAAAAAGAGTCCAGCATCTGGATGTGAACTGGGAAAAACACAAATATAAGCTTGGTTCAAGTCTTGGGGGTGGGCCGCTCATGTAGGCCCCACCTTGATGTATAAATTCAATCCACGCCGTCCATCCTTTTCCCCATACCATTTTAGGCATTGAGCCTAAAAATGAGGTTAATCTAACTCTCAGGCAGGCCATAGCATAGCAAACAATGTGTGTACTATTGAAATCCACCCTATTGTTTTGATGCGCCAAAATATACCGAATATTGGGCTCGTTTGGTCTTGGGCAGTAAAGACCAATGGGTGGGGTGGATTTTGTTGATGCGGGCCCTACCATAGAAAAACCTCAGAAAAACTCGATTTCAAAAAATAAAAAAATAAATAAATAAATATATTCATACAACAACGCTGCTGCTGCCAGAAGCTACAGGCAGCGCCTGCTGCGTTTGGGCGGGCGGACAGGGACTGCGGTCCCATGTGTGGGCCCCACCGTGATGCGTCTTAACCATCCACATCGTGCATTAGTGGGGCCCTTAGGCCAATGGGGCCCCAACCAAAAATCAGCCGTATACACAGCTCGGGTGGCCCACATCATAGGAAATAGTGAGATTGAACAGCTACCATTGAAACCCTTTTTGGGTTGACAGCAATTTTGGATCATTGTGAAATTTATTTTTCCCCTGCATCCAGGTCTGCGTGACCTTATGAATGGGTTGGATTGCAAATAAGCATTATGGTAGACCCCACGTGGAACCGCAGTGATGTGTGTGTTTTATTCACACCGTCCACCGTCCACTGCCATGGACGGTGGAACCCACAGTGATGCATGCATTTTAGTCACACCGTCTATAAGACCCATATCCCAGTCCGTACTGTTCCGTCGACCCCCGCGATCATTTTCGACGAATTCCGGTAACTTGCAACCTATAATCGACGTTTGCGCACGACCCTAAGTCGTATCCCGTAGATTTGAGTCGGCTTAATCCGAGACTTAAACTATTGTGATCGCACCGTTGCCACGGTTCTAGCGCGTGTCTCATGCGCCAATCCGACGTTTAGATCATAAGATGTGGACCGTGCATTATAAGGCTATGGACCAATATTGCGGGACCCACCCACTCCATGTAACATCCCGAAAAATCGAGGGTCGAGCATACCCTCTCGAGTTCCAAAACATCATTATGCAACATAGATAATGATGATTGAATGTGTCTGAATTAGTGCATTGAACATGAGCTAGATTAAGGCAAAACAGAATATCATACTCCGAGACAGTTAAATTGTAAGCGGAAGACTGTGATATATAGATAACATATATAAAACAGGATCATTACTCCAGAGACAAGTTGAAATTCTGACATCTTTAAGTCATTCAGAAGCTAGTGAGTAGAGATTCAGATAATAACATATATAACTACCAGAGTGTGTAATGTTAATAGCAGGTTAAGAATTAATTTCAAAGTGATATCAAACCAAGTGTAGTGTCATCTAGTCAACATCCCGGTACCCCGTCGATCAAGGCACGGCTCATATAAAGCCGCCAGAAAATAACATATGCAAGAAAGTGTCCTCATCGTCGCAAGGTCTGGCTCGCCTCACAAGCATCGCCAACACCTGCAGCTATACAGGGTCTGGTTGGAGTTTAAAAAACACCGTCCCGTAACGTGGGAGTGAGTGATCAACTCAGTGGAACAATAAAGCATAGGTTAACATGTTATCATTCAGTCAAGCAGTAATGATAAAGCAGTAAAATCAAACAATTCTAACTACTCTTATTAATGCAAGTATGAATGACATGATGTATGCCCTCCTGACATACTCCCTCATGCGACACCCTCTTCGTTCATGGCATGCTTTCATCCCTCAGTGCTCCACATCTTCCAGGCACATGCAATGCATGATGAGCGTGATTACCGATTATTATTAGTCAATTTCAAACAGCAGTATTGGAAAACTAAGGTACCTCCCTTATTTCATTCCCAAACATGATCCATTCTAGGGTCGTCAGTCCTAGTTAATCTCAGATGATGGTATGTTTTCTAGGTTGCTGCAAGCGCTGCCGGAGCTGTTACAACGGAATCGTTACACCACTCCCCCATCACCCTTTTAACGGTTTCACTATACAGATACAGGCCTAGTTCATACTCTATATACACTGCTGCACAAAACCTCGTCGTCTCACCACCGCAATTCAGAGTATGCTCGAGGTCATTACAAAGGGCTGTCAGGGCTGTTACACGGAATCGTTGCACCACTCCCCCATCACCTTATCAATGTAGGCCGACAGCACGAATATAGTGTCCCATACCACCATAATCGGCTCACGAGTCTGGTTGCTCACTGGTCACTACGGGGAGGCACGTGGCCCCAGCGTAGGCCGACAGCTCGACCACGGTGTCCCATACCACCATGTCCGGCTCATGAGTCTTAGCGGATCGAGGTACCATGGTTAAAAGGGATTTCACTGGTAAGTTTGGTACCTTAGGTTCAAGCAGTGGTGACCAAACATGGTGAACATACATTAGACAGATCGGGTTACTCGACGAGCTCGGCTAGCTCGAGCGCACAACAAGTTGAACGATATGAAGCGCATAAGCACTTCGTGTGGCCAACCACTATCGTCAACCGAAGTACGACTCGGGTTCGTCGAACACATCTCACGTGGCAAATGAATCACAGCCACGAATTCAATTCTGGTACCGATTGTCTGAACTATAATCATAGCCCCAAACACAATCAATTGCAGATAGATAAAGCAGTAGTGGATTAAGATTCAACTCATACAATCAAGGTCTGGTATTATCCGTTTAAGGCTGCCAGGGCTATTGCACGAAATCGTTACACCACTCCCCCATCACCCATGACAGATCTTATAACGTAAACATGAATTTAAGCATATGCATTACATAGATAAAATCATACAATCAGTTGAGCATGTTATGAAGCACAACACAAGCATGAGTTTGTACATATTCAATTCCTAATCACACAGCTATCCAAGGAAATCATACACATAGTTAAAGGAGTTAAGAATCATATCTCAACACCCTTATACATTACAATTTACTAACTACTACTCATTCAAACATATCAACAAACACTTAGACTACATACATCAACATGCATGACATATGTTGTTCACATAAGTATTAGGCCAAATCCTTTCACTAGGGAATTGCCCCAATCATAACACGCACACACCCACGACAGATAGTCATGGAAAGTAGGAATCCAAGTTCCATATTCATTTGAACATTTTCACAAACACTTAGGCTACACATTTCAACATATATAGCATATAGTGGTCGTGGCTTGATTCAGGGAAAATCCTTTCGTTAAAGGGGTATCGCCAATACAACAACCATATATCCATGACAATTAGTCATGGCGAGCACGAATGAGAATTCTATACTCATTCAGCCATTTTCACAAACACTTAGAATACACTATTACAACATACATGGTGTATGTTAGCAAAACATGTATTAGGGCTATCCTTTCGCCAAGCAAGTATTTTACGCATATATAATATATTGATACAACAAATAATCATGTAACCACATCTCTAAAATATATAATGTATACGGTACTTTTTACAATACAGTATTTCTACATACATAGTATATATTAGTAAAACATGTATTTGGGCGAATCCTTTCGCCAATAAGTATTTTATCCATATATCGTATATTCAAACAACAAATAATCATGTCAAAAACATTTCCAAAATTTATACGTATTTCTACGAATACCTAGAATATGTAAAATTCCAAAATCTACATCTTTAATCGAAACAGAAAGCACTTTGTACATGTGCAATTGCATGCAGATCATGAATCTATCATTATCTGACATTGAAAGTGTTGAAAACCATAACCTATACACCTAAAGTCCGCACCTTTTATCGTAGAATCGAAACGGAGTTGATAGAATTGCTAAGCTTCCGTATTCGGCAGTTTGGCAACCTATAAAACGAAATAGGTTAGCTATTTCATAACCTACAACCACCCAAGCCCCAAATCAGATTAGAGTTAGGGTTTCTTACCTAGAAACGAAGCTGGAATCGCCGGAAAAGCGATTATAACGAAGCGGTGTAGCTCGTATAGCGGCAGGGAAGAGTGGTAGGCAGAATCTCCCACTGCTCCCACACTTTCTCTCTTTTCTCTCTCTCAATCTCAAATTCGTATGGCTGTGAGAGAGAGGATTCAAAGGCCCTTATATAGCTTAAAATCTCACCAAAACAGACTCGGGAACAAGGTATACTTGGGTTTTGTCCAAAGGGCATCTGTTTCAGCTCAACGGAGGACTTCTGGCGGGCCTCCTTGAGCCAAAGGTCGGACTTAAGCTCACCAACACCGGATCTACGTTCTATTAAGTTTTTGTTTCAGTGGAATTTCCAGATACGCGTGGTAGACCAGTTTCAGTTCAACGGTCAGCGAATCTCGATCGGAGATTCCGAGTACATGTAAATGTGTATGAAATTTCTCCTGATCCGAGGGTGTAATTTGGTCTGATTCTGATGGTCTGGTTGCTTAAAACTGATCCGCAAGCGAGAGGTGCCAGATTACTATTCAAGATATTTTATTTTGAATTAATTTCACATTTCTCACACTCTTCACTCCGAGCTCAAGCGAATAGCGCTGGGACACTATCTGGATTTGATTTCCGAGATGGTCGTCAAGCCCAGCAAGGCGATCCTAATTCCTTAACTTCATGTTAATCGGACTTCCGACGTGCGGTCCAGATCCGATACGGAGTTTCGAGATGCTCCCGAGAGCAGCCGGGTAATGAGATTGATCCTAGATTTTACGGTAACCTAACATCAATGATTATATAAGTTTTGGGTCTCGCAAATCGTATTTAAAGTGATTGGTGCTAATTTCACAGGCACTCTAGTTTAACACTGGCTAATTCCCGCCTAGTTTCTAAAGATTTAGTCCTGAGTAATTTCTGTCTGAGGTGGTACTTAGACCTTTGTAGTTTGTATATAAAGTGATCCAAGTTATACTACTTAGCTAGTTTTAGATAGTGTCTAGGGTGAAAGTACTTAGAAAAATTGAAAGAATAAAGTGATGAAGGGTGGGATTTGTGAAAGAAATGGGTTTACAAGCGATTTTAGCCTTTGGGACTGAGTTTTGACAAGTTGATAAGGTGTTAGGATCGACCCATTGCCTAAGGACGTCTAATCCCAGGTTGGCAAAAATCTGGGCTGTTACACTCCATGTAGCACCAATCCCTAGGAAATCATGAGGGTGATGGATGACATCACCCTAGCTATAGCCACCCTACCTACCCCTAACCTTTCTTACAAGCACTTATGGCTAGCCACCCTACCCCTAACCCTTCTTACAAGCATTTATTGCTAGCCACCCTCTCTTAGAAGTAATCATGGCCTACCTAAGCTACTCTCTCTCTCTTTACACTCTCTCTCTCTCTCTCTCTCTCTCTCTCTCTCTCTCTCTCTCTCTCTCTCTCTCTCTCATTTCTCAAACCCACAATCCTAAGCAAGAGAGGTACACACGTCCAAGCTCTTCCATGTGAGAGAAAAGTGATTTTTGGTGGCCCACTTTCCCATCCCTTTAACCTTCATCATAGTCATTCAAACCTCATCTCCCTCCATCAAAGTGAAGCACAAGGAGATCGGCTTTCCAACAGACCAAGAAGATCGACGGTGGGTGCTTTATAGGATAGGTTTTTCATCTTTTGATGATGGACCAAGTGAGGCCTATTGATTAATGGTATGGATCTCACTTTGGACCCTAGGTGTGGCCGATGGCCCACCTTGAGTCTCATGATCACTCCATGATGGGGCCATTCTCCGTGCACCCCATCATGATGTTTACTTTCCTAGCTTGAATAGGGGTCATCTGGACCATCTATTTTAGTGGAGAAGAAATCTCCACCGTTAGATTTTGATTTAATGGGCCCACATGTATTGGGACCCACTTGATTGCAAGGGAGGGCCCAGAGTGTCGGGGTCCCTCCATCACGCGTGTCCCACTCTTTTTCTCTCTCTCCCTCTCTTTTTCATTTTCTTTTCATGTGATGATGCCCATCAAGATGGACCCCACCATGAGGCATGACTTTTATCCAAGCCATCTATAAGTGGGGCCCACTTTATATGCGTTGTACCCACACCATCCATCATGTGGTGGCCC
Source organism: Magnolia officinalis (assembly GCA_021015155.1). NCBI lineage: Eukaryota > Viridiplantae > Streptophyta > Magnoliopsida > Magnoliales > Magnoliaceae > Magnolia > Magnolia officinalis. The sequence continues at coordinate 47,647,688 of JAJHSJ010000012.1, forward strand.
ACCTGAGCAGGGCCCACCTCACCTACGTGTGTACCCAACCCATCCAACATCCAGGGACACTGGACGTGAACTAGAAAAAAACAAATATTAGCTTGTTTCAAGCCTATGGGGTGGCCCACTCATATAAGCCCCACCTTGATGTATGTATTCCATCCACGCCGTCTATCCTTTCCCTCAGGCCATTTTAGACGTTGAGCCAAAATGTGAAGCTGATCCGAATTTCTGGTGGGTCATAGCATAGCAAACGGTGGTTTTCACTGTTAAAAATCCACCTAACTTTTCTATACCCCAAAACATATCGAATATTGGGCTTGTTTGGCTTGTCTTGAGCTATGGGAAGCAATGGCAGGGTTGGATTATTCCTATGCGGGTCCCACACTCGAAAAACCTTAGAAAATAGGTTTTCAAAAAATAATAATAATAATAATAAAATACATGCAGCAGACGCCGCTGCTGCCAGAGGCGTAGGCAGCGCCTGCCGCATGGAGGGCGGGCGGCGGTGTAGGTAGGGACCCACAGCTCCATCTGTGGGCCCCACCATGATGTATATTTGTCATCTAACTCGTTCATTGGGTGGGCCCCTTCCTGAAGTGGGCCCCCTCCAAAGTTCAACCACATCCAAGGCTCAGGTGGCCCACATCATAGGAAACAGTGGTGATTTAACGGCTGCCATTGAAACCCTCTGGGTTTCACAGAAGCTTTGGATTCAATATGATATTTGTTTTACTCTTCATCTAGGTCTACGTGACCTTATCATCAGGTTGGATGAAAAACAAAAGTTATGGTGAGCCCCACGTGGGACCCAGGATGATATGTGTTTTATTCCCACCGTCCACTTGGACAGTGGAACCCTTAATGATGTATGTGTTTTATTCACACTGTCCAATGACAGTGGGACCCACCATGATGCATATGTTGCATGCAAACCTTCCAACCATTTTAAAACTCATTTTTATGGCATGAGCTAAAGAATGAGGCAGATCTAAAGTTCAAGTGGCCCCCACCATTTTAAGTCGTGGTCAATGACGCCCACCGTTCAAAAATATCTAAAGGCCATAGTAGCTTTCCATTAAGTTGATATTTTTTTCCCACTTCATCTATCACTATGTTAATTTATGATTAAGTTGGATGGGAAACATATTTTATGGTGGGCCTTAGGAATTTTAAACGGTGTAAATCATTATCACCACTTATCTTGTGTATGGCCCATTTGATATGCATAGGGCCCAATTAGGGTGACCCATTTAATATAAATGGCCATGTGATTAGGCCCTTCTTGATGTAATTGTGGCCCGTTGTTGAGGCCCACTTGATATATGTGAGGCCCATGTTACGAGGCCCATTGTGATGTATTCGAAGGCCCAGGGGTTATGGCCCATTGCAACGTACATAAGGCTCATTGATGCAGCCCACTTGATTTATCTAAGGCCCATATGAGGCGGCCCATTTGATGTATCTGAGGCCTATGGGTCTGAGGCCCAATGAGATGAATATAGGTCCATTGCAATGTGTGATTCCTCCATAGTTTGTGTAATGATGTTTTATGGCGGGCCATACCTTGGGAGCAATATTGGTTTGACGTCCACATTGTAAGAATGATGTTGGTTAAATGTCCGCATTATAACTCTCCCTAGGGCCCATTGGTAGGCCCATACTTGTTGATAGTTCACCACTTTGTAACATGCTTAGTATATCTCCATGATTCATGCCCATACGCATCATATGTATGTTTGATATAAGGAATGTTTGGTTATACCATAAGCCGTTGGGCTGAGACATTTATGGGACTCCTTATGAGACGGAGTGCCCCACATGATCGTGTGGTACGCGCAGGATTACTGCATGACTGACGGTGTGACTCATGCATTTCGCATTGTGTGTCGTGATCACTGCACGCACTGCGACATCAGGGCCGTGGTTCCACAGGCACATCGTGGATGGCCGTATCAGATACCGAAAATACTTAGTTTTAACACTGTGGGCACTTAGGATGTCCTTAGGTGAAAGTTCCAAAACCTTTTTGGTACCAGGAGTTGCTCCAATGTCTAGACCGAGTGGATACACGAGCGCCCGAGCGTCGAATACCAGTAGGCCACGTCTCTCACTGTGTCGTGGTCGGTTGGAAGGGGTGTGGCCTTATCCACCCGAGTGAGGGGGATATAAGCTAGGCTGAGTTTAACCAGCTCGTAAATGAGTCTGTTATCGACGAGCCGGGTAGGTATTGGCAGACTACTGGTCAGGCAGATAGTGAGGTCTATTCCACTTGCTTGGTTGTGCAGCTAGGGAGGAGGCAGTCAATGTGAGGTGTATTAGACCCTAGTGATATCCAAAGAGAAACTGTACTGATATGTGTACTTAATGAGTACTGGCTTGCTTGGATTGCATTTCGCATATGACATTCGGCCACGCAGGCCTCGCATTGCATTGGTGTGGCCGATAGTATTCATGTCTCGCATCGCATGGCCTTGGTATGGTCGATAGCATTCATGTCTTGCATCACATAGCCTTAGTACGACCAGTTGTATTCATGGACTTACCGCATACTTTCGCATTACTCTGATATTGTACACTTGGCGCTTGCCTTGCTCACACACTTACACCACCCTTTAAGCTTTTGTAAGCTTATGCATGACCGTTGCATACAAGTGTCGTTGGACAGCAGCAGCGCTGAGGCAGGAGCGTGTACCAGACTATTTTGGAGCTTTTTGATCACCCTGTATTTCCCTTTCCGCATTGTATTTAAAGTTTTTGATACAGTGGATTTGTGGTGATGCTGTTTTGTGACTTGGTTATGCTTGTGATTATGCTCCATTACAAAAAAAAAAAAAAAATCATACTGAAAATCCTCCTTATAGGATCCCAGGATCAAAATCTAGCTTATGGGCGCTGGGAGCCGAGAATGGGGTACTACGGAGGCTGTCGGCACCAGATTCGGCGATCAAAAATTTTATGAGCCCGTTCTCCGAGTTTGGGGCGTGACATCATCCACAGCCGTGGACGGTGGAGCCCTCCATGGTTTATGTATTTTACCCACACCGTCCACACCTGGACGGTGGGACCTACCATGATGCATGTCCTGCATCCAAACCGTTCATCCATCTTGAAAGCTCATTTTTTAACATGAGCTAAAGAATGAGTCAGATCCATAGTTTATATGGACCCCTAACATGATGCATGTGTTGTATCCATACCTTCTAATCATTTTGAGAGATCATTTTTATGGCATGAGAAAAGAATGGGACAGATCTATATTTCAAGTGGACCCCACCTTGATATATACAACCCACATGAGGTATGTAAGTCCCATGTGCGAAGCCCGTCATTACGGCCCACCGTGATATATGTATTTTATATACACGCCGTCCATTTGGACGGTGCTGTACGGGCCAACCATGATGTATGTACTTTGCAGCAACGCCGTCCATCTGTTTTGTGGGACGGTGGGCCCCTTGATGCATGCGTTCTATACCCAGTCGTCCATTTGTTTTGTCGTAGGACAGGTAGGGCCCACCTTGAGATGTGTTGTATATTCACACCGTCCATCCACGTGGCCCCCACGTGATGTACGTGCTTGATCCAAGCGGTCCGATGTGATGTATAAGGCCCATTGATGTGGCCCATTGCGATAGGTAAGACCCATACAATGCGTCCCACTTGATGTATATGATGCCCATGTTTAAGGCCCAATATGAGGTGTACTCAGCCCATGTCTTGGGGTCCGATGTGATGTATTTATGGCCCATGTGTAGGGCCCAGTTGTTGCGTATTTATGGCCCATTTGGCGAGTCCATTGTGATGTATTCCCGGCCCATATGATGAGGCCCATTGTAATGTATTTCTTACCCATTTGGTAAGGCCCATTGTGATGTATTAGGGCCCATGGGTTGAGGCCCATTGTGATGTATTTGTGGCCCGTTGTTGAGGCTCACCCTGGTATATATATAAGGCCCAAGTGATTAGGCTCATCTTGATGTATTTGTGGCCCGTTGTTGAGGCCCACCTTGGTATATATATGAGGCCCAAGTTATGAGGCGCGTTTGATATATTGGAGGCCTGTGGTTCAAGGCCCAATGGGATGTACATAAGTCCCACTGAATGTGATTCCACCATGGGTTATGTAATGACATTTATAGTGGGCCATGCCTTGGGAGCAATGTTGATTTGGTGTCCACATTGTAAGAATAATGTTGGTTAAATGTCCGCATTATAACTCTCCATAGGGCCCATTGATAGGCCCATACTTATTGTGTGTAGGCCATCAAGGCTCATATTCGTTGTAAGGATAGTTCATCACCATATAACATGCTTAGTATAATTCCATGATTCATGCCCATACGCATCATATGTATGCTTGATATGAGGAATATTTGATCATAGCATCGCCATTGGGCAGACCATTTACGGGACTCCTTATGAGATAGAGTGCCCCACATTATCGCGCAGTACGCGCAGGATTGCTGCATGACTTGATAGTGTGATTCATGCATCTCGTATATGTGTGACTTGATCATTGTACGCCCTAGTGACGTCAAGGCCGTGGCCTCTACAGGCACATCGTGGATGGCTAGATGGGACACTGGAAATATTTGGTATTAGCACTATGGGGACTTAAGATGTCCTTGGGTGAAAATTCTAGAATCTCCGAGGCCAGGAGAAGCCCCAACGTCTACACCAAGTGGAACATGAGCGCCCGAGTGCCGAATACCAATAGGACGCGCCTCCCACTGTGTCGTGGTCGGTTGGGAGGGGGTGTGGCCTTATCCGCCTGAGTGAGGGGGCTATAAGCTAGGCTGAGTATGACCAGCTCGTAAATGGGTCCGCTATTGACGAGCCGAGTAGGTATTGGTAGACTGCTGGCTAGGCGGATAGTGAGGTCTCTTCCACTCGCTGAGCTGTGCAGCTAGAGAGGAGGCAGTCGGTGTCGAATGTAATAGACCCCGGTGATTTCCCCCAGAGAGCAACCGTACTAATATGTGGACTTATTGAGCAGGAATTCATATCCTTTCATTCATTCATTCACTATCCACTCGGGCTGGTGGTGCGTAACTATTTGTTACGTGTACCTTCGGTTGGGCGCATGACTAACCTGAGATCAGGAGTTTACCACATTGAGTCGGACTATCCAAATTTAGGTATGGGGCTGGTTTGGATAGAAGTCCCTTGTGGTGGACCTCATAGCCTACGATACTACGTACTATCATCCCAACTTCACGTTCCTACATGGTAATTTCATCTGCACCACATATTACATTGCATCCACAGTACTTAGCATTTTGGGTTACTATGTTTTTGCACTTATATGGCCTAGATGAGGTTGATGGTATTCGTGGCTCGTCTGGATTTGCATATTGCATTACATCCTCAGCATCTGTTATTATCTTATTATGTTTTGCATCGCATAGCCTTGGTACGGGTGATCGCACTCATGGACTTACCATTATATTTTCGCTTACTCTAATATCGTATGATTCATGATTTTGTCAGTATTTTCGCTTATTCCGATGATGTATGATTTATAGACTTTATGGTATACTTGGCACTTACCTTACACACACTTTCACCACCCTCTAAGCTTTCTATAAGCTTATGCACGATAGATGCGTGCAGGTGGCATTAGGTTGCAGCAGTGTTGAGCTTGGAGCGTGCAGCTGTCTTCTGAAGCTTTAATTTCGATATATGTATTTCCCTTTCAACGTTGTATTTAAATGATTATATTAGTGGATATGTGATGATGATGTTGCCTTTGTGATTTGGGTAAACTTGTGGTTATGCTCCATTATTTTAAAAAAAAGTACGTTGGAAAATCCTCCTTGTAGGATCCTAAGATCGGAATCTGGCATATGAGTGCCGGAATCCGAGAATGGGGCACTATGGAGGCTATCGGTGCCGGATTCGGCAATCAAGAATTTTGTGAGTCTGGTTTCCGAGTTTGGGGCGTGACACTTAATTGATTAATTAACATCTAGTTCGTACGTGGGCCTCAATATATGGGCCTCATATACATCAAATGGGCCACAGTACATGGGCCTCATATACATCAAGTGGGCTACATCAATGGGCCGAACCAATGGGCCTCATATACATCAAGTGGGCTGCATCAATGGGTCGCACCAATGGGCCTTATATACATCAAGTGAGTTGTATCAATGGGCCTCATATACATCAAGTGGGCCGCATCAATGGGTCACACCAATGGGCCTCATATACATCAAGTGGGCTACATCAATGGGCCGCACCAGTGGATCTCATATACATCAAGTGGGCCGCATCAATGGGCCGCACTAATGGACGACATAGATATACAACATATACATCACGGTGCATCCCACGGTATGTCCAGATGGACGGTGCTAATGTACAACGCATACATTAAGGTGGGCCTCACCTCAGAAAACAGATGGGCAGCGTGGTGAACAAATACATACATGAAGGTGTGCACCACACAGCACACACATATGTTGCAAGGGGGGGACCCACCGACCTGGATAGATGGACGGTGTGGCTGAAAGTCACATACATCATGGTTGGCCACAGAACTTGCTGACATCATTGCAGTGGGCCCATCGTCCTAACATTGGATGGTGTGGATTTAAAATACATACATCAAGGTGGGTCCCACCACCACACGTGCCACATGTGTGGGGTGGGCCCCACACCATGAAAAATGGATAGACGGTATGTATAAAATACATACATCATGTCAGGCATCCCACCATCACGATCTAGTGGACTGTGTGGATATAAAATCAATACATCACGGTGGGTCCCACCCCCACACTGTGGGGTGGGCCCACGTCCAATTCAAATGGACGGTATGGATGCAACATATACAGCAGCACAAACTCCACCGTCTAGCATATCTGGACGGTGTGGAATGAAACACATATATCATCGCTAGCCCATGATCTGGACGGTCAGGATGGGACGGGCCTGGATGTACAACACATCATCAGGTGGCCCCACTTGAATGGTGAGGATGTACAGTTGCAATATAACACGTACCTCATGATGGAGGCCCACATACCTTGACGTCAGCAGCTAAATACCTAAGTGAGATACACCAGCTGATTCACTTCTACTGCAAGTGGGTCCCACATGGGGCCCACCATAATATTATATTAATATATTAATATATTAAATTATTATTATATATATATATATATATATATATATATATATATATATATATATATACATATATGATACACTGAGGTGGCTCACACTGTCCAGGAGGCTCGACGGTGTGGTCAATCACATGCATCACGGTGCTGCCAATCTGCACCACTGCAGATGAACGATAGGAAGAACACATGCACTATGGGTCCCACGTAGACGGTAGTGAAAAAACCCATACATTGTAGTATCGCGGAGTCCCACCGTCCAGCAGTTGGACAGTGATGATGAGACCCATTCATCAAGGTGGGTCCACACATGTGGCCCACCATAGCTTTAAATAAAGCTAATATTTATGTTTTCCTTCAATCAGGTCCATCCAAACAGACTGCCAGGTGGGCCCACTCGGTGGACGACATGGATAAAAATACATGTATCATCAGGTGGGCCACATATCAAGAGAGAGAGACGGCGTGCAGTAGAGGAGCTCTGCCACTATGAGTTCCTCTAGTAATTACAATGCATACATCAAGATGGGCTCTAAATCGAGTGGAGCCAAATCAAAAACCAAAATCTAGTGCTATGAGCACCCACCGATTATGCTTCTTCTATGCTCCATGGACTCCTTAGCTCATAGGCTTTCCCTTTGATGGTAGAAGATGAAGATTGAAGGGTGGAGATGGAAGATCTTGGGGTAGGAATGTGGGCCACACTCTAAGCTCTCTCATGGGAAGCTTGGACATTGGCTCTCTCTCTCTGTCTTGGTGCTTGGGAGAATGGGTGGAGAATGAGAGAGAGAGAGAGAGAGAGAGAGAGAGAGGATGTAAGGAGAGAAGAATGGGTTGTTGTAAGGAAGGTTGACTTAGGGGATGGGAGAGAGAGGGGTGTCATGCTTTATTGGTAAGAAAGGCATAGGTGATGTACTTGATTGATTGATAGGATATTTGGTAGAGATTCTCTCAGAATTCGCAACGCGCGGCGTTTTTCTTGAAGTAAACACAGGCCCACAACACCTAGCTTGGGTATCGCAATGGCGTGTGAGATGCGGCGTTGGAACCGCGGTGACGGCGCAGTCGCTAGGGTACAAGTTTATGGTCGAGTCAACTCAGAAAAACGAGATGTGACTTAGGGTCACGTGCAAACTCCGATTATAGGTCGCGGGTCATCGAAATTCGAGTGGAGGACCGCGGGAGTTTAAGGAACAGTACAGTCTAGGATATGAGTCTTACAACGTGGACTACTTAGCTTGTCACAAAGAGAAAATATTGATATGGTACTCAAAAGGTATGGCATGCAAAATTGTTTTCCTAGACAATCGGCCATTGTAAATGGTGATAAATTCAGCCAATTCCAATGTCCGAAGAATGATTTGGAAAATAATTAAATGAAGGATTTTCCGTATGTATCAGGAGTAGGGAGTATCATGTATGCTTAAGTCTACACGTGATCGGATATTGTCTTTATAGTTGGAATGTTAGGCAAATATTTCTTTAATTTGGGAATGCAACATTTGATAGCTGCAAAGAAGGTGTTATACTACCTACAAAGAACAAATGACTTTCGACTCACACACAGAAGGACTAATCATTTAGAATTGGTTGTATACTCAGACATCGATTATGCTGGATGTGTTACTACAAAGAAGTCCACCTCAGGCTGAATCTTGATGATGGTTAGTGGGGCTATCTTGGAAAAGAGTGAAACGGTCGACCACAAGCTCATCCATCATGGAAGCTGAATTCATAGCTTGTCATAAAGCATCAAATCAAGCACCGTGGTTATAGTATTTCTTCTCAGGTTTGTGGATGTTGGAGCATATCCTGAAACTATTGAGAATCTTTTACGATAATTTAGTTACGGTTTACTTCTCTAATAACAATAAGCATTCATTAAGGTCGAAGCATATCAATATCAATTATCTTATTATGAAGGAAAGAGTTCAGAATCATATAGTATTTATGGAGTTCATTGGCACTAAACAGATGATTACGGATCCGCTTAATAAAGGGCTCCCTATCACGCCATTTTAGAAGCATGTAACATTTATAGGAGTCATTGATCCCACAGATGTATTCAGTTGATTGCGTTTTATTTTCATAGACATTGAAGAGATCTCATTGATAAAGTTTTAATGATTCTGATATAAAGTTAATTTTGTCTTCTCTATATATGTTCAATTTGTTCTGAGTAAGCAGAACTAAAGTCATATCTTGTTGGAGACATTTTAAAGCTCCTGGACCTCTTAAGGATAAACACATATCATCATACTACATGTGTAATCCTTATACCACGCTTCATATTTCTTAATCTATGTCATTAAGACTAGTAGTATTTGTGACTATGCTTAGTCTTACTTTGCCAAGATTAAATGTTATGATGGATACCATGATCCAATACTAGCAGTCTTGATGGACCATATTGTAATAGCATTGCCCTATTATCCAACAATTATATTGGTTAATCATTTGGATATTTTCTTCCAAATTAAAACATGTTTTTAAAAATAATTTTAAAGATTAATTATCCACATTGATCAATGTGGCCCAAATGGGAGAATGTAAGAATTCTATATGGTGGGCCTTATTGATCAACGGTTTGGATTGTCCTAAGGGTTGGATAGTATGATCGGGAGTACCGGTGGACCCCACTCAGTTGTGATTCATCTAAAATCGTGTAAGGGGTGGTGCACTACAACTGTGTTACACGCACAATGTTTAGTTGGACTAGGATCGACAAATTTGTGTGGAGCCTAAGGGAGAAGAGTTTTGATGGGTTTCAAACTCCTCAACCCTCTAAATTATATAAATAGGGCTAGGTCCCCAACCCTATAGACGACTGAAGCTATTCATCCCATCACAATACTTCTCTAAAGGGTGTAAGGTATGGAAGACTGTAGCATCAAGCCTATAGCTAGGGGTGTACACAAACCGAGCTAGCTCGGTTAGCTCACTCGACTCGACTCGAAAAAGCTTAATTCGACTTGGTTCGAAGTTGAGTTCGAGCTAATTTTTTGAGCTTGAAAATGAGTTCAAGCCGAGTTCGAGCTGGCCCCAGCTCAACTCGACTCGGATCGAACCCAGCTCGAATCGAACTCAGATCAAACCAATTCGGTGACTCGGTTACTTTGATATTAATGTTGCTCACCAAGTATTTGATGAAATGACTCAACGAAGTGTGGCTGGTGGCAAGGAAGGTATGTATATGAAACAAATACCCTTTTTATGGATTTTTATGTTGGTTGGAAGGTATTTGATAAAATACCTGAAAAACTTTTGCTGCTATTTTACAAACAGTGGGATTTTAAAGGTGTAGTCCAGGTGTTTGTGGAAATGCCACACAGGTAAACTCAGCTCGATCTTGGCTCGAACTCAGCCTTGAAAAGGCCTAGCTATATGCCCTAGAGGGGGGGTGAATAGGACAATGCCAAATAAAACTTATAACAGCGGAATTAAGAAGAATATGATAGCCAAATTAAATTACAATGCAAGAAAGTAAAACAACCTCAAAAATTAGATCTTGAGAGGTTGATACAAATGTTGTTCTAAGGACAACCTTTCACCAAAACCAGAGTTTATGGTAGGACAACCTTATTTCTAAAAAGATCTTTGTATCAAATCTTAAACCAAAGAGGAATAAGGAAATAAATACAAACTGAATTGAAATAAATTGTAATCACAAATGTATTGTTCTAGGGACAGCCATACACCATAAAAATGGCAGGGCAACCTTGCTGGAACAACTTTAAAGGAAATTTAAATTCAAGTAGATAAAGATATAGCAGAAAGTAAATTCTAAATTATTACAAAATTCTCACAAAGCTTGAATTAAATGATTACAACATTCATCACATTCATACATCCCACAAAAGAATATTTAAAGATTAGAAAGTAAATCATTCAACCATAACACTAGGGATTATAGTGGTTCGCCTGTGTGTTCACCAACTGTTAAACAACAGCCACACAAAATGCTACTCCACTCCTAATATCCTCACACAGGAGATATTAGCGTTCACTAACAAAATAGGTTTTCCCAGGTTCACCAAAACCTTTACAATTGTGTCTTTCTCTGTGAGCTTACACACAAAAAAAAAAAAAAAAAAAACCCACTTCTGAGTTTTCCTTGCTCTCCTCAGATAACCAATACAACAAGATTTTCTGGCAAATCTTGAAAGAAACCAAAACAGAAAGGAATTTACAATTAAATGTAAAATACCTGAATATCTCCTTCGATGTAGCAGCCCGGTAGAACCAAGTCAGAGTAGATGATTGAATGTCCAAGTTCAATGTCCAGTACTCAATTACAATGGTTCTAATTCTAATAGATTTTAAATTTAACCAAGTAGGGCTTGCCTTAATTGATTTTGATTCCAAAGAAAGGAAATAGCGATTCCTCTTTTCAAATTAGATTGGATAGCAAACAGAAACAAAATCAATTAAATAAAGCTAAGGAAAGAGAATATTAAATAAGCACACTTAGCTTAGATGGAGCACAAAAATATCTCTCAGAAGTTCGACGAAGATTGGCTTGAATGGATTAATTAATTCGATGATCTCTTCTGAGATTCGTGCTCTATTTATAGGTGAGCAGATCGCATCTTCGACTGGTCTAAGGAACCCTTCGACTAGTCGAAGAAATAACAGATTTGAAAAAAATCGGGCGCGATAAGCTTTGACCGTTCTACGACTGGTCGAAGACCTCCTTCGACTGGTCGTAGGTCACCTTCGACTGGTCGAAGGTCTCCTTCGACTGGTCGAAGATCTTGTGAATTTATCGCTGGACTTTGTGTCGAAGATTTACGAATGGTCGAAGAACCAGTCGACACTGTTCCTTCGACCGGTCGAACAGATCCCTGGACTAGTCGAAGACTAACAGAATTTATCCGATTTTTGTAACAAACTTACGACTGATTGAGGATTTTCTTAGACTGGTCGAAGCAACTTAAGACTAGTCGAAGAAGGCCTAGGACTAGTCGAAGAACAGACCAAATTTATGTAAAAAAAACAATCGATTTATGTATCCAAAGTGACCTACTTCTAAGGTCAACCTAAGGTCAGTCAAACCTCAACCATGAGTAAGGACATTGAAATATTAGGAACTAGTGACCTTGAAGTATGAGCCTTGAAGTCTTGATGTAGCTCAATCTTGAAAGTGTCTTGAATTCTTTATGAACTGCCTTGTACATGTCTTGAGTTCTTTATGAACTGCCTTATACTCTTCCTGAAGTCTTGAAGCTTGAGTCATATCTTGCGAGTAGTTCTTGCATTCAAATTTGATCTTTATACTTGTGAGCTTAGCTTGTTCATGAATGTTGATCTTTGAGAGAGCTTCACTTATGCAAGATATAAAACAGTGATTTTGGCACCACAAATTTGACAACAAACAAGGATATAAAATACAGCACTTACAAGCCCCAACTGGCCCGAGCTTCTGACCGAATCGAGCCGAGCTAGCCAGTCAGGCTCAAGGACAGAGTCGAGCTGAGGTCAGCTGGTGGTCGTGCCAAGTCGAGTTGAGGACAGCTCGACTCGGTTCGGCTCGATATACACCCCTACCTATAGCAATGGCGTCCCAATTACGTACATCATTAATTCAGTTATTAGATCTCCATACCCAATGCTCAATCCGTTTCAATTCCACATAAAGTCTACACTTTTTACATGCTTGATGAATATATTGTTTTACTTTATTTCATGAGAACATGAATTACTAATTCTAGAACATACTGAATTAATACACATGATACTATTGAAAATTTTCTTGATTAAAACTTGATTACTTATTGTATTTGCCTTAGTAATATAAGATGATTTTGGTTATAACCTTCAAGTCACTATGCATGTATATCATGCATACCTATGCCCTAACTAAAAATATGAGTCGTTAAGAGTGAAAGAGAGCTCTTAGGTGTAAGACCCGTAACTTTGGGAGACCTGTCGTATGCTTCTACTCAAACAATGGCATGTTCCTAGTGGACCAGATCGACAAGTTTTGATCGTTACACTATTTTTATACCTCAATACCCTGAGACTTGTACCCTAGCGACCGCGCGGTTGTTACGATTCCAACGCCGCGCGACACGCCCCATTTTGACACCTATATTAGAAGTTACAATTTTGGCACAATCAGAGGTGGGCTGCGCAACGCACATGGGCCTCACTTGCACAAATCCTTGTATTGTCAAATCAATCAATCAACCCATCCATCACTCATGTCACTCTCTCCCCATTAGTCAAACAAACTCGTGCCTTTCTTATACAACCCATACCCCTACCTATGCTAGCTCATTATTTCCTTCTTTTTCTCCCCATTTTACTTCTCTCTTTTCATAATTCCCTATCTACCCAAAAATCTTTACCACAATAACTCCCTAACTTCCTCTCATTTCTACCATTTTCTAGCAAGAGAAGAGAAAGATTAAGAGAGAAAGAGAGAAAAGAAAGAAAGATTATGGAGAGATTAAGAGAAAAGAAAGAGAGTTTGTGAGAATATTAGGAAGGATCAAGAGAGTAAGAGAAAAGAGAAAAGAGTGATTAGAAGAGATAATAGGTGAAAAGGAACTTGGTGGACCGTCAGATCGCTGATCTGAAACGATCCAACCCTCCATCTTCTAAGTGAGTGTATGGGAGGGTCAAAACCCTCCCATTCTTTGTAATTTTTTCTATTTTGTTGGCCTACAAGGGTGGGACCCACCTTGATCATGTATTGAGTATGTGGTGGACCCCATAGTGGCGGGGGGCCAACCCGATAGCCGGATCTATTTCCCTTCCTTTCCCTTTCTTTTCTTACTTTCATGGTGTTGTGGGGCCCACAAGTGGGCAACGCTATTGGAAAGCATGCTCTGCCTGCTAGCATAGCATGAACCACCTTGTGTGGCCCACAGTGATGTGTATTCTCCATCTAACTCATGACTTAGGACACATATTTTTGATGGTGGAAAGGGGATCAAAATCGATTGATCCAAAGCTCCTTGTGGCCATCTTGATTTAGCTAACTTGTTGGACGATTCAGATCTCTCGTATGGACCCAACTACATGCCCGACTTTTTTTTTTTAAATGTATATACAAAATGGTCCATACGGTGGACGTTCTCAGCGTCAAAGATGTCAGAACTACCCAGCATCCAAACACATAGAGGTTTCATGGGAAGGGTGGAGCTTTCACTCGTGGGTCCCACCATAACTTATATGTTTGATATACACTATCCATCCATTTTTTCAACTTAATTTTGGTTGTTGGTCCCAAAAATGAAGCAATCCTGTATGTCAGGTGGGCCGCACCACAAGCCTAAGGGTTGGGAGCACCCTCACGTAACTGAGGCCATTTGCATGGGCTGTGGAGTGGGTTTCCACTCGTGGGATCCATATTGATATATTTATTAGATCCACACCATCCTTCCAACTCCTAGCTCATTTTAGTCGTGAATCCTGAGAATCAAGCCGATCCAACCATCGGCTGGACCACACCACAGCCCACATTGGGCTGGGAACACCCCCTCGTGTTAGCCATGCGAACGTGGTGTGGGGGCATCCCAGCCGTGGACCCCACCTTGATGTATATGTTTAATCTAATTTGCCCACCACCTTCTCCATATTATTTTAGGCTATGAGTCGAAAAATGAGACAGATTTGAGTCCCCAGTGGACCGCACCGAGGGAAACAGTCCCATTGTTGGAACTTTCTATGGCCTACTGTTGTGTATAGATGTGATGGAACCTACCCAACATTAGACTCCTTTGGTCCACAGAGAGCTGGCTAACATAATATACGGAAAGGATTATCCACTCATGAACCCCACATTGCAGAAAATAAAAACATATAAAGGAATAAAGAAAAACAAAAAGAAAAGAAAGTGTCACTGGGCGCCCAGTAATGTGAGGGCGGAAGCCTCCTTAGGTTGTCCCCACTCGTGGACCCCACCATGATGCATGATCCATCCACAGTAAGACCCAATAATCTAGATCGCCGAATATTAGGCCCATGTTCACATAGATTATGTGGGTAGGGGTGTTAATGGAACAGGTTAGGGCCGAGCCAAGCTTTGTCCAAGCCCAGAATGCATTGTTCGACGTAGGCCCAAACTTAGCTTGGGCCCGTGCCGGGCCAAAATAGTCCAGCCCGAGCCCAAACCAGTGTCATATATATATATAAAGAAATTTAATACCTCCAGTCAGCGTCTTGGGTAGGCGGATGCCCACTTGGGGTGTGGAGTGGGGCCCACACATGATGAGATATGACCACCCCACTAGAATAGTGGGGACAATGATATCCACCATTGCAACCTTTATGTGACCCACCGTGTGGATTGTATACCATTTAATAGTGGTACGGGAAACACATGACATGTACCCCAACAAAGTGTGGCCAGGATGTAGGGAAGATACAACTATCAGCTTGATTCAAAGCATTTGGGGGCCACATAAGGTGACCCATTGCACACACAGTCCAACAGGGCTCACCTTGTGGGGCCACTCCGATGTATATGTTTGATCCATGCCACCCATCTGTCCCTCTTGTTCATTTTAGGATGGGGCCCAAAAATGAGGCCAATCCATATCTCAGGTGCGTCACACCTCAAGGAAGAGAGGGACAATGGTGTCCACCGTTGAAACCTTCCTAGGACCCACCGTGATGTCTGTATTTTATCTACGACCCACCATGATGTATCTATTTTATCCATACCGTACATATGTTTTCCATATCAGTTTAGGTCATGAGCCCATAGATGAGGCCGATCAGACCCTCAAGCGAACCGCACCAAAGAAAAGACGACCATTCGATGTCTCCATCGGAATATTCCTAGGAACCACTATAAAGTTTAATTGCGACACACACCCTTAGTGGGACCCACCGTGGACCCCCGACTCGGTGCATATATTGCGTAGTCAGGCTATCCATCCACTTGACAGCCCATGATAGGCGTGGCCCACGGTAGCCCTTACCTTGGTTTATGCATGTTACATTCACCACTTTCTTTCATTGCTAGCCCATCTAGGTTGTTCCAGCAAGCAGCCCATTCATTCCTTCTCCCTCCCTGGGCGTAGTGCTCATTAGACGTAGCGGTAGGGACACGATCTCCTTCTCCCACAAAAGGGCCAATGAGGTAGGGCATGTTTGAGATTCTAATAGGCCGCCTTGTGGGCCCGACTTTAGGGCGTTATACTCCCCACCTTAGTGTCATTTAAGGGACCCACCACGATTGGCGGTGAACCCCATATGTCATGTCTTTCTAGGTTGTTATGAGCATGGTTAGGTTGTAATTAGAGGCTCCGACTAGCACCCATCTTGGACTCTTTATGTGCCCACATGGCTCACTATGAGTGGGCCTTTCGACTATAGGCCCACCTATGTTGGAGCATGTGGAACCCATTAGGGGTAGATTTGAGTGGATCCCACTTAGTCATATCCGTATTAGATTTGTGGAGCCCGTAGTGATTTTATTTGCAATCCAACTTAATCGTGGGTCCTCTTTAGTGAATAAATGATGCCCACACCATAGGTTGCCTTGTTGTTCATGTTGTGGTTGCCCATTAGGCTTGCCTGGATTTATATGTAGTAGTCGTACCATGGGCCAACCATGTGGTTTGTGTCGTGTTTCCACCATTGCACTCTCATTTGGGTTCCACACATTGCATGTATTGAGCCCATCGTAGGCCTGTGTTTGGTTGGTTGCGGGTTGCCCTCTTGGGCCTTGCTTAGGGATAGTCGAGGGCCTACTTTGATGACCATTTCGAGCCCACTATGATTGTTTGTGGATCCTATAACTTGTTACCCCGTTTGTATGCTGATAGTTGTATGTTTTGGCCGCTTAGGTGCATGCTTACCGAGTGGGCCCATTAGCTTGTAAGACCACTTAAGTATAGCCCTATGGGCCTCGATAAACTTAGTTTCCAAGTAGGTTACACCCGTTATGAATGATGAATTTCCATTATCATGTGGTGCGATATTTTACATGTGTGTTGGTACAATACTTCCTTGATAATTTATGTAGTATTACCTTAGTGATTTATGTGATGTTTACGCTTATGATTGCTATAACACTTCCTTTATGTTGATGTTGTGCTTTCTTTATATTGATGTGACACTATTTTATGTTAAATGTAGCATTGCTTTTACATTCGAATTAACATTGCTTTATATTGATTTAGCTTTGCTTTATGCTTGATATGGTATTACGCACTTCATGTATAGTGGTTATGATCATATGCTATCATATCACATTTGCATCATGTGTGTATGACTTGGATGATGACTAATTCATGATTTTTGGCTTGCCTATATGTGGCAAGACCGCATTGACGACTTTGCAACTTTGGCCATTTTTAGGGGAACATAAGAGATGAGGCCGCCTTTCATGTATGCATGAATTGCATAACATGGTTGCATGACTCGGATGATGGTCTAATACATTCACGCATTGCATGATGCATTTGCATTCACACTCTAGCGACATCAGGGTTGTGGCACTACAAGATTATTGTGGTTGATAGCTTGAGTATGGATATCGAAATTCTGGTTATGTTTACAGGGCACGTAGGATGTCCTTGGGTGAAAGTTCATAAACCATGTGGGCCAACATGATGCTCTAACGTCAAGACCAAGTGGATAACATGAGCGCCCAAGTGCCAAATACCAGTAGGCCACGTCTCCCATTGTGTCACGGTCGGTTGGAAGGGGGTGTGAGCTTTCCCGCCCAGGTGAATTGGGGTTATATTCTAAGTTGAGTCTAACTAACTTGTGAAATGGGTCTGCTATTGGCGAGCCGGGTGGGGATTGACATACCACTAATGAGGCGGATAGTGAAGTCACTTTCACTTGTTGTGTCATGCGCGCGATGGGGCAGCAAGCCAATGTCAAAGTGTACTAGACCCCAATGATTCTAGATGAGAACCATACTGAGATGTGGATTAGACATCAGGATTTGCATATTGCATCGCATCCTCAGCATATGATATTTGGCCCAGTATGTCTTTGTATCGCATAGCCTGGATAGGGCTAATGGTATTTATAGACTTGTCAGGATTTACATATTTCATTGTATCCTTAGCATATCACATTTGGCCCAGTATGTCTTTGCATCGCATAGCCTGAATACGGTTGATGGTATTTATGGACTTGCCAGTTTGGTGTCCATCATTCCGCTTACTTTGACATTGGTATGCTTGGCACATGCATCGTGCATACATGCACGCACTCTCTAAGCTTCATAGTAAGCTTATGCATGTTCGTTACGTGCAAGTTATGCTAGATTGTAGCAGCATTGAGGCAGGAGCATGTGCCCGATCTTTTGGAGTTTTGTAATATCATGTATTTTCCTTTCAACAATGTACTCAAAGATTATATTAGTTGATATGTGGTGATGATGTTTTTGTGATTTGGGTACATTTGCGGTTATGCTCCTTTACATATTAGAAAAAAAAAAAAACTCTTCACCCTGAAAATCCTCCTTATAGGATCACAGGAACGGAACCTGGCGAATGGGATCTGGGAGCTGAAAATGGGGTATTACGGATTCGGCGGCCGAAAATTTTGTGAGCCCGGTTCCCGAGTTTGGAGCGTGATATTAGGGATTGGATGGGAAAACAAAGAGTGAGAGGTCTAAGGATTGAAGACTTGCATCAACGAGTATTATTTCTTGGTAAAATCTTATTCTTCTCTATAATTGGAAGAAAAAAAAAAAAATAGATTTTATTCTTTTGGATAAACTAGAATCTAGATTTTCATTCTAAGATTGGAAAATCACAACTCACGCATGCATGGCATGAGAGAGGAGACGTGATCTCCTTCAGTCTATGAAGAAGAGAGTGCACGTCCCATGGGCGTTAGTCGTGGAACGTGAGAGAGAGAGAGAGAGAGAGAGAGAGAGAGAGAGAGAGAGAGAGAGAGAGAGAGAGAGAGAGAGAGAGAGTTGGACGTGGAGATCTAAGCCGTTCAAAGTGTGGGGCCCGATTCATTCTACAAACCTGTCCGTTGACAACTCCTAATCGAGTAAGTTTTTTTTTTTTTTATGTAATGTTACATTTTCTGATTTCTTGATCAAACCGAGAGTTGATCTTGATTAAAAATATGATTTTCTCTGATATAAGCAATAATCCAAACCGTTGAGAGCTTGTAGAAAGTACTTTTCAGCCCAATAGTTGATCTTGTTAATTAGTTGATTTTGAGCCATTGGAAAAGGGTGATCGTTGGATCAAGTGGGAACCACAAGTTTGGATGCGTCAACAAATGAAGCCATCAATGAGCCTCACACTGTCCAAATATGGACAGCGTCCGTACAGCCACTCTGTAGAGCCACTAGGGGACGTTATCCCATGTGATCGGCACTGATTTGAATTTCTGTTTTATGGCTGGTTTAGAGATTTTAAAAGATACGATTTTGTCTATGAATGATGGCTAAAGTGGGCCACTTAAATCTCCTAAATCATGGCTAGATCAACGGCTCAAAACCTTCAAGATTGAAACATTGTATTTAAATCTCCTAAATCATGGCTAGATCAACGGCTCAAAACCTTCAAGATTGCAACATTGTATATAGAACAAGATTTTACTCTATGTAGTGATTTTTCTTTGACCTGGAACTTGGTGTTGTAGGATTTTGTGGGATAACCTTGGAAAGTATTATAGACCACGTGTCATGATCATGAGCGGACCCCACGCCATCCACCTAGGGTGACGTTTGGGCATCCTATACGTCCCAGGGACTAGTTTTCTTTTGGACTGGTTGTAATACCGGTTTAGGACACGCTAGAAATGATGGAAAAAGGTTATGTGGGCCACGATATTTGCTAAGATTAGAGCCCACAAACGTCCACTAGAATAATTAATCTAATAGCATAAGTTCTTGTTGTAAATTATGCATTTTGAGCCACAAATCTTATATGAACAATGGATATGATGGACATTATAGAAAATGGAAGTTATGGGCATTTCTAGGGCTAATTTATAAGCGATGTAAACAATATAAAATGTAGTTACATGTGCAATTGATGGACCACAAAAATACTAAGTTGGATCACTCATGGGAAATCCATCTAATGGAAAATTTTGCGGATGTGAACACTCTAAAGAGAGATTTTTGGGCTGATCTATGAGCCCCTATTTGAAACTATGATGGGCCATATCTCAAACCCTAAAAAGCCCATGCGTTTCATTATTGTAATAAGTGAGAACTTTAGCATCTCTGGCCTTTATAACAAGCTTAATGTATAAGAAACTGTCGATTTTTGGAAATGTGGTAATCTTGGAATTTGGCGGGCCATGGCGAATAGAGGCATTTGAAAATAAAGCAAGGTATATGAAATTGCGTGGTGGGATATAATCTACCACAGCATGTGTGGAAGCTTGGTGGAGGCATAGAATTATGACTAAGTCCTAAAGGCATAGTGATTATGACCAAATAAAAATTTTTGCCTAATAAACTAATTTACCACTTAAACTAACAAGGCATATTAACACTAGCTTCCAAGCCAAAGTGAGTCCAATCACATAAACTATAAAAGATATGCTAATTAAGAAACTAAACTATATAAAGAGTAAGACCGTGTGTACTTACAAGCTTAAGTGCCTAATATACAATCCAATTCAAACATTAATAAAATTTAACTAAATAATTATATAAGCATGAATTAGAATTACAAACATTCACAATCACAAACACAAGCATATATAGTGGTTTGGTTTTCGTACTCCACTCTCGATGGACGTACTCTCCTCAAGTGTACTAGTACTCACTATCAGAGGTTTTAAATCCTATTCACCTCTAACCTTTATATGGTTTCTCTAAGGATAACCACTAACATATATGTACACCCCCATGTCAAAGTCATACATTTTCACCCATGTTGGTGGCTCCCGCAAAAGACTCTAGTTGGTTTTTTATCGGCTAACCAAAAATCACTAGCGGTCCTAATAGAAGGACTTACATTAACTCCCGGCGGAGGCTTCCACGAATACTAACACATACGTGCCCGTGCCCAGTGGACCATGTACACACTCGTGTTGGTGAATTCGACCATACACAAGAGTATAGGTCCTACACAAGAACTTATCGAGTTTGGGTTATAAACTCTTATGCTCAATCCTACACAAAGAATGAGTATTTGTACTCACACTTGACAACTTATGTCACGCCCTAAAAATTGGCACCCAAGTATAGAGACTCTGATTTCAAGTTTTCGGGTGTGAACTTAATTAAAACGTATGTGTGTTGTCATCAGATTCATATTCATTCCATATACAAATAATCAGAGTAACGTATTTCAGCTTAGCGGATCCAAAGTGAGGTAGAGATTTAAATAAATAAATAAATAAATAAAATCCAAAAATAGGGGGCTAATATGCAAAGATACAATTCTAAATGTGGTGTCCGCATATATGAGAATTATACAAATCACAATAAATACAAATATTTATGAAAAATATAATTACCCAAAGTTATGGAGTAATGAGTTTACTAGGGCACCTAAGCTGCACTACCATCTGGTCCAATTCTTGAATCATCTACATATATCAAATAAAAGGCATCAAATACTAACATAGTAAAGAAATATCCCCAAGATTTTACTCGAGACATTTTAGTAATAAGAAAATTAATAACAAATACATATTTCTATATGTAATACTTTTAAGCATATTACATCTAAAGCACAAATACTAAGCAGGTTACACATGTTATCAACATAACCAAGCATAGACAAATGGTAGCAAAATAAAAAAAAAAAAAAAAAAATCATAAGTTGGTTATTTGATGCATGATGTGATGTTATGTGCAATGGTTGGCCAACAACACAACATACCAATAATTTTCATGATGATGTGCGCAATGGTTGGCCCACAACATAACCCACCAATAATTTCAAGATGTTATACATGATTAGCCAATTTGTTATTGTTTCAAAAAGCAGGTTGGTGAAGCCAGGATACTATCATTCTATCAATAGTCATTAAACGGATTCATGTAGCTCGTGACAATGCGTAGCGACCCCTCACCAGTGTCCCTTGATCCAAATTTAAGTTCATCACCTAATAGTATATACCACTTAATCGGGTTAACATTAGGGCTTGTCGCCAAGGACAATCACATCTAAGGTGAAGGTCATCACCCACACCCTGAATGTGGAGAAGGCATGCCACCCAAACCATTAATACGTAGGATCGTGACATTCATCGGTGCTCGGTGGTCACTACGGGGAAGCTCGTCACCTAATGTTTTACCAATATGACAAGCTCGTCACCCAATGTTTTTCGTATATGACAGGCACGTCACCCCAGCGTGAGCCGACAGCTCGGTCATGGTGTCCTATACCACCATGCCCGGTTCATGACTTTTTGTAGGATTATAACGCACTAATGGTTATGAGTAGACTTAAATTAATGGTAATACTGATATCCCAGATTCTATCGAATGTTATACAATCACCAAGCATTAGACTAATGCGATCGATTACAGATGACCTTGGGCAAACCGACATAGGGTGAAAGGTCTCTCTTGTACTTCCAACTACTGTTAATCGTTCATGTTCAACTTCAGCCGGACGTATAAGCCTGGGTTATCCACCCTAAATAGGGCTATCCACATATTTAAATAATTTGTAGAGCTCGATCCACCACAACAACAATTCGAATTTATCCACTACATAAATACGATCGCAAGGAAATTCCATACCACAGCATAGTATACTAATTGACCACATGTACGCTTCAATGTAATTCAATTCACATCAACACAATTCAATTATATTAACATTTCTTAGCATTCGACATCAAGGAGTTCTAATGTTAAGATTTTTATGCCATTCGAGCATTTAATCGAGCATGTTGTCAACCAAATAGAAAATAAACATATTTAATCATTTTAAAATGCTAGGTACAAGCTTGAGGGTGGATCTTCACCATAGAATAAAAAATCGTCGATCGGATGCAGCCTCAGCGTTAGAAATTTGGCAAAAATACTAAAAATCCTAATTCATCAGCAATTTCATTGTTAGTAATGTAATTTCTAATCTAATTGGATTTTAATTAAGGGTTAAGGATTTTACCTAACTTAATTTGAACATACCCTAACTCGATTCGGTTTGTCGAGGCACGAAATTGACAAACAATGCTTGTACGCCATCCACATGGGGTCACACCTAAATATGGCTTCCACAATTAAATGAGTCGCTCCTAATCAATTGTCAGGACCCCAAATCCTAACATGAATAAACCCTAGAGTTAGAGTTTTAGGGGAAAACACCGATTCCCATATCAAATAGAAGAATTTATGTAAGACACATGAAATCCATCACTATGAAGCTTAAATTGGAAGGTGGGATGCAAAGCTTACCTCCAATCACGAGTGGAAGTGGATTCGGTGAAAGAAACGGTGGGTCTTTTCGTTGAGATGAATCTGTTGAAAGTAATACCTAGAACGTCTTTCTCTCTCTCACTCTCCTTCTCTTCCTCTTTCTCTATAACTTAGATAATACCTATAACTTAGATAATACATAGATTTCTTGGCGTGATGATTAGAGTTTGGATTAGCTAAGTTTATAGCACGGCCTATTCGTAATTAGCAGAAATCATTCTCGACTCTAATCACCCTAATTCAACTATACTAGGAACTACCCAAATTTATAAAATATATTAAAAAATAAAAAATCTTAATATAATCATATAAGATGATTCTTAGTATGATTAGAAACAATTTCTATGAATACACCGAATATAAAAATCTAAGAGGAAAAGGATATGTGCGGCCCATTAGGAACTTGCAGTTGCAGAAATTTTTAGTTTCAATCGGTCGATTACTTGTAATTTTTTTATACTTTTAGCTATTATATTATTTTTATATTTTTTATGGTAGTTAATAATCAAGATTACTTTATCCTTATCAAATTTCATTTCATTTCGAGTTTTAGCAAAATTCTAAAAATTCTGGAAGTACAAACTGCTTGAAACCAATGATTTTTGGCATAGTTTTCAAAATGTTCTAAAATTAACTTTGTTTTTTTTTAAAAAAAATTTTTTATATAAAACTAGACTCATTAATCTTCAATATGGCTTTTGAATCAAATCAATTGAAGTTATAAAACAAAATATATGAATTTTTGAATTCAGCACATCGAAATTGTCAATTGTTGAACACCGCCGATTTGGGGGTGACACCGCCACTGCAGTGGTGGCATCACTGGGGTTTGTCCAAAAACTCAATTTTATGGCCTTAGCACCATTGGGGTTGGTCCACGCTCTTTAAAGTTCGAACTTCCAATCTTTTGGGTAGTTTTGGTGGACCCTACATCACTCATTATGGCCCTGAATACATGCGAATGCATGCACAGACATGCACTCAAATCAATAAATAAATGGTAACGCACAAGAACGTCCAACTCAAAGTCGATAAAATTTTGAGACATTACACTAACTTGTCGAATTGAGCCTCGTTAATGCCCTTTGCTTGGGTTGCTTTATCAATGCTCGTCCATGCTTCAATCAACTCCTCTTGTGGTCTCCCGATTGATGATGCTTTCACATTGCATTTGATGTTCTAATGAGGTGACCAAGGCAAGGGAGGTGGCAAAATCTCCTATAACTAATGGATAGTTAGTTTCCTAGGGGATTCACTTAGATAGGTCTCCTAAACGATTTTGACAAAGAAATACTAAAAGGCTTGTTATCTAATCTCTAAAGAAGGTAGAGATTGAGTTCATCTTTAACATGGAGGTTGGAATCCTCATTAGAGTGGTAAAGCTCAAGAAGATGAATCAAATCTCATAGGTTTAGAGCTAGAGGATGAGAGATAAGAGTGGAGAATCACCTAAGCTCTAACTGCACCAAAACCTAATCGTGATGCCCAAGAACCGAATGCCCTTTTATAATAAACCATGTTCCAATGACTAGTTAACAGTTCTGTTAATCCGATCGAAGGGCCCTTCGATGAGATCAAAGGTTCTTTGATAGGATCAAGATAGTCCTTGATAGGATCGACCAGTACAATTTTCAGTTGATATGTTGCTAGATTATTTTGAAGCTACCTACTCGATGCCACTGAGTGGGACTTTGGTCCCATCGAGTCCTATCGACAGCCTGTAGATAGGATCGAGATCCACTCGAAAACTGTTATTTTTGGCATAATATTTCATAGTAACTTAGCACCTCTTATTGCCTTATCATATTCCAATTGGGCTCCTAAGGCTAAGGGATGATCAAAGAAAGTTTACCTATTAAGGTTAGGATCATCTAGAGTTTAAGGTTATCTTGGGTCTAAAGTTATGGTCACTAAGGGACCTCATTTATTTGTTCTTCACTTGATGCTCCAATTCTTAATGTGTCTTCGGCTTTTAGCTTCCAAGGGCTCAACCAACATATTGATACACAAGTGCATGTTATTGACAAATAAGGTGCACAAATCAATGCACTAATAGTCTCCTCCTTTGTCAATTATGTGACAAAACCCTAACCTAAATCTTGTCATGGTACATATCAATGACAAAGCAAAACAACTCAAAATATTACATGTCCAATATAAATATTACAACTTAATTAAACACAAGACTTGTAAACTTGCATTGCAATTAAACACAAGACTTGTAAAATTACATTGCTCCCCAAATCTCTATTAATTCCCTGCAACAACAAACAAATCCTGTAAAAAAGAATTCAACTTGTTTTGATGGGACTTGATCTTTCTCCCCCCTTTTGTTAATATTTGATAAAAAGTCAGTTCCATAGATATACCAATATAAGCATAGATAAATGGAAAGCTCTATATATAAGTTATACATATATATTACTATAAGCTCATACTAAAAAGGGAGTATAAGTGCAAATAAACATAAAATATATGAATCATGCATTTATGGCCATTCAAGAGATATTTGAAATTGCGGTAAACCGCTAATTGAAGTATGGAATTATGCCCAAGTGTCCTATAGGGGGGTGAATAGGACTTTTAAAACTTTAATCCTACTTAAAAATTAATGCTACTAATTTAAACAAAACTAAGAAGGATTAACATAAAACTATTCACACATAAAAGATAGGATAGTGAAATGTATAATAGTTGCAATGCATCAAACATGTAGTGTGCGGAAATTAATCATATCATGAATCAACACAACATAAACAAAAGCATACATCACAAACACATCGATATATAGTGGTTCAGCTATGTGCCTACTCCACTCCCGATTAATGCACTCATCCCTATGAGTGTACTGGATTTCACTACCAAATAGTTCTAAATCAGGTTAACTATAAACCTTTACAACCTACACAAGGTTAGCTAGGGTGCCTACACAAGACAACCCTAGGTGCCTACACAAGGCAACTCACAATGCCTACACAAGGCAAACTCTATACTTACACAAGGCAACTTTTAAGGCCTACACAAGGCAACCTATAATGTCTACGCAAGGTAGTATGTCAGACATAAGGACACCACGTATTCTCTCATCGAAGGCCTATGAAAGGTCTTAGCGAGTTTCAGAATCAAACTCTGAATCCCAATCCTACACAAGGAAAGGCCTTCAGACTTAATGGACTTTATTATTTATTTGTAAGTGAGTGAGCCTCGTTTAGCACATGATGATGACGATATTCTTCTTGATGACGCATCTTTAGCTCCGTCGAACCACAACATCTTGTAGATGCTCCAATCAAGTACGAGGTTTTTGGGTTAGGGTTTGGTTCAATCTTCTCTACTTAATGATGAGTATTTAAGAGCAAGAGAAGATTCTCAAAAGCTAAGCATTAATGAATGTCGGAGTTCATTCTTCAATCCAAGCTATGAATATACTAATAAATGCCTTTAAACAATAGATTGAATGATGAACTCTTATGGAAAAGAGGACTTAAGAGGAAGGGTAATAACTCAGGTAATAACTCTCTCAGAGCTCTCTTCAATAATCGCTCAAAAAGCCAGAAGCAACCCAAGTGTTTATATAAATTCAAATCCCAACAGTAAAAAAATGAGCATAAATTTGTTCTTGTCGATGCCATCGAAAGGTCTTTGATGCCATCGAAGTTTCCTTCGATGTCATCGAACCTTCTTCGATTCCATCGACTTCTAGCACTAAGGTTTTTAAATAAGAGCAAAACGAATTCTGTCCGAAGCCATCAAACATCCTTCGATGCCATCGAGAGATGGCTCAATGCCATCGGGATATTCTTTGAAAATTCCACTTTGGTTGCTGGACAGATTGAGCCATATTTCGATGCCATCGAACATGCTTTCGATGCCATCCTTGTGTACGCATTGCCTTGTGTAAGTATAGAGTTTGCCTTGTGTAGGCATTGTGAGTTTCCTTGTGTAGGCACCTAAGGTTGTCTTGTGTAGGCACCATAGCTAACCTTGTGTAGGTTGTAAAGGTTTATAGTTAACCTAATTTAAAATCATTGGATAGTGAAATCCGATACACTCATAAGGATGAGTGCATCAACCGGGAGAGAAGTGGCACATAGTCGAACCACTATATATCGATATGTTTGTGATGTATGCTTTTGTCTATGTTGTGTTGATTCATGATATGATTTATTTCCGCACAGAACATGTTTGATGCATTGCAACTATTATACATTTCACTATCCTATCTTTTGTGTGTGAATAGTTTTATATTAATCCTTCTTAGTTTTGTTTAAATTAGTAGCATTAATTTTTAAGTGGGATTAAAGTTTTAAAAGTCCTATTCACCCCCTTATAGGACACTTGGGCATAATTCCATACTTCAATTAGCATAGGACACTTGGGCATAATTCCGTACTTCAATTAGCAGTTTACCATAATTTCAAATATCTGTTGAATGACCATAAATGCATGATTCATATATTTTATGTTTATTTGCACTTATACTCCCTTTTTAGTATGAGCTTATAGTAATATGTATGACTTATAGAGCTTTCCATTTATCTATGCTTATATTGGTATATCTATGGAACTGACTTTTTATCAAATATTAACAAAAAGGGGGAGAAAGATCAAGACCCACAAGGTTAGCTAGGGTGCCTACACAAGACAACCCTAGGTGCCTACACAAGGCAAACTTATTGGACTGTTTGTTCCATATTTCGATGTCATCGAACAGCTTTTCGATGCCATTGAAATTTGAATTTCGATGTCATTGAATGACTTTCTATGCCATCGAGAATATGTGATTTTTCTTGAAAGCTTGCTAAACAAACTGGTCCTATTTTCGATACCATCAAACTGTGTTCGATGCCATCGAATGGGATTTAATTGCATCGAGTATACTTAGAATTTTTCAAAGCTTGGTGGAGATATTTAGCCTTATATTGATGTCATCGAAATGGGTTCGAAGCCATCAAAACTTAAGTTTCAATTGCATCGAACTGCCTTTGATTCCATCAAACTTATCCAAGATTTTCTAGTTTGGTTGTTGGACTGTTAGGCCACTGTTTCGATGTCATCGAACAGGTGTTCAATGTCATCAAAGCTGCTCGATTGTACTTTCATTGCAATCGACGGAACATGAAATTTTCCTATTTGCTTCTATCTCCATAGGCTTTAAATAAACTCTAATGTAAGCTTACCAAGGGTTTTACAAATATGGTTTTGGGCAAGTTTAGACTTATTTTACATATGTCTTTTACCTGATAGGGTTTGGTTTGGGAAGTGAGGCTTAATATCCCTGTATGGTGCACTCGAACTTCTTCAACTTGATGAGTCTTAGTCTTGTAGTCTTCATATGGGGTTCACTTGACTCTTTGACTCAACATTCACATACATTGACAAACAATGATACTTTCAATATTCTTATCAAGTAGTAATGACCAATGATAGTCTAAGATATATAATGTGATACAAAAATCAACCAACTTTAATGCTTAAGCTATCCAAAAGAAAAGAGGCTAAAATCCTTGAATATACCTATGAAGCACTAGATGAGGCTCGAATCCTCAGATTTTCCTAAAGCTCACTCAATGAGGTCAAACTCCTCGGATTTAACTATTAAGCCCATATAGACATTATAAGGTCACTTATTTAAGGTGTTATGATTTTCCAAGTCTATGGGGAAGGACACCATGGTGAAGGCCATAAGAACACATAAGTGTTCGATGTCTTCATAACTAGAGGAGTCTCCTAAATCAGATTTGGACTCATCCGTATCATCCCATGTGGCCGCCATAGCCTTGCCTTTAGATCTTACTTTGTTAGTGTTATAAGAGGAAATATGTCCATAACCTTCACAGTTGTAACATTGGACTTGCTTAGGTTGTTTAATGGTTTTACTTTTGTGCTTCTCAACCAAATTATATTCTTGTCACAACTCTTTCCTCTAGTGAATTTGAGAAATTTGTTGAATTTTCTAGTCATTTCCTCTTACTCATCGTCTTTATTCTCATCACTGCCATCTTCTAACTCAACTTTTCTATGTAAGTGCATGTGCGAAGGCACTCACACATGTACACTATCTTGAACACTGTCTTGTATATATATTAGTTGCTTCATTGGAATATGATTTGTAGTCTATGTGATTTGACCCATTATTGGCTTGAAACCCTTAGAGTTAAATTATTCTACTTAGTTTAAATTAGTATATTGGTTTAAGTAAGCAATTATGTGTTTAATTGCCAAAATTTTTATTTGGCATTGTCTTTGATGTATTCATTAAGTTCATCAGTCAGCTGCTCATTTTCGGCCTTGGCTTCTTCCAAATTTATGCTCAATTGTTTATTTTAGGCCTTAGCCTAACCAAGCTCTTTTAGTACCTTTAAGCAATGAGTGTAGAGTTGGTCATCGGCTTTTTGCAGGCCAGTATTGTCACCTTCTTCTTCCTCTTTAAGGAGGACTTTTCTTCTACATGTTCATCTTTCTCCTCAAGGTCCCTTGCTTCTGGGATGACTGTGGTGGTGGAGGCCACGAGTATTTTCAAGGAGCCTCAATCTTCATCACTTTGAGATTCTTCTGATTCTAAGTTTGAATCCTCAAAGTCATCCCATTTGGTAGCCATTGCCTTTCCTTTTAATTGTCTTTTTAGTGGGACAGTCAAAAGAAAGATGATTATACCCTTTACAGTTGTAAGATTGGGGATCTTTTGACCTTTTGGGTGATTTACTTATTTGGCAATTCAGGTCATACTTATTTCCCTTTTTGTAGAAGGTTTTCCTTTGGTTTTGTTAAAGAATTTTTTGAAGCTTTTGGCCAACAATGTCATTTCTTCGTTATCTTCATTATCATCATTGTCATCCTCAGATTCATGTTTTTTTTTTTTTTTTTTTTTCTGTGAGGTTTTGAGGACAGTGTGTTTGGATTTTGTAAGAGTCTTGAAATGTAGTTCGTATGTCTGTAGGGAACCCAATAGTTCTTCTACTTTTCATGTCATCTGTGTTTCTACATTCCTCAATTGTAGTGACCTTTGAGGAGAATCGTTCTGGTAGGGATCTTAAGATTTTCGTACAAATTTGTGGAATTGGAACTTTTTCTCCGAGCCCCCACATGGAGTTGCAGATATAACTAAGTTTGGTGTTTCATACTCCTTCATTTTTATGTTCTCAAATTGTGTGGTTAGGAGCTGGAGTTTAGAGTGTTTTACTGTAATTGTTCCTTCATGGGTGGTTTCCAATAAATCCCATGCTTGCTTGACTGTTTCACACATGCATATTCTTTTGAACTCTTCTTATGAAACAACACAGTAAATAAAGTTCAAAGCCTTGGCATTACAATTGGACCTATATTTGTCGTAGTCGATCTAAAGTGCTTGTGGTTTGGGTCTAGAAGTGGTAACATTATCATCTGATACAATTTGAAACATAGGTGTATGCCAACCATTTTCTATAATGTCCTAAATAGCATGATCTAAGGATCTAAGAAAATTTTGCATCCTTACTTTCCATTAAACATAGTTAGATCCATCAAAAAGATGTGGTCTTGAGACCGATGTTCCCTCAGACTTAGACATATTTTCAACTTCAATAAGGATCTTGCTCTAGACTATTAAGCTCTTCAAGAGGAACTCACTCTGATACCAATTGAAATTGTGGTTTTACCGCTACAAGCGAAGCTTGAAGATATGACTAATGTCCTATAGAGGGTGAATAGGACTTTCAAATTTTAACTAAATAATTAACATGCACTTACTTCTAAATACTCATGTAAAGGAATACAAATAGAAAGAAGTGCAAAAGCAAATTCTACTTAGCGAAAGCATCATTCAGGCATTCTGTCAAACATGTTTGCTACAGTATATTAATCAAGTATATCTCATTTAGCAAAACATAATAGATACATATTTAAATCATTCAACCCATACTCAAGATGTATAGAGGTTCGGCTACGTGCCTACTCCAATCTCAGCTGAGTCACTCTCTCTTAAAGTGTACCAGATTTCATTAATTAGATGGTTTTAAATCAAGTTCACCATAAATCTTTACAACCTATACAAGGTCTACGTTTTTCATCCATCGATGGCCTACAAAAGGTCTTACGAAGTCCAACACAAGAACAACAAAAATGAACTCTTCCGTCGGAGGCCTACACAAGGTTTTGTCAAGTTTGGTAGTTTAACTCTGAAACTCAATCCTACACAAGGAATGATTTCCTGACACAATGGACTTAAAAATACTTTCTTACCTAAAGTGGATGGCCCTATTAAGCGCCTTGATAAAGATCTTCTTGAATCGCGAAGGATCTTCAGCTCTCTTGTACCGTAATCATATGATGATGTGCCATGAAGATACCGAGGTTTTGGGTTAAGGGTTTGGTGAATCCTAACTTGATATTGAGAGGTCTTTATGAACTAGTTAAGGATTCCCATGGCTGAGCATTCAATGCAAGCTAGCATAAGGATTTGCCAATAAGTGTCATTGTTGGAGCATCAATGAATGTTGGAGTTCATTCTTCAATCCAAGCTTTGAATGCTTCAATGAATGTCTTTAAGACATAGATTGAATGATGAACTCCATGAGGAAAAAGAGCTTTGGGAAGAAGGGTCGTAACTATAGTTACTCACACACATAAGGCTCTCTCTATTTCTCACCAAATTGCCAAGAAACACATCCTTCATATATGTAGAGAAGATTTGCAACGGTTTAAAAAAATATATAAAAAAAAAATAAAAAGCAGAAAACTATCAGGTTCGACGTCATCGATTGGTCTTCGATGGCATCAAAGTATCCCTTCATGTCATCAAGAAAATGAGACATTTCTTCAATATGTTGTTGAACAGTTCTGTTCGATGTCATTGAAGGGGTCCTTCGATGCCATCAAAGGGTTTCTCGATACCATCAAGAAAATCTCCATTTTTAACAAGATGTTGCTGGACATTTTGGTGATTGAGTTTGATGTCATCGAGTGACTTTCGATGTCATCAAAGATGTCCTTCGATGCCATCAAAGGGTTTCTCGATGTCATCGAGAAAATTAGCATTTTCAACCTTAGGTTACTGTACAATTTGGAAGATATTTTGATGTCATCGAGGAGAGCTTTGATGCCATCGAAGAGACCCTTCAATGTCATCGAAGAGCCTTCGATGTCATCAAGAAAATTGAGAATTCTGAAGTTTAGTTGCTAGAGAGTTTAGCCTCTAAGCTCGATGACATCGAGTTGTCTTCGATGGCATCGAAGACAATTTGATGGGACTTCGATGTAATCGAACTTTGTCTATTTTTGTGATTTTCTTTTGAATTGACTTCTACCTATACTACTAACTAGCACTCTTTAAGTTGGTTTTCCTTACGAGGTTTGGGCTAGATAGAAGATTTTGTTTAGAGGGATTGGTATCTGTTTTTGAAGAGGTCTTTTCCATTTCCTTACCTTTTCGTGCTTTAGACGCCTTCAATCATTGAGTCTTCATACTTGAGTTTTCTTTGGAGCTCTTTGGACTATAAGACTCATAACACATGCTAATTGACAGACTAGGGCACTTACAATCTCCCCCTTTTCAATTATGTGACAAAATATACAAAACACCCATACAACTCAATACGCATGTGACATTACATGACTTATTGTAAGATTTACAAAATTTACAAATATGACTCAAGACATTCACAATGTATTCTTCAATGCTCCCCCTAAGTTCCTGCAACACAAATGTTACCAAAAAAGATAGACCATAACATTTGGTGAAAGTATGTTTCTACCCCTTTTTGTCACTGAATGGCAAATGTTAGTTATAGAAATAGGATTCATTAACTGAAGCTTGAAAATATGGTAAGTCATGCACCATACAAGGGAAAGAAACAATAGGCATGTGAACATAGAAGATATGAAGCGAATAGAGAATATATATATATAATATATCCAAAAAGATTCATTCATTCACAGTATAAATGCCAAAATATTTAGTACATTGATCAGCGAATCTTGGAGCAAAAAAAAAAAAGAAGTAATATTTGACCGAGATGGTCACACTACCAAACAAAAGACACAACACACACACACACACACACCACACACACACACACACACACACACACACACACATATAACTGTCAGTGTTGGACCCTGGTGGAGCCACATCATCCTGGCGACTAGTCAGGATAGTGATAATCTCATGCGACGTGTGCTTAAGAGACTAGACCGTCTGCTTGAGTCATGAGATATGCTCCTCCTGACGAGTGAGACACTCTTGCTGTCGTGTCTGCTCCCCAAGCAATTGGTCCAGGCGGTCCTGCTGCTGCATATAGCGTCGAGTGGTCGTGGAGTCAAGAGTGGCTTGCACGGAAGGCTCTCGAGTTTGTGTAGCCTCAGTGCTCGTCTGTCCAGTTTCCTTGGCGGCGACTGCTAGGGTAGGTGTCTCGATGTTGGCAGGTGTTGCTTGAGGAGGCAGTAGCTACATCTTCTTTATATTATCTTTGGTGATTTGCAGTGCTAGGATGGGTGCATCCAAGGTCAGCGAGAACCCACACTCCCGAGCAAAGAGGTAGATGAGATGACCAAATTGGAGGTAGGTGGGTTTGCTCCCCCGCACTAAAAGCACAAGCTGCTGATGAAGAATGGTGGGAAGGCATAACAGGATTCTCATTCCGACTATGTAGACAATGTCCACCATAAAAGGGGTTAGGTCAACTCCGTTTATGCCCCAGGGATAGACGTTTGTCATGAATATGGAGTGAAAAAGTCAGAACTAACTCAACATGTTAAAGGATCACAAGGCATTGTTGTAAACCCACGGCTCATAGGAGAAGAGAGGTCATGGTCAGGCTGAGCTGCGCGGGACATAGGGACACCAA
This sequence comes from Magnolia officinalis, assembly GCA_021015155.1. Lineage (NCBI taxonomy): Eukaryota > Viridiplantae > Streptophyta > Magnoliopsida > Magnoliales > Magnoliaceae > Magnolia > Magnolia officinalis. The sequence goes on from JAJHSJ010000012.1 coordinate 47,681,968, forward strand.
TCAGCGAAGCAATGCAAGCTAGTGTAATTTTTACAATACAATGACCTATGTCGGCTTCAAGGGAGGGAGGGTGAAGGGTGTGACTCTGACACTTAGATGGAAACTGTTAGACTTGATTTGTTAGAGTCATACCACCAAATTTTAACATATTTTTCCATCATATTGCTTGCAACAAAGTATTTATCCCATAAGGTTGTACGCATCAGATATCCACATTTCTCTCTAGTATGATTTGTAACCCTTACATTTGTCCAGTAATTTGTCGATCGATGGGGGTTGTAGATACAATTGTTTCTTCACTATGGACGAAGGGGGTTTGTGATGGCGAAGGAGATGGGAAACGACGCTTAGCATGCTCGTCCCACCATGGAGCCAACTTCTTGACCTGAGTGGGTCGAGAAGGTTCTCCTGTTGTTAGGGCTTTCCCCTTGTTGTCCTTAGGCATTTTTTCGAGAGATTTGAGTGCCCAAGAATAACACAACAGATACCAAGAGGTGGAATCAACAAGACACTGATTTTGAGCAATGTGTTGTGTTTGAGAATGAAATGGAAGAACACAACAAGAAACCAACTTACCAAACCAAGAGTGGAGGTGACCCAAGCACGAATCAATGATGATCAGAGTGAATCGAGGAAAATGAGGACCTAGAGCATTTGGAGATTCAAAAAATAGACTTAAGCAAAGGTAAGGAGGAGTTAGACCGAAGCAAATCCCTAAACAATGGATTTTGAAATGAAATGCCACGCCTCTTTAAAAGTTGTCATCATTCCTTTGATGGCATCAAAGACTATTCGATGTCATCGAAGTTTGATCTTCGATGGCATCGAAGTGCCATCGAAGTTCCATCGAAGAAAACCAAGTACAAAAGGCAAAGGAGGGACTGAAAAATCAATCAGTACGATAACAGAAATAATAGACTGTTAGGTCCCACCTGAGGTTTGTTCGGTCCCACCGAATGTGCATAGAACAATCCAACAAGAAACTATGATTTTCAAAGGTAATTCGGCTCGACAATTAGGTCCAACTAAAGCCAGGTTCGGTGCCATCGAAGGAAAGTTTGGCATGACCTAAGGGGAATAGGGACTTCAAATAGATTTTTATGACATTCAGCTACAGCCGAGGGTATATTCGGATGGACTCGATATGAACAAAGGTGATTATCGGTGTGACAGAAGCGTAAGGTCGTTATAATCTCATCAAACTCTTTGAGATGTAGATATGGACTCTCATAATCTAGTTCATGGAATTTTTGAAGTAGTTGGATCACTCCTGGCTTGAAATCCATGTTTCCTGCGTTATGTAGAAAGATCATGCAGGAAGGCATGCTCGTCCTACTAGTTGCAAATAATCACTGTTGAGTGTGAAATATTGTATATTTCCCCCTTATTATGCATTTGTTTTATGAACATATATGTGTTTAATCAATCTAATTACGCATGTTTTCTCTTACAAAGTGATTTTGAGAGCTAATTAAGGAGGCTTAAAGTGAGGATTTAATGCTCAATGAATGACCAAGTAAAGACTTGGATTTATGGAGGTTAAGATTGAAGAATTAAAAAGCCAAATATTTAAGGAAACCAAGCAAGGAAGGAAGATAACTGATGATTCAAAGTGTAAAAAATTAGGAATTGCATAAATCGTCACTTCAATGCCATCGATGGCACCTTCGATGCCATCAAAGTGTCAATGCCATCTAAGCGACTCTTGATCCCATCGCAAAAATTATGAAATTCCTTATTTTGTTGTTGGACATATTCATGCACTCTTCGATGCCATTGAATGAGTGTTCGATGCCATCGAGAAAATAACATAATTTGAAGATTCGTTGCTGGATAGTTTTCTATTTCCAATCGATTCCTTTGATGGGAGGTCAATGCCATCTAAGTGACATCGAAGATGCGATCAAGTGTGTAAATTCAAGTTGGTTTGAAGTCGGTGTGAATCAAAGCTATATAAAGGGAAGTTTATTATTATTTTAGACATGAATTAGGGTAGAAGAGTAAAGCAAAGAATTGTGGAGCTTCAAGGAGTCCCCTCTCTTCTCCAAACCTTCGATTCTAGTTAGTTTTTATGTTTTTCTGTTTGAGTTTTAGTTCAATCATGTCTTTGATTGGCTAATCTCTTAGCTAGATCTAGGAGGTGAAGCTTGTAGTTCTTCTTAATGTTTAGTTTATTTTGATTCAAGTTATTTGGCTTGTGTTGAACAATTCATTGATATTTGGTTTGAATGATGAAGTATTTTTAGTTTATTTTGATCCATTATCGACTCCCGGCACTTTGGATGCTTAGGAAGACTATGAATAGTTTCTTACTTGTTTTGTAAGAGATTGATCTGCAAAATTCATTGATCTATCATTGACTCCAGGCACGATAGATCCTTTGAATTCCCTGCTATTAAATCGTTAATGCTTTATGAGGGAATCAATTCAATGAAAATTCAAATCTATGTTGATGCATGAATGATGATTTAACTACTCTATTATCCGACTAGATCATATGATAGGACTTCGATTTTAGTAGTGTGATCCAATTGAATCAAGTGAATCAACATTAAGATGGTTATAAGTGGATCCTTAGTGCACTAGTATTCTATTATTGATAGTTTCTTCCACAATTACTCTTTAAAACCAGCTTTTGGTAGTTAGTTTAGATTCTAGTTCTAGTTCTAACGCGGTTCAAATATCGCACAATAGCAAGTCCATATGGATACGACCTCGGTCTCACTGAGTTATTACTAAATCGCAGCCCTGCACTTGGGGTTGTCATAACAAGTTTTTTGCGCCGTTGTCAGGGACTTCGACTGCATTTTTCTAAATTACATTAGTATTAAAAGTAGTTTAGGATTAGATTTAGTTTCCCACTATGTTTGTAAATTAGAGTTTTCTAAGTTGTAGGATACTAACATTATTTCTTTCGTTTTATAGAACCTGACATAGAATCATCAATTGGGTACTACCAACCCTCCCACTTTAGTATTTCAGATTTCTTATTTCTCTATAACTTTTTTTTTTTTTTTTAAGTAGGCTTAGGTCTGGAATTAGGTTGAGATTGTTTCATGCCTAAGTGAATCCGTGACAACACTCTACATCTCTTATGTGAAGGAGGATTAGTTGAAGGTTATCCATCACTGGATTAGACACACCTTGAAATTCTCTAGGTTAGCAGAAAATATGGCTAAGAATCAACCTCACCATCCCGCTGAAGAGTAACAAAATGAGAACAATGTAGATATGTCCTCCACCTAGAACATTGTGTGACCACTTACAAGCAGTGAGGGTGAGTACACCTTATTGCATGGTATTTCCACATAATGCAGGAAACGTGGATTTCAAACCGAGAGTGATCCAACTACTTCCAAAGTTTCATGGGCTCGATTTTGAGAGTTCATATCTACATCTCAAGGAAGTTGATGAGATTGTAGCAACCTTTCACTTTCATAATGTGTATGAAGACACCTTAAGATTAAAATTGTTCCTTTTCTCTTTAAATGAGAAAGCCGAGTCTTAGCTTCACTCCTTAAGACCAATATCAATCGGAACATGGGTTGAGATGACCCAAGAGTTCCTTAAAAAGTTTTCTTCGATTCATAAAACCAATACCTTAGGGAGGACGATCATAATTTTTTTGCAGAAAGAGTAAGAAACATTCTTCTAATGCTGGAAAAGATTCAAGGATCTTCTAAATTCTTGCCCACATCATAGCTACGAAACTTGGCAGGTCATAAGCTTTTTCTATGATGGACTGACTTTACCCATGCGCCAACTTATAGAGATCATGTGCAAAAGGGAATTTATGAACAAGAATCCCGATGACGCATGGGAATAGGCGACTCCTAACGCACATCCCAACTTTGCATTAATGAAAACTAGCTATAATAGAGCTCCTCACTCACCTCCACTATTAATAGAAGAAAATTTAGGAGCTTGTGCATAATGTTGGCTCGATGAATACATGAGTAGCTGAGTCATCCCCAGATGCTCTTAGAGCCAGACCTGCCAAAGTAAGGACATCAGCAAGTGAATCCCAAAAATCATTAAAGTAGAGATGTCAGGGAAAAAAGAATAACCTGAAGAAAATCGCAACACCCCTAAAGAGTGTGCTTATGGCTTGAAGCTCGAGTAGTTAATCCATCGAAGGTCTCAGCCAGCATGATTGAAATGATACTTCAATGGTATATAAGGAATCAAAGGACCTCTAGAAGAGCTGCAAGTGAAGACCACAACCAGCTGAAGAACACTAGCTTGGCCAAAATACAGAACACGGGCACGTTATGGTAGCGAGCCACCCTCAATGACCAAGGAGTGCCTCTATCATAAAAAAGCCATCATGAAACTTCTCCAAAGTAAAAAAGAGAGGTGTCACCCCCAGGCCATTCATCGACATCATCACCTACACACCGAAATACTGTTGTAAATCGGTATCTCTAGTGGCATGTATCAAACGATGGGATTGGATGTATGCTTGAGCCCAACCAACAATGGCCCACAACATGGACAACAGACACTATTCACACGTTACCTCTGGAGGTGCCAGAGCCGCAAAGTAGGAAAATGAGAGAATGGGAATACGAAAGAAAGGAAGAAGAAAGAAGAAGAAATAGAGACAGGTCTAAAGCCACAAAGTAGGAAGAATGGGAAGAAGAAAGAAAGAGAGAAGAAAGCAGAAATAGAGAGAGAGAGAGAGAGAGAGAGAGAGAGAGAGAGAGAGAGAGATGAAACATGGGTGAGATAGAGGCTTAGGGTTTTCTTAATGATGCCTTAGACTCTCTCCCTCTTATTTAAATTAAACAAAATAATAATACCCAGTAAGTCCTAGATGAGTGGGCCTAAAGCCTAGTCCACACATACTAGAACTTAATACACTATAAGCCCATTTTAACACTCCCCCTCAAGCTGGAGCATAGGTATTGAATATGCCCACCTTGACATTAAGACCATAAAATTGTGCATAAGATAAAGAATTTGTAAAAATATTTGCCAACTGTGACTTGAATCTACATGCTTGGTTATGATTTTCTTTTAGGCAACTTTTTCATGGATAAAGTGACAATCGATTTCAATATATTTTGTTGGCTCGTAGAAGACTGGAATGTTGGCGATATGAGTGGCCACCTGCTTGTCACAATGTAAAGTTGTGGCCTCTTCATTAAACAAGCATAGTTCACAAGAAGAGATCGAATCCATTCGAGTTCACATATAGCCTGTCCCATTGCCCTATATTTAGCTTCTGCATTCGAATGGGCTATAAGATTTTGTTTCTTGCTCATTTGTGTAATCGAGTTTCCACCAACGAATGTACAATATCCTGAAGTTGATTTTCTATCCGCTATGGAGCCTACCGAGTCTGCATTTGCATAGCCCTCAACTTGAAGATGTCCATGCCATTCGCATTTTAGGCCCTGTACTGGAGTATCGAGTAGCGAAGTATGCAGAACATAGTATTCCAATGATTTATCCTCAGTTGTGGCATGAATCTACTCTCAAGTTCCACAGCAAATGAGATGTCTTGATGAGTAACTGTTAGGTAGATTAGCTTTCCAACGAGTTGCCTATTTCTCCCAAGGTCATTTAACAATTCTCCTCATCATATGACAATTTAATATTCGATTCCATTGGAATGTCACTAAGCTTGTACCCCAACATCCCAATTTCCTTAAGAAGATCTAAAGACATATCTTCTTTGTGAAAGAAGAATACTAGATAGTGTAAGCTTTGACTTCTAAGATACCAAGATCTTTAGTGTGGAATTGCATATGGATGTGAGCTTTGACTTCTAACATACCCACTACATCGCCGCCAGAGAGAATGATACATTTATATATACTATGATCACCACAGTGCCCCTATGGTTGTGTCTACTAAAGATGGCGTGGTCCACTTGACATCTCTAAAAACCAAAGTCACTTAGAGTGTGGTTGTATTTTTTGAACCATGCCCTGGGAGATTTTTTTAGGTTGTAGATGACCTTCTGAAGTCTACAAACTTTCTCATACTCCCCTTGAACAAAAAACCAAGGAGGTTACTCCATGGATCATATGAACTTGGTACCTCATTTCCAAGTATGGACGATGGTAGGTCCCATAAACTGTGGGCATCTTCTATAAGAGAAGAGTATGTGCATTCATCACTAAAGAAAGACACAAGAGAGTGACATGATTGAGTGGACAACACGTGATAACTCTTTATGGGCAAAAATGGAAAAAAAAAAAAAAAAAGAATTGTCTTAAAAAGTTTAATCATCACTCACAATAACTTTATTAGAAATTTGGTCGAAACATTTGTATCATTTTTTAGTGTTCGAGTAACTAAGAAAGAGACATCTCACCGCTCGCGAGTCTAGTTTATCCAGCCCTTATTTGAAGTGACGAACCAAGGTAGTGCAACCAAATACATGAGTGGGGAGGGAAAATGGTGAAGCATCAATAAAGAGAATAGAAAAAAGTGTATGATCCTTAAGGGCTAAGGACAACATCCTATTAATTAGATAACATGCCATTAGGATAGCAACATTCCAAAAACATTCGGGGACTCGCATATATCTTAATAGGGATCACCCTACCTCTAACAAGTATCTAGTTTACCTTTTAATCACCCCATTTTATTGACGGGTATATGGGCATGAAATTTGATGAGTAATCACCTCCTTAGTTAAATAATCCCAAAATGTAACATATAGATATTCAAGTGCATTATCTAAATGTAAGTTGAAATTGTGTTGTGGGATATATTGTCTACCACAGTGCATGAGGAAGCTTGGTGGAGCTATAGAATTATGGCTAAGCTATAGAGGGGGGTGAATGGGACCACTTAAAAATTCGACAACTAAAAACGCAATTGCATACTTAAACTAATATATCGATTTAAAGTAAGAAGGCAATTAACACTAAGGCTTCTAAGCCAAAGTGAGTCCAATCACATAGACTACAAATGATACACCAATCAAGCAACTAGTCTATAGCAGATAGTGAGCTTGAATATGCTTACAAGTTTAAGTGCCTAGCATACAATCTAATTCAAGCATTCATATATTTTAACTAAACAATCACATAAGCATCATTTAGAATCATGATAAATTACAATCATAAACATAAGCATATATAGTAGTTTAGGTTCTCTGCTCCACTCCCAGCGGAAGCACTCTCCTTGAATATACCGGCATTAACTATCGAAGGTTTTTAATCAAGTTCACATCTAACGTTAACAGCCCTACACAAGGACCTAGACACACGTACTCTCCCGTGTCAGAGGCATACGTTTCCACCCGTGTCGGTGGCTCCTGCAAGAGACTTTAGTTGATTTTTTATTGGCTAACCAACAACTACTAATGGTCCTAATTCAAGTCCCTACGTATATTCCCATTAGAGGCTCCCATAGAAAGTAACACGTACGCACCTGTGCTCAGTGGACCATGTACACATCCATGTTGGTGAATTTGGCCCTACACAAAGTCTACGTCCTACACAAGAACCTATCGAGTTTAGATCACAAACTCTGACACTCAATCCTACAAAAGGAAAGAGTTTATAGGCTCACACTTGACAACTTGTTGGATTGAGCCACGTTGATACGTCATCTTGAGATGCTTCGTCAATGCTCTCTTGTGCATGAATTGGCTTCTCAATTACTCCCCTAATCATTGATGTTGATGCTTCAACTCCTATGAATGTTCGCCTTGCATATGTTATTCCAATGAGGTGACCAAGGCAAGGGAGGATGGTGAAATCTCCTACAATTAAGGTGTGAGTTGGCTCCTTGTAGGGATTCACCTAGATGGGTCTTCCTAAAGGATTTACACAAGGATATACATTAGGCTTTGTGTCTAATATCTAGAAAATGAAAAGTTCATCCATATCTTTGTAATGGAGCATGAAATGCTCATTAGAGTGAATAATCATAAAATGATTGGCATGAATCTCTTTGGTATAGAGTTTAGGGTGAGGGATATGAGTAGGAAATCACCTAGGCTTATATTGCACAAAAAAAAATCCATAAAAAAACCTAAGAACTAAATGCCCTATATAAAAGAGCTGAGTTCCAATGAAAAAAAAAAAAAAAAAAAGGCTCTCTATATCAATTAAAATCCCCTTCGATGGGATCAAAGACTTGTTCGATGGCATCGGAAAAATTTTTAAAATAGGCATTTATTTGCTGGACATTTCTAAGCACCTTCGATTGATCGAGCCCTGACCTTCAATCGATTAAAGGTTCGCTCAAGACTCATCAATCGCCTACTGATGGGATCGATATCTATTCAAAAACTGTTGTTTTGGGCTGATATTTTTATAGCAGCTTTGCTCCTCTTTTAGTCTATCTTATCATGTTCCAATGTAGCTTCTAAGGCTATATGATGACAAACAAGGTTTACCTATAAAGGTTAGGATCCTCTAAAGGATAATATTGTTTTGGGTCTAAGGGTTATGGTCATTAAGGGGCACATCATTTACTTGTTCTTCACTCCTTGAGGCTTAATGTCCTCTTGTGTCTTCGATCTTCAGCTTCCAAAGGCTCAACTTATCATTGCCCTAGATTAGCACATTTCTTGTTTTGTCATTTCGCCAAGCAATTAGTTTCAGCAACACATTCATCCAATCAATCGTTTTAGGAAGGGTCAGAAACTCTCTCTTCTTTTCTGGCAATCCTTTAGGGATGGTGTATCATTTTCTCAGTTGTGAAAATTTTACTAATTTGGTTTTTTACTGTGGTGGATTGATCCCTTTTTAAGTTTGCACAGTCAAATTTAAAGTGCCCAATATCTCCACAAGCATGGCATACAAGAGAGGCTCTCAAGCTACTTCCCAAAGTAGACAAGTCCCTTTGGATTACTGGAGGGGTAGAGGCAAATATGTTACTTTCAAGTTCAAGTACTCTATAGTCACCAATAAGCTTAACTATACTAGATTTACAAATATGTTCAATTCCTTGGGTAACCTTATCTATCTCTGATAGGTAGACATCATTCTTAAGTCCATTTGATTAACTCAAAGCAATTATGCCCTTCAAGAGCTACCTGCTCTAATACCAATTAAAATTGTTTGTGGTGGTGGGCCATGGGCTATGCACAGAAGCTTGGCTGAGCTATAAAACAAAGGCTATGTCCTAGAAGGGGAGTGATTAGGACCAAATAATTTCTTTTTCCAATTAATCACACAATTGCTTACTTAAACTAATATGCGAATTAAACTAAGTAAAGCAATTTAACATTAAGGCTTCAAAGCCAATAGTGAATCTAATCACATAAACTACAAATAATGTTCCAATAAAGCAGTTGGTCCATATATGATAGTGTACATGTATATGTAGGATGTGTTAACCATCAAATCCTAACATTTATCTAATCATGCATACATATAATTCACCAATTAATCACATAAGCATAATTAAATAAGTGCTCAAATGAAAATACCAAACGCAAGCTTCTATAGTGGTTCGGTTTCCCTACTCCACTCTCGGCAGACGCACTCAATTTATGAGTGTACCAGATTTTACTATCAGAAGTTTTAAATCAGGTTCACTTCTAACCTTTACATTCCTACACAAGGACCTAGCATACACTCCCGCTAGAGGCTCCTGTAAAATACTTGAGTTGGTTTTCTTTTGGTTAACCAACAGCCTCGGTCCTAGTCTAAGAACCTATGTTTACTCCCGTCAGATGCTCCCATGAAAACTAACACGTACATGGTCATGTTCAATGAATTCGGCCCTATACAAGAACCTATCGAGTTTGGGACACAAACTCTTACCATCAATCTTACATAAGGAAAGAGAGAATAGACTCACTAAATGACAATTACTTGTCGGATTGAGCCCCTTTGATGTGTCATTCTTGACTCACCTCTTCAAAGCATTCTCGTACTTGAATCCGCTCCTCAATTGCTCCCCCGATCGTTGAGGCCGATGTTTGTCAGTGCTTCAGCTTTAAAATCAAACATCTTACAATGCTCCATTTGAGGTGACCCAGGTGATGGGAGGGGGTAGAATCTCCTACAAGTAATGAGATAGTTGAAATCCTAGGGGATTCACCTAAAAGTGTCTTCTAGAATATTTAGATAAAATATATGCCAGTAATATTGGGTCTAAACACTAGAAAATGGTGGAGTTTAAGATCATCTTCAAGGTGAATGTTAGAATCCTAATTAGAGTGAAAATCTAAAGGAAAATGACTTGAAACTCGTGAAATTAGAGGTCTAGGATGTGAGATATCAATATAAAATCATTGATCCTTCTACTGCACCAAAAACCCCTCGAAATACCCAAAGAACAAGTGCTCTATTTAAATGATTCGAGTTCCAGCAATCATAAAACGGACAAAAATGGCTAGTCATCGGTCAGACCGAATTTAGCTTCGGTCGCATTGAATTAGAGAGGAAAAGCCACAAAAGTCGTTAGACAGATTTTGGCACTTTCGGTCAAATTAAATATGGTTTTTAGTCAGACTGAATATGGTCTTCGGTCAGAACGGAATGTGGCATTCAGTTACATCCGAAATACCTTCGATTTTAAGACATGCTTTTTGTCCTGTTTTGATTATTTATGGTCAGACCGAAGGTGGATTCGGTAGGACTGAATATGCTTAAAATTCCTCTAAAGCCTAGTTGATCATGTTCAAATGAATTCCTAAGGCTTTGTATGATCAAACAAGGATATCCTATTACGAATGGATCACATAGAAGTATAGGATTGTTTTGGGTCAAGGGTTAGGGTCATCAAGGCACCTTATTTACATGTTTCTTTGCTTCTTGATGCTTATGTCCTCTTGTGTCTATAGTCTTCAACTTCTAAGGGCTCAACCGACTACATGACACATGGACTCACATGATTAACAAATAAAGTGCACAAATCAATACACCAACAATCTCCCCCTTTGTCAATTACATGACAAATACCTAACCTAGACAATGTCATGGTTCATACCAATGACATACCGAAACAATACAAAATATTACATATCAAATATAAATAATTTACAACTCGAATACACTAAGACATATAACACTAGCAATTCTCGCCCATTCTTAATCCCCCTAACTTCATCAAGCCATGCAATAACAAATAAATCCTACAAAAATATAATACACTTGTTTTGATGGGACTTAAATTTTCTCCCCCTTTTTTGTTATTATTTGACAAAGAGTTAGTTCCACTGATATACCAATAAAAACTATCTCCCTTCACAACTCACTTGGGTGTGAATCTCCAAGGACCCAGACTATGTTCGAGTGGGGGAATGATTTTCCCACATTCATCTCCCTTAGGCGATTTCCTAATTGGAGATCAATATTCGATAGGTGATTTATCTATGTTAGTCCTGCACTGATTATTATTATCCTAGATTAGCACTTTTCTCATTTAGTCGGGGATAATTAGTTTTAGCAACACCTTCATTCGATCAGTCTTTTTAGGAAAGGTCGAAAACTCTCACTTCTTTTCTAGCGATTCTTTAGGGATGCTTCTCTATAGGTGTATTATTTTCTCAATCATGAAAATTTGACTAATTTGATTTTTGAATGAGGTGAATTGAACCCTTTTTAAGTTTGCACATTTAAATTTAAAGTGCCCAATATGTCCACAAGCAGGGCACACAAGAGAGGCTCTCAAGCTACTTCTCAAAGTAGACGAATTCCTTTGGGTTACCAAAATTCTTCTCTTTTCTAGATCTTTTGGTGCATTTCTCTTTACAATGGTTCCACTTTTAAATGCCTCTTGGCCACATACTTCACTTTTATCGGCCAAGGTTGCCCTCGGTCGCCTTTTATATCTTAAAGAGTTTGACCACGGTTCTTGTATATTGACCGCAACACTATCAACCATTCACTAACGTGTAGAGCTAAACTTACGCCAGCTGTAAATCTACAAAAAGTGCTCCAAATCTTTAAAGATCTTTTTATTCACTTCCTATTCATCATATAATGTCAGATGTCACCCTCCTATTGGCTTTCCTATAATTGCTAGAAATAGAGTACACCGAATATTGATAAATTTAGCCTTTGGATATAAGGTTGTATTTCAACGATCAATCCGAATTGATAATATGATGGGCCTCACATTGGATAGGGTACAGAGAAATAATGAAAACTTTTATATTGGAATGTATTTATCCCTTGATTAGTCCTCTGCTCTTCATAGACAGTCTCCATCTTTCAATAATAGAAGCTTTGACAAAATCGAATCTGAGAGGCTTTTCCTACTATCCACTATCCAGAATGCAGTCCATCACATGTAACATGCATTAACTAAGGTTTAACCAACTAAATTGTGGAAACAACTCGTAAGTCATGGTTTCAAAATCTAATTGGTTCAACATTTTTAACTACCATTTCCGTCCAATAAACATCCACCAATCTTGCTAGTCAGATAATTAAATATGCCTAATTGTTTGTTCATGATAAATCTAAACTGGGACCAAATTATGACGGTTTAATTCAACCGACCGACTTGCATGTCACACGTTCCAAGTTTCTGATTAATTTCTAAGAGCCTGAGGATCATCCTTCATAGTCTGTCATAATATCAAACAACTCAAAGCGGTTGATTTCATGTTCCAAGTAGAGAGAAGTGCCCCTGTTACTGTAAACTAAGGTGGTACCAAATAGACATGGGGCCAACGTGATGTGATGCATGCATAAATCCAACCATTCCATCATATGTGTCAGCACTTGTTACTCCAAGGCTTTAAAATCACGGTGATCCGTGAATCGGGTCGACTACACCCACAGGGAATGTTGCATATATGAAATCCAGACCATTCAGACACTTCATCTGTTTTGATATTCAGGCAGGCCCTTGTAGAAATTAAGGGTGGATGTCCTGTTCCCTGTGTTGGGGCACACTTGATTGTTGGATGGCCTTCATACATCACATGGGCCCCACATCTTCCCTGTACCACCTTAAGCTTACCGTGATACTGGTACCACTCGAGCACGCCCCTTCAAATATTTATAAAAATATTAATTTAATTATTGAATATTAAGTCAAGGAAATACTCGTCCCAGTCTTTAAGTGGAGTTTTCTTGTTTTTGAACTATGGATTTTACGGCTACCATATGATCTCCCTTTTAACGTTGACAAAGACGTGTTATTTGATACATTTGCTCTGCCACCGTACATACGAAACACATTGATCAGACCACATTGCCAAAATCATTTGGCCAATGTGGATCAGTTCACAAGATGAAAACCAAAATGACATATAATTCCAGTTGATTGATTTCCATCAAATGGTTGTATCACAGTGAGGAAGAAGACAAAGTGGACAATTAAAAAAAAATAAAATTAAAATTAAATAAAAATTTTAAAGAGAGAGAGAGAGAGAGAGAGAGAGAGAGAGAGACCATTTTCAAAGAGGAGCCCTCTTACATAAAAATTTCAGCCTTCCTCTCTGTCTGAAGTAGAAAAGATGAGGAAAAGACACATAGGTGCTACCAAATAAGCTGCAACCTTTAGCATCTCCTCAGTCTCCCTTGTAATTGCACCAATCCGAGACCAATCCCCACTATACCTGAAATAGCCCATTAGGAAATTGTTAATGAAGGACAGGTAAAAAAAAAAATATACATTAAAACATGCGATGGTCACAAAAAGATGGTAAATGTTATTTCATATTGGGGCATGGCATGTGCAGCACACATGAAGAGAGGAAGGGTGAGAGAAATTGGGAAGAGAGGAAGGGAGAGTTCGATGCCAATTTCCTGAAACCCCCACATCTGCAGGGCCCACTGCAATGTCCATCAGACATCCACTACGTCCATCAGTTTCTTGTGCTTGTTTTAAAAGAGAGCCCCAAGAATGAGGCAGATCCAGAACTCAAGTAGCAACAGCTATAAGAAACAGTGGTAATGGAAATGCTTGCCATTAAAACCTTCCTTGGGCCACCATGATGTTTTTATGCCATCCAACCCATTCATAAGGTTATTACCACTGGAATAACAGGAAAATAAAAATAAAAACAAACAAACAAACAAATATCAGCCTGATCGAAAACTTGTGATCCCCAAGAAAGGTTTCAATGGTGGGTGTTCAATCCCACCATTTCATGTGGTGTGGTCCACTTGAGTTTTGGATCTGCTTCAGTTTTAGGCTCATAACCTACAATGAACTGGCAAAATTGATGGACAACGTGGATGTCATACGGATATGAAGGCGGGCCCCACAGCTACCCCACATGGGGTCACATGAAATTCAAGTCTAAGATAAAGAAATATGGGAGAGGGAGAGAGGCATTTGCTGTTAAAATCTTAGCCATTTCTTCATTTTTTTTGCTGGTGAAATCCTAACCGTGTCAGACATCAGCCACATTTTCATGTTCTAAAAACTCCTTTAAAATGTTTTATCTTGTCCTTGAAATAAACAAAGTTCTCCACCCAGGGAAACAAAAGCAACTCATGTTGTGATTTGTATACAGTATAGATGAAACATGCTCATGAGGAGGGAAAAGAAGAAGAAGAAGAACTGATTCACCTCAACATCATCATCTAGGCCTTATCTCAAATTGGGTTTGGCTGTATGAATCCTGTTCTCCAGTTCTACTCTACCGAGGACCACATCCTCAGTTAAAATATATGTTTTCAGATCCTTTCTTACTACCTCCACACATAATTCCACCTGATTTACTATTTTCTTGCAAAATCTTTAGGAAATATTCTTCTTTACAAAAATTGACATTTTCGTTCATGCAGGTAGCTTTTTCCTCCCCTCTGCAACTCGAGGTTTAGTTGAATACTACCTGAAATTATAATCTGTAGGATGTCCACTGCGGGGGCCACCATCAGTTAGTTATCTTTCACGTTTCAGCCCAGTTGTCCACTATCCATGGGTAAAGGATCTTCCAGTCTGTGGGATATGTGCCCCTATATGGCTAGGGCCACCATCAGTTATCTTCCATTTATGAGATCCAACCGTCTAACTATGCACCATTAACGAACGTTACCAACTGCATGACAACCTGGACCTCCGGCGTGGCCTGGAAATGAATGATTAGAATATAAAAGATTATGATTCATATCCTTTGGTGGAATATTAATTGGATGAGAACTGATCACCTACAGGCAATGGCCCCAAACTTGTCTTGCTTTACCATCTTTCCTACCAACAGGCTTGTGGAGTACCATGAAAATAGCAAGGCCCCACTGCCTGTCAGAAAACTCAGGCTGGTCTGGTCATCAGATGGGCCTCACGATTATAATCAATGGACTACATTATTTGGAAGTTATGGAAACTTCTAAAGTGGCCCTCCTTTTCCACCATTTATTTATTTCACTGTACGTACGAACAAATTTAACAAAAAGACACCACCATTGGGCTTTTATTTGCTAAGCCACATTCAAACCCAAGATTCGATGCAGAAGCAAAGGCTAGCTACCGTTGAACTCGGGGCCTAAACCCACACCATCATGGGCTTTAAGCTTGTTTAAGCCAAGGCTGGAAAATGGATAACAGGAATTGGAATTGGGTAGGCTCTGTACTCTGAATAAGGCATAACATGTTCATTTGGGACTGTATTTGTACAACTAATCTATACTATATATAATGTGAGTCGATTACGGACATTTTTTATTTTTTTGATAGCTGATAATTTCATTGAAAGGCCGAAGCCAAAATATACAAAAGAATAAAACAAAACAAAAGGCAGCAACACTGCTACCAACCCATCCGGAATTGGAAAAAAATATCCGATCCTGACACCCATTCTATTACAAATGATTTGGCCCTTGTAAAAACATCTATCGCTTTCCCCTTCTTGTTCATGAAACATTGATCATTCCTTTCAAGCCATAAAGCCCATAACCCTGCTAAAATGCTCAACCTCCGTATCCTCCTCTGATTTCCCTATTCTCCCACCATGCACTCTAGAAGAAAATTGTCTATTGAATCTGCGAGTACCTGAAGAACCCCAAAAAGTTGGATGAAGAGATCCCACATTTCCTTCGCGGAAGGACAATGAAGGAACAAATGGTTCATTAATTCCACATCCTAGAAGCAAAGAAGGCATACGTTCGGAAGAATCATATTCCTCTTGCAAAGATTATCAATAGTTAACACCTTGTTCTTCCCCACAAGCCACCCGAAAGTTGCTACCTTCAATGGAGCCGGAGCCCCATAATGCCATACATGAGTCGTCGGAGATATCTCTACAATTTCCCCCTCATCAGTTAGGACCCAGTACAATGATTTGACCAAAATTTTTCCTGATTTATCTTTTAATCATCTTAATGAATCTGAACCAGAATCAACTGGATAGACCTTTTTCCAGCACTAGAACAAGCCTTGCAAACTCCTGAAATTCTTCTTCATCACCCCTCCAAGAAAAACAACTACTAACCTTTATATTTTCTTCCGATGCTAACCCTGCTAACCTTGGAAAGCTAGATCTCAAAATACTGTCACCAAGCCACCTATCCTCCAAAAAACATATTTTTTTCCATTCCCCAAATTAAAACCAATCCCTTCCCAAACCCTTTGTTTTAAGGACGCCACCAACTTCGATAGATAAGAAGCTGATACAAAGAAGGTTTGGTCCACTATCCACTTACATCTACCCCATATTTTCTTTCTAACGCCACCCTCCATCTAGTTCCCCCCTCTACCCCAAACCTTCACACTCATTTCCCAAGTAACGCTAAGTTCATTTCCTCTAACCTTCTCAACCCAGCTACTCCTTGGTTCCGAGGTTTACACACCACTTCCTACTTCACAAGGTGAAACTAATGTTTCTCATCCGAACCTTTCCAAAAGAAATCCCTCCTATGCTTTTCCAAAACATTTAAAACTGACTTAGGGCACTTGAATAAGGACACGATAAACTGGAAGATTCGACATAGACATTTGGATCGACATCATAAGCCACCCATAGATTTTGGATCGACATCATATGCCCACCCATAGATATCTCGAAATCCACTTGGGCATTCCTTTGAGATCTTTCCCACTGTATACCCACACTTTTAACCCACCATCTTTCCTGTGCATTCCAAACTTTACTTTCCCAAACTATTACCCTGCTATACGGATGCCTTTTTACCGGACGAAAAAGCCCCTGCAACAGAAACACAATTTCTGAAACCTTCCGTCTCCTTCACACGACAAAACCCTAGCAGCAAAAACCCCATTTTCTGATTTCTTGTCTCCTCTTTGTGAGAGAACACCTTAACACGAAATTCCTGATTTCTTTTCTCATCTTGGTACGAGAATACTCTACCACGAAAAACTTATTTTCTGAAATCTTCTAATTTCTTTCTATTTCTTCTTTTGGTCGAGAATACACTTGCCACATACTTCATTTTTGAGTTTTCCCAACCCAAGAGAGGACGAAATTGGTGCCTCCATAAAAGAAGCTACGAATTACAGGTATATTTCACAGTATTGACTTCATTATGTGGACTCCACCGTATTATATATGATATATCCACACCGTCCACATTCCAGCTATTTTATTTAAATATTTCATGGCATCAGCCGAAAAATGAGGCAAATTCAATGCTCAAATGGCCCACATGAAAGAAAATAGTGGCTTTAATTCCTCCATCATGGAAAGTTGTTTCCTTCATTAGGCCCACATTGAGGTTTTTTAAAATCAAAGAACGAAAACCAAATTGAAATTGAACGAAGAACGAGTGAAATTGACCACGAACTGAGTTAAATTAACCGCAAACTGAGTTAAATTGACCACAAACTGAGTTAAATAGACCGAGGACATCGAGAAATTGACTGATAACTACTTGAAATTGACATCTTGAGCGAGAACTGTGTGAAATTGACCGAGAACTGAGTCAAATTGACCGATAACTGCTTGAAATTGACATCGTGTTGACCGAGAACTTGCAAAAATTGACCGACAACTTCATGAAATTGACTGAGAAATGAGTGAAAGTGGTTGAGAATTGAGTGACATTGACCGGTCGATTTCCGCAAGTTCTCGGTCGATTTCTGCAAGTTATCGGTTAATTTCACTCATTTCTCGGTCAATTGCCACAACTTCTCGGTCAACCAAAACGAGTTCTCGATCAATTTCACTCAGTTCGCGGTCAATTTCACTAACTTAAGCGAGTTCTCGGTCAATTTCACTAATTTCTCGATCAATTTCACTCAGTTCGCAGCCAATTTCACTCAGTTTGCAGTCAATTTCATGATGTTCTCGAGCAAACATGCAACATATAACTCGGGAAATTGACTGAGAACTGAGTGAAACAGGCCGCAAACTAGTTGAAATTCACCTATAACTCGGGCATTTTGACTTGGAATTCGCCAAAATTGACCGAGGACTCGGGAAACTGACACTATACTTTATGAATTTTCACCTTCTACTCATTGCTATTGAACAACAAGTCAACTTTCACACTATGCTTCATTAAATACTGAACTTTATTTTTGATATATTTTCCACAAGAGATACGTCTACGCTAGACAGGAAGGATTGGACCGTCAGAGAAGAGATTTCCCTACCGAAGCAGACGAATGGATATGATTGCAGCATATTTGTCATGAAATATATTGACATTTTGTGCAACGATCGAATTTTGTTGGGAACAAACTTGAAAAAATTCACTCCCATTTTTAGGAATTCAATAACCTATGATTGTTTGAGTGTCCACGATAGATAGAATGGAGAAATTTTGTGAAATGTTGTATTTTGTTGTGAATGATGTCTTGTATAAAATTCATGGTGAATAAAGACTTGTTTGTGAATTGTTAATTAATTTAATTGTGAATAGTGATTTCATTGTGAATTGGTCAATTTTCCTAACTTCTCGGTCAATTTCACTCACTTCGTGGTCAATTTCACTCACTTCGCGGCCAATTTCGCTCACTTCGCGGTCAATTTCACTTAGTTTATGGCCAATTTCAGTTAGTTCGCGGCCAATTTTACTCAGTTTGCGGCCAATTTCACTCAGTCGGCGGTCAATTTCAGTCAGTTCTCGGTCAATTTCCGTTACTTCACGATTAATTTCACTCAGTTTGCAGCCAATTTCACTCAGTTCGTGGTCAATTTCACTCAGTTCGCAGCCAATTTCACTTAGTTCGAGGTCAATTTCAATCAGTTCTCAGTTAATTTCACTCAGTTTGCGGCCAATTTCATTCAGGTATTGGTCAATTTCACTCAATTATCTATGAATTTCACTCAGGTACCGATCAATTTTCCTAACTTCTCGGTCAATTTCACTCAGTTCGCGATCAATTTCACTCAGTTTGCGGCCAATTTCACTCAGTTCGCGGTCAATTTCAGTCAGTTCTCGGTCAATTTCACTCACTTCGCGGTCAATTTCACTCAATTCGCGGCTAATTTCACTCGGGAATCGGTAAATTTCACTCGGGTATCGGTCAATTTCACTCAGTTATCGGTCAATTTTCCTAACTTCTCAGTCAATTTCACTCAGTTCACGGTCAATTTCACTCAGTTATCGGTCAATTTTCCTAACTTCTCAGTCAATTTCACTCAGTTCGCGGCCAATTTCACTCAGTTCGCGGCCAATTTCACTCAGTTCAAGATCAATTTCACTCAGTTCGTGGCCAATTTCACTCAGGTATCGGTAAATTTCACTCAGGTATCAGTCAATTTCACTAAGTTATCGGTCAATTTCACTCAGTTATCTGTCAATTCCACTTAGTTATCGGTCAATTTCACTAAGTTATCGGTCAATCTTCCTAACTTCTCGATCAATTTCACTCAATTTGCAGCCAATTTCACTCAGAGGTATCGTTCAATTTCACTCAGTTATCGGTCAATTTCACTCGGGTATCGGTCGATTTTCCTAACTTCTCGGTCAATTTCACTCAATTTGCGGCCAATTTCACTCAGTTCGCAGTCAATTTCACTCAGTTCACGAACAATTTCACTCAGTTCGCGGTAATTTGAATCAGTTCACGGCCAATTTCTCTCAGGTATCGGTCAATTTCACTCAATTATCGATCAATTTTCCTAACTTCTCGGTCAATTTCACTCAATTCGCGGCCAATTTCACTCAGCTCACGGCCAATTTCACTCAGTTCTCGATCACTTTCACTCACTTCGTGGCCAATTTCACTCACATTACGGTCGATTTTAGTCAGTTCGCGGCTAATTTCAGTCAATTCGCGATCAATTTCAGTCAGTTCTCGGTCAATTTCACTCACTTAGCGGCCAATTTCACTCAGGTATCGGTTAATTTCACTCAGGTATCGGTCAATTTCCCTCAGTTATCAATGATTTTCACTCAGGTATCGGTCAATCTTCCTAACTTCTCGGTTAATTTCACTTACTTCGTAGTCGATTTCACTTAGTTCGCGGCCAATTTCACTCAGTTCACAGCCAATTTCACTCAGTTCTTGGTCAATTTTACTCACTTCGCGGTCAATTCACCTCAATTCGCGGCCAATTTCACTCACTTCGCGATCAAGGTATCCCGTATCGGTATCAGTTGGCGTAACAGTGCCCTCCAAAACCGATATGGATACGGGGGCGTAATGGCCCGTAACGGCGCAAAAAAAAATTTTGCCAAAAAAATATGAAAAAATATGTATTAAATCCAGAATATTCTAAGCATTCCAAATATGCATTCATTTATAAATTGGAATATGTATGGTGGTGTGTAACGGTTCACTCTTGGTGAGAAGTTGTATCGGACTGTCTGATTAATTTTTGAACCAGTAACTTGAATTTGACTACAAAATTCATATATTTAATTTTCTAAATATCTAATTTATATACTTAACAATTTAATATCTTTCTCCCAATAGTTCTTTAAAAAAATGAAATTAAATTCAGGTAGATGGCGTTGCCAATTTCGGGCTGACTTGGAGGACCAATCTATGCCCCAAATTAGCCTCAAATTCATGCAATTTATTGCCATTATCCCACTTATGTATTGGTGGACATTTATTGGATAGTGAATCATGAAAAAAATCAAAAAGCCCTATTTTAAAAAATAAAAGTCCACAAAATAACAATTAAAACTATTCAAATAATTTGATTTTGGCATTGTGAGTTAGCAATTGCAGTTCATAATTTAATTGGTAAATTTTAAGTTAATATATGTCTCGTGTACAATTTTTTAAGGGCCCGAATTAGGCGTGACTCGGATTGTGAAGTGTAGCACACGTGTCAAAGTTTTTTGGGCCCCACCCGTGATGAATGTGTTATATCTAAACCGTCCATTCATTTGACGAGATCATCTTAAGGCTTGACACGAAAAATAATACAGATCTAATTATCAAGTGGACCACACTGCAAAAAGCAGTGGGGGATTGAACGTCTACCATTGAAACCTTTTTTGGGATCACAGAACTTTTGGATCAATATGAAATTTGTTTTTCCTCTTCATTCAGGTCTTTTTGACCTTATGAACAAATTGGATGGAAAATAAATGTTATGGTGGGCCTACAAATTGTTTAACAGTGAAAATCATCATATCCACTGCTATTTTTGGTGTGGTCCAGACGATCTTTGGATACGATTCATTTTTTGGGTAATGCTCTAAAATGATATTTAAAAATAGATGAACGGTGTAGATATAATAAATACATCACTGTGGAGCCCATATAACTTTGATCTCCTTTGAACCGTTCGTACAACTCGGAGCTCGAGGAGTGTCAACACTCGTCTTAGCGTGACACGTACCTACAACAACTAAGCTGGTGTCTAGTACACCTGAAAAAAAAAAAAAGGAGAGGGAAACCGAAAAGAAAAAAGAGGGAAAGAAGGGAGAAAAGAAAAAAGAGGGAAAGAGAGAGAGAGAGAGAGAGAGAGAGGAGAGAGAGAGAGAGAGAGAGGAGAAGAAGAAGAAGAAGAAGAAAGAGAAAAGAAAGGTAAGTTTTTCTTTTTCTTTTTTTTCAAGGCCCGTAACAACCGTTACGGTTACAATATCGGCCCATCGCCCGTTACGCCCCCGTACCGCGTAACGGGCCCCACCGTTACCGTTACGTATCGGCCGTTATGGCCGATACGTAACCGATTTGGGATACCCTGTTCGCGATCAATTTCACTCAGTTCGCTGCCAATTTCAGTCAGTTCACGGCCAATTTCACTCAGTTCAGGGTCAATTTCACTCAAGTATCGGTCAATTTCACTCACAGTTATCAGTCAATTTCACTTAGTTCACGGCCAATTTCACTCAGGTATTGGCTAATTTCACTCAGGTGTCAGCCAATTTCACTCAGTTCGCGGCCAATTTCACTCAATTCACGGTCAATTTCATCAGTTCTCGGTCAATTTCACTCAGTTCGCGGTCAATTTCACTCAGATTTGGACCAATTTCAGTTAGTTCGCGGTCAATTTCAGTCAGTTCGCGGTCAATTTCAGTCACTTCGCGGTCAATTTCACTCAGTTCGCGGCCAATTTTACTCAGGTATCTGTCAATTTCACCCAATTATCTGTCAATTTCACTCAGGTATCGGTCAATTTTCCTAACTTCTCGGTCAATTTCACTCAGTTCGCAGCCAATTTCACTTAGTTCACGATCAATTTTAATCAGTTTTCGATCAATTTCACTGACTTCGTGGTCAATTTCACTCAAGTATCGGTCAATTTCACTCAGGTATCAGTCAATTTCACTTAGTTATCGATCAATTTCGCTCAATTTCTCATGGAATGTTGAGAAACAGTGTACTAAATTATTATAAGAGGGTACACTCAACAAAAATCCTCCTAGGTGACAAATAGTTAGACCCTCCTTGTTGCCACTACCCAATTATTTTTTCTTATTTTATGTCTTGGACATCACACCAATATAAAAGTGTATGTACATCTAACTGCCTAACCTCCTTAGTCATATAAAAATATTAGTCTTTGAGGTTTGGACGACTGTCGAATATATTTCATTAGCTTGTGCATCACATGTGCATCCTTCTTCCATCTAAAACATAAAAGAGGAAAATTCCTTGTGGGTCTTGTTGTATTTTTCTACTAGAAAATCCACCGGTTCAAGGGAGAGGATTAGGTGTTACCCTTACCATGGGGCCCACCTTGATATGTTTTGTGTATCCATGTTGTACATTCAATTTTCCAGCTCAAGATATGGTGCCAAAATTAAGTAATCCAGATTTCAGGTGGACCATACCACAGGAAACAATGGGTGATTGAATGCCCACAATTAAAATTTTCCCGGGACCCACCATAAGAAGATCCATGATGTTTATTTTCCATCCACCCCATTGATAAGGTCAATCAGACCTGGTGAAGGGAAACTACAAAGATCAGCTTAATCCAAAACTTTCGTGGCCTACGTAAAGCTTTTAATGGTCATTCACCACCTTTTCAAGTGGTATGGTCCACCAAAGCTTTAGATCTACTTAAGATTTGGGATATCATCCTAAAATGAGCTGAAAAAATGGATTAACGGCGTGGATATAGAAATGGTTGATCAACGTAGGCCCCACACGATAAGGATAACACCACTAAGGTGTTAGCTGGGACCCATGGAGCTTGATGACATCATGAAAATGGCGGCGCCACCGCCGGAATGTTCCAGGGGGCGGGGCACTACCGCAGGTCCGGCGGTACCACCGCCGGACAGGGTATTTTGGTCCCATTGAACGGTATCCATACAACAGGGTATTAGTTTGGGAAAGTAAAGTTCGGGTTGTACGGAAAGGACAGTGGGTAAAAGGTGGGATATACAGTCGGAAAAAACTCTATTCCTTTCGCATTACTCAATGACTGTGTCCCACGTGTCTTTGTCGGCTTACCAATACAAAGAGGAAGCCCAAGATAAATAGTTGGAAAAGACCCCTCCCCACAACCATATGTATGCAAACTAATGGGTTTCTTCTTTAGAAAGACCAACACTGAGAATCTCACTCTTGCTATTGTTCACCTTCAATCCAGAGACCGCCTCGAAAGCTATGATAATCGATTGAAGATTTTGCACTTTGAACATGTCTGCCTTGCAAAACAAAAGCGTATCATCCGCATATTGGAGATATGAAATCTGAAAATTAGAATTGTCCACCCCAAATCCTTCCACCAAACCTATCTCTTCTCCTTTCTCTAACATCTTGCTAAGGCCTCCATCACTGATACAAACAAATAAAGGAAACAACGGATAGCCTTGGCACAACCCTCTAGAAGCTGAAAAGTAACCATTTGGCACCATTAACTAGAATCGAGAATTTGGCTGATCTAACACACGCTTATATCCAGGCTCTCCACTTTACCCCGCATTCCAACCTTTCTAGTATATAATCAAGAAAACTCCAATCCACATGATCATATGCATTTTCGATATCAAGTTTGCAAACTACACCTTGATCCCCTCTTCTTTTGCAAGAGTCAATGCATTCGTTAGCTAGTAAGGATCTGTCAACAATCTATCTCCCTCCACAAAGGCCCCCTGAGTAGCCGAGATATATCCACCAACACCCTCCGAAATCTACAAGTCAAAACCATCGCCAATATCTTATATGGACCTCCTAGCAAACTAATAGGGTGAAAATCCTTTAGGCTTTTGGCACCTTCCTTTTAGGAATCAAGGTTATAAACGTGGCCCCTAATTCTGTTGTTATGAAGCCTTCAAAATTTTTATTCATGAAACGAAGAACATCTCCCCTCACTAACTCCCAAAATTTCTGAAAGAACGCCAATGGAAAACCATCTGGACCCGGAGCTTTATCACCACCCAATTTTGCCACTACTTTCTTGACTTCTTCCTCTGAGAAAGATTGCTCCAAAGAATCTGCAACTTCAACCGAAAATACCGTCAAAATGCAAGTCGTCAAGAGGCAAACGATGCAATGCACCTTTTGATAAAAAGATTTTTGTAAAAATCGACTATAGCTCCACTGATTTTAGCCTTCCCCTCTAGCCCTACACCCTCTTCCATTAGAAATTAGATCTTGTTAGTGCACTCCCTAGCACTAGCAATAGCATGAAAAAACTTAGTATTTTTGTCTCATTCTTTTAGCCACAAAGCCCTCAATCTTTGTCTCCATTTTATCTCTTCCTCTCGCAATCTAGCATTATATTTAGCGCAATAGACCTCCCGCCATGCTCTCTCCTCCTCCGACAGTTGCCTAGCCTCTTCTTTGATATCTAACCTCTACATCTCATGAAGCAAAGTGAACATTTTCTCCTCCCGAGCTTGCAAAACCCTTTTTGCCACTCACTAATCTTCTACTTCAACAATTAAGTTTTTGAAAAAGAGAAAAGCCAGCACCCCCGTAAACCGAAAAAGAATTCCACCACTCCACTATCTTATCCGCAAAAACTTCTACCTCTAACCAGGCAAGCTCAAATTGGAAAGGGTGCAAAAACCCCAATTCTCCTCGTCTACCTCAAGCATAACCGGACAGTGATCGGAAAAAGGTCTAGGTAGCCTGCTTTGATGGATCATTGGAAACTTATCCGCCCATTCTTTAGTGATAAGGAATCTATCTACCCTAGACTTGGTCGATTTAGCCCGCCCATTCTTTAGTGATAAGGACTCTATCTACCCTGGACTTGGTCGATTTAGCCCGCCCATTCGACCATGTGAATTTGACACCTCTCATCAAAAGGTCCATCAACTCATTCTTAAATAACCGCGCAATTTCAAAGTCAAGTCTTAACTCTCAAATGGCAAGCATACACATTCAAGATTCAAGTCAACAAACAACAAAGTCTTCTATTTTGTGTTTCATTGTAATTGTAGACTTGTAGTTTCTAGTCTGTACTTAGTGGTTTCTAGTTTATTTTCTAATTTTCTAATTTCTAGTTTATTTCAAGTTTCTAGTTTATTTTCAGTTTCTAGTTTCTTTTTTATTTCAAGTTTGTAGTTTCTAGGATTCAAGTTTCAAGTTTCAAGTTCAAGACTTACAAGTTCAAGAGAAGAAAGGTTCTTAACTTTCAAGACTTTTAAGGACTCCAGAAGAGTCAAGACTCAAGAGACTCTCTCTCTCTCTCTCTCTCTCTCTCTCTCTCTCTCTCACACACACACACACACACACACACACAACAATTGTAACTCCACAACCACACTACTGACACTCTCTCCCTCCCTCTCTTTTATTATTTTTACTATTTACTTTATTTAGTAGTATTTACTAACTACTTAGTAATTAGTAGTTTCTTACTATACTAAATAATACTTAGTAGTACGTACTACTTGCTACTTAGTTTGTTTAGTACTTAGACTCTAATACATTAGACACGCACTCATAGTCTCATACACACACTACAGTCAATTACTGATGCATGACACATGATTTAATGCTAGAATGCAACGTGGAGATTATGAAAGAGTTCATAAAGTAATTCGATTAACAAAAGGTGCTAACCTACCAATTAATTAAGAGTAAACAATAGGAAATAAAATTTAATTCAACCTAAATCACCTGCCTACATTCTAAGAAATCATATAAATCAATTAAAACTAGGACCGATGGAAGGATAGAATTTCCAATTTAGCATAAATAAGCACGTTCCACACTCAAGGGACAGATTTATAGGTTTTATGATTAGGGTTAGGAAGGGGAAAATCTGAAATTTGAAAAATTAGGGTTCATGGGAATTGGAGATTTTGGAATTAGGGTTTTTAAAAATTGTGGAAAATAAGAAATTGAAGATCTAGGGTTTTAGAAGGTTGTAATAGAATGGAAAAGAGGAAGACAAGAGAAGAAGAGAATACCTTTCGAAGAGAAGAGGAATGATGTAAGACGAAGAATACCTTTTGAAGAAGAGGAAGAGAAAGGATGTACCTTGGAATCCACCACCAAGCAAGTTTCTACCCTTCCACAATTTAATTGGAAGGGAGGGTTTTTTTAAAATAAATTATTTTTTTTAAAAAAAAAAAAAAAAAAAACCTAAAAAATAAGGAGAAAAATTCCTTCACACAAGAGAGCTCCACTCTTCGTTTTTTTCTTCTCAATAACACCACTAAGGTTAGAACTCCCCCCATGTGCTTTTATAATAAAAAATTCGAAATTAAAATCCAGCATAATTACAACTATGCCACTCACTTAAGTAAAGTGGTCCATCGTCCAAAATAAGAAAACCAAAACATATATTATCAATCTCAACCATCAAATAATTCTTAAGAATACCAAAAACCATAAAGAAAGCAAGATCAGAGTCCAAGGGGCCCAGATCTAAAAGATCTGGTGGCCCGATGGCCTGATCGACAAGATCCAACGGTCAGATCGACAAGAAATAAAAATCATATGACTAAAATAGTCTCCTAAGCAGCCCACATGCATCATCCGAAGGTGGGGTCTTCCTGATGCACGTTCAATGCATGTGGGGTCTTCAAAATGGCCCGGCGGGCCCCATCTGGAACTCGTCACCCATCCACAAAGAAAGCTACGCTGATGTGAATGGTCGTCTCCGTCTTTAGTACATCTGAGTAGGTCTTCTGATGTTCCCATCAATTCCCCTCAGCCGAGGAGATTTCGTCTCTGGCAAAATAAAGCTGCAGTGATGCTCGAGGAGATCCGGGTCTCGTTGCTGAAGCTCTGCCTCTGTGATCCATGTACTGTCTGATTTTGGTCTACCCTTCCACTTGACAAGGTACTCCTGGTAACCGCCATGTCGTGTGGAAACCACTTCTTCATCTAAGATATCCTTCATCTCCTCTCTTCTCATAGGTATGGATGGTACGGATGGTAAAGGTTGAGAAGAAGGGTTAGGTAATGGCCATGGATTTTGGGACAGGTAAGGGGCATCATCATCAAAGTTCATGTGAGGGTCAGGGCAATGTCCATGAAACGGTACAAGATCTTCACATTAAATGTGGAACTGATACCCATGTTAGGTGGAAGATCTATCAAGTAAGCATTCGAACCCAGTCTTTTCAAGATTTTATATGGTCCAGTGCTATGGGCTTGTAATTTTTTAATGGTTCTCTATGAAAACCTTTTTGGACATATTTTAATCATGACTTCATCACCCATAACAAACTCTTTAAACCTATGGTGTGAGTCAACAATCATTTTGTATGTTTCATTACTTATATTAATTCTTTTTCTAATCTACACATGCAAGTCATGCGCATGTTGTGTAGATGCATATGCAAACTCTGAAGTCATATGGAACACAGACATGGGTATGCAATCTATAGGGGTCCTAGGCTCATCTACTTGTCTTTTCAAATCCACTTCCTCTCCAAGACTCATTTGACCATGATGAAGGTTTGGTAGAGTCAATGTGTGAATGTCTTGCACGGGTATAAGCTCATCCGGTAAGTCCTCTGGAATAACAACACTAGACTCCTCTAATACCGGACTCACCTCATATGATAACTCTACACTAACCTCGGGTGTAACCTTGAGTGGCATCTCCATAATAACCTTAGGTGTAACCTCACTTGCCACGTGGGCATACAACGTCAAATCAATTTTAGTCTCTCTTTCAGACTCTTTGGCATTAACTATAAGAAGAGACTCAAGTTGGAGTTTCGTCACATCTTCAGGACCACTTTCTTGACGTCCTCCTTTTTAGGGATGCTTTTGGACGAGAGAGACTTTAAGACAATCCTTTTGCCTCAATATAGAAATGAACACGTATCCGAGCGACTGAATAGTGTTACGTCCATGTCATACAACCAAGGCCTGCCCAAAATGATGTTGCCTATATCCATAGGCAAAACATCACACCACAACGTATCTGTATAGGAACAATACTGGATGGGAATGGGACAATGCTGAGAAACCAGAATTGAAGATGCATCAACCCATGAGACTCGATACAGCTGAGGGTGAGGAACGACTAGAATACCTAAGCGGTCCACGGTGCGAGCAGATACCGCATTGATGCAACTGCCACTATCAATGATCACCTTCCAGTTTTTGCCACTACACTTGGCATAAGTGTGGAAAATTGAATCTCTGCGCCAATCATCACTTTCTACAATTTGGCTTAAGGCGCGGCTAATAATTGAAAGTGGCACAGTCTCAACTTGATCCTTAACTTGTGATTGGACATCTTCCCGAGTGTCAGGATTTGCTTGAAGGGAGGCTTCAAGACGATTGACACGTGCATTGATCACAGTCAATTGAGTTGTGGTGGTCCTATTGTGCGCTTCAATAGCCGTCAGACGGTTGTTGATAGCGTTAAGGGCCACGTCAATCTGTTTTAGATTCATAGTGGGATGTAGACCAAAGCCACGTCCTAAATGAGTGGGCATACACAAGGACACTCTAAAGGAAACTCTGGGTCCTATGACAATGTGATAACAATGATAGTACTAACCTAGAGATCACGCTAGACACACTAATCAGAAAATTCAGCAAGTCGCTATTGTAAGGCCTTGTATCCTAGTCCGTACCGTTCCTTAGACTCCCACGATCCTCCCCGTCGAATTTCGGCAACCTGCGACCAGTAGACAGCATTTGCGCCAACCCTAAGTCGCATCCCGTAGATCTGAGTCGACTCGACTCGAGACTTGTACTCTAGCGACCGTGCCGTCGCCGTGGTTCCAACGCCGCAACTTGCGCACCGATGCGATATGCAGGCCATAAGTTGTGGGCCCGCGTATATTTTGAGGAAACGCCGCGCATTGCGAATCCCAAGAGAATATCTACCCAATCTATCACATTAATCAATCAAGTGCAAGTCAAGTACAACCCATCACTCACCCATACCTCTCTTTCACAAAGTCAAATGAACCCATGCCTAGCCCATCCCTCTCTCATCCAAAAGTCAACCAAGCACATACCCTCCATGTCATTCTTCTTACAACACCCATTCCTCTCATCCCATCTCCCTTATACAACAAATCCTCCTCTTTCATTTCTCTCTACCATTTCCGAGCAACCAAGGAGTAGACGTCCAAGCAATTCCCAAGGAGAGAAAGAGCCAAGTGTGGCCCACTTCCTACTCCCAAATCTTTCATCCTAGCCCTTCAATCTTCATCATCCTCCATCAAAGTTGAAACAAGGAGCTTAGCATTCCAAGGAGCCTAGAAGAAGTGGAATCGGTGGGGCTTGTCTAGGATTAGATCTTCCTTTCTTTCTTTGATCTTTAATTTTCATTGCATGGGACCCATCTTGATGTATGT